>VWYO01015880.1:713373-762040 GCA_013400275.1 Rhadina sibilatrix
TTTTTGTCCTTTCCTTACTGTAAAGTGTGGGGGAAATGTAGTTTCCTGCTGGTGTTAAAATCAGCACTTCATCATCCTGCTCTCACTATGGGGCTAGGAGCTCTATGGTGCCCATTGGTCGTTTTTCCACCCCAAGTGACTGCTTCTGAGCTCAGAGAGGGAGCAAAGGCAGTTTAGGGGGAGATGTGAAGTATGCTGGTAAGCTTAGTCCTGTGCTTCACGAAAAGATAGATCCGTCACTGTGCTTTATCCAGCTTCATTTCCAGATGCCACCTGTGCTAACTGCATAGACAGGGAGAAATGTTCCTTCTTAGCTGGAATAATACTTCAGAAATGGATAGAACCTGTTTTAGATCACAACAGGTTTTGGTGCATTCTGGTCTTCACACTGCCCTTTCTGGCAGACTGGTCTGATCTGTGATAAAGAACAAGGTTATTCTTACTTTAAATGGTACAATACTAGCTTTCTCACTGTCTTCTCAGGCATTTTGAGTTCCATCTCTGTGTCCTTTGAAAATTATGGTGTTTCTTATGTCTTTAAATAAGTTCCAGACTCATTGCACATACTTTAGTCATTCCTGGATGACTGGAAACATGACACAGCTTAGCATCACCGTACTTAGGCCTGTGAGAGATTCCACCTGTTTTCATCAAACCATTGAGGAAGTGATGGGTCCACCTGCTGATAAGCAATTCCAGTTCCTAATATTCCTGCCATGCAGCAAAATAAGAGCAGATGCTGGAGATCATATCTTTACTTTTGCTTAAAATCTGGAGGTGCTAAAGAATTTTTCACCTGCATATGACTTGAGAATTCATAAATAGTTAAATTTGTGTCACTATGCAAACATTATTATGATTTTTTAATATTCCATATTTACAGGTGTCTTTTTTCCTCCCTGTTTAACAATGGAAATTTGTAAATGATTTGTGAATAAATCTGTATTTATATAGAAACAAACCACTGCTTTTTTAAAGGTCAAGAAACAATTACAGCAAACAGATACACACTTCTGCTTCCCAAATACTAGAAGATTCTTCAAGTAAATGATATTGATAATACCATTGAATTACATGTTTATATTAACAAGAAGGTCAAAATGAACATGTACTGGAACGATGCAGCTATTAAACATTAATTTTACTCAGGATTAATCAATGATGAGGAAATAAGTAAGACTTTTCTTTTTAGCCAGAGAGAAACTGCTACTACCTTGATCTATAGCTCAGTCAATAGACTGAAATTGTGCATAACTGTGGAACATGTTGAGAGTTAACCTTTTGATCTCAGCTTGAATGCCATAATTGTAAAAAAATCCCAGACCTAAAATTATTATCTATACCACTCCTTGTATATGGTGATTAGGTTTGATTGCATTACTTTTATAAAGAACAAAAACCCAATGTGCTGTATTCAGATTACAAATGATCCATTCAGAAAAATTAAATTATATAGAACCTTATAATGTGCTTAGTAGAGAGGTATTGAAAATGTGGTGAATCACTCTGTAATTGTTTATTGCAAATTTTATAAAGAATTTATAATGCACTGAGTAATCACACTTTTATTTCTAAATTGCACAGTGCCTCTGAACTAACTGGTGCTATCAACAAACTGTTTGCCTGCTGTGTTTATAACTGCTCTGGTTGGCTATTCAGTGAAGCCCAAGTCCTGTTTTTGCATGTAAATATCTCAGTGTTTATTGTGGACTCAAATCTTTCAGAATCAGAAGAGCATTTTTTTTTTTTTCATCTCTGCAAAGAGGAAGCAAGTCTTGTTAGCAGTTATTGGAATGATGTGTGTGCATCAAGGGACTTGCATGCCGGTATCTCTTCATTTAGTGATTTACTGTAATGCATATCTATAACATTATCATAGAAATTATAGATGAGGAGATAAGTTTGTTATTTTCAATCTTCTTGCTATTTTGGAATGCCCTGTAAAGTAGATTGCATCTATTTATGTAAAGGGTAAAGCTTTTTGAAATTAGACAAAGACTTTTGAAATATGTAAGGGTCTTAGGGAATGTTTAGTCATTTTTTACAAACAATGTCTTTAGGATTTTCAGTCTTTGAGTGGGGCCATAGTTATTTTAGAGAGTGGGGAAATCAATTGCTTGTTTATGAAATCCATTTTTTAGTCATTTCCACCCCACTAGCCATGTAAGTACAGTATTAAACCTTGGTCATTTAGCCTGTCCCATGGATCAGCCTGATGTAAAGATGCCAGTAAAGCGAACTAAGACAACGTCCTGCAAAAGATAGATTACTTAGATATTATCTACCAAAATTTGGAATGTAATAAAGATTTCATGACATCAAAGAAAGTTTTAAAGAATGTTTTGAGGAATTAAATAGTTGTAAACATTAGAAATACTAACATACAACGTTTCATAAGGATGTGAAATGGTTAGAGCTCACTTAAGCCTGGAATGCAAATGAATAAGGGAATGTAATATCATTCACTACAAGGACTGAATAAACTTGCACTTGCACCATTGGATTTTTAATACACATCCTTATTATCCCTATTTATCTTTTTACAGGTATGACAGCTGTGACCAAACTAATTTTCAATCAGATTTCTAAAGATTTGCTCCATCCATTCAAGGTAAGAGTAGAGCAGCTGGTTTACAGCCAGGAAAAGGAGCTAGAATCAAAACAAAGCTTTCCTGTAGCAGACATAGAATATAATTCTTCCAGAATTAAATCACTGAGCTGCTCTGACCTTGTAAATAAATATTGCCTGAGCTATGGAAGCAGGTCTCTGAGCAGAATATATGAAATCCTTTCACACGTTTCTTCATATTCTGACTTTTTTCGCATGTATAGGCACAATATTTGATTTATGTGTCATAAGTGCTATACGTAGAAAATTCTGGCAGGGAACACTGAAGAAAAGGTGATAGGGGTAAAGGGTAAAATTGCTTTTGTTACATATATAAAAAAGACCATTTACTGTTTAATAGAAAGGGATTGTAATACATTTGGGAGGAGAGTTGGGAATTTCAAGCAAAAGACTGGGTTTACATTTCAACTTGCTACTGTAGCAAAAAGAGAAGGATTGTAAAAAAAAAAAAAAAATAAGTAGAATTTAGTAGCTATCAGAGTTTAGTACATTTTAAAATGCCCATTCAAACTGTTAACTCTGGACAGGCTCCACAGGAAAATCCTGTACAATATGAGAAATCCAGCTCAAGTTGCAAGCAGAGAGAATAAATCTCAGTTTCAGGTGAAAACATTAATTGTAGTTATGTTTATATAAAAAGAGGTATCACTACTATTGGTTAAAAACCCCTCTTTCACTCATGCAAACCATGACAAACATCCCTGTCAAATGTCCAACTTTCTTGATTTGCTTTGTTTTGTTTTTTATTATTGGAATAATTCTAGGCTGCAAGAAATCTAAAGGTAAGATTATTGGCCTTCCAAGCCCTAAATAGTGTGAATGTACATTTATTAAGGGGTTTCTTAGCTCCTTAGAATGGGGCATGTAATGGAATCTGTAAAGATGCCCAATTCTAAACACTTCTGAAACATCAAAATCAGAAGCAAGAAGAGCGTCAAATTGCGACTAGGATTTATACAATAAACTTTTGCATGTAAATATCCCATCTCTTCCTAAGCCTTCCTTAGACACCTTAATTTCTTTATTGCCTATATTGACTTACATGGAACATTTAACCAAACAGGAAAGCATTCAAAAGTGAATGTTGGAAACAAATACTCTGGGACAAGGGTTGCAGGAGGGGATGTGGTTTTGAATAGCTTTGTGAAAGCTTCCACTCATGATATTAAAAACTTTAATTTGCCCTCAAAGTTGGGGCACATTAGGGTTGTTTTGAGGAATTGAACAATGTTATCTTAGCCATTTAAATTCTAGATTTGTCTCTAACCAGGAGTCACCTAGGAAATGTACAAGACTCTCACTGAGCAGCAGTGACAGAGCAGGGCTGAGTGAGAAGCCTGGTGTGGCTGTTAGGAAGAACCACTTAAATGTGTTACTTCACAAGACCAAGAGTGCTGGGCACTCTAGGATAAGTAACAATTTACTTTATTGAATCAAAATTTTCAGTTTCCATAACTATTTTACTTTTATATGTCTCTGTTAAAAGAGAAAACAAACAAACAAACAAACAAACAAAAAAAAGCTGGAGAAAGATAAATGTTTTAAATCACTATTTGTGCTCTCCAGGAATTTATAAGTAAAAAGAGTTCTTTGTTTTAATTAGCCAGATAATCAAGGAGAAAAGCATGAACTAGGCCTATAGTCTTTGTATTCCACAGAATACCTTACAGTCTGGTGCTGTGAGTAGGACAACTTCATCTTACTGGTTCCTAAATCTTTTCAGTCTGGACTGTGGGCAGGCACCATCAAGAGACATAGCAGCTTTGTTTCCTCTTCAGTAGCCATACTGTTGGATTAATTGTGCAGATAGTAATTTCCATCTTTGCCTGATTCCAAACTCATGTCACCCAGACAACCAACCTATGCCTGATAGAAGCAGGAGCCTCTCAGTTTTTCCTGCTTTTCCTTCAGATTGCTTTTCCAGGGAGCTTGTTGCATTGCCTTTGAAGAGGGGGAAAGTATAGGTGATGGCTGCCAAAGTGTGTAAAAACTGCCCTGTTTCTAGGCTATTCAGAGGCAGAAATTGAGGTATCTTGGGGAATTTTAACATTACAATGAGTCCTGGCTGAGGACTTTGAGAATATTAGTTTTGGATTTAAACAGCATTGTAATTTGTGGTTCTGCCTTACAGGACTTGCCAAAGGTTGGATGGAGCTCAAATGGCAAAATAGGGAACAAAAACCAGGTTTCAGAAGAGCACACTCTCTTCTGGACATATTTGGTTCCAGAACTTCCTTGGACTCTAGCAATATAATTGTCTCATGTGCTGTATTACATAACCTGCAAGGAAGCAGACTACGTATTCAACGTCCTTGCATGCTGAGATCCCCTTGAAACCAAAATCCTGAAATATTACCTCTATAATGTATAATTATGGTAGCATTAGAAAAAATTGCTTATATTTCCAGTGTTTTAAAGGGCAAAACTATGCAGCATGGTTACCTGCTATTTTGTCATTGTGAACAATTCTGGGGTCTTTCTTACTCTTTCCCATCATCCTGATGGGAAGTATGTTGGCAAAGGACCAGTCGAGCTATTTCACAATGTCATTTTCATAGTTCTGAACAAATTTTCCCAACAAATGCAGATACATCCTCATCTAAGTTATTATATTAACCTCCCCAAAAGGATCAATAGAAAGAAATACAAGACCATAATCAGAATTTATGAAATTTATAATCCTTTTAACTGCAATAATAATCTTTTAGAAACCACATCTATTCAAGACTGCAGAGAGAACAGGGCAGGCTTGGGTGCATACATGTATATGATGGCTTCAGTATGTTTGCCAGGAGATTTTCTCGTACACTGAAAAGAATGTACTGCCAGTTTTATGTAACTGGGTAACATGGGGAGATAAAAAAATGGCAAAACCTATTTATCCTTTGAATATTTATCCAACTTACACTTTCAGTCTTCCAGACAGTTGTCATTGCAATATACTTTGAAATTAAAATCATATCTATTAAAAAAAAAAAAAAAAGATGCAAAGATATGGCTGGGTTAACTTACCTAGATGCCCAAATGCAAAGTTTAGATGTTTCAAATCTTGCTTGTCTAACTGGAGAGTGTCTAATAATTGATGATATTTGTCCTTCTAAAAATACAGAATTATGATAATAAAAGTCTCTTTTCTGGTAAGTACCACAATCTTGGTGTGTTGATGCATCTAAAGCATACAGATAAGCCCTATTAACCTGATAGAGACATGTCTCTAGGGTATTTTCCAGAAACCTGGTTTCTCTTGCTGACTTTCCCAGTCCCAGCTCTCTGCAGAAGAGTTTTGGGTGGGTGATCAACTGATTTTGCTTAAAATAAAGATCTTATATTGGATCATTCCTTATGAGCTGAATTATCCAACCCCCCTTCCATACATCATTTTCCGCTTCACATTTAGGAGCTTGTGGACTGAAGGACTCTGATACTTTGATTAAATAAATAACTAAAATATAATAAACCAAAATAAAAATGAGGAATAAGACTTTTTACTTGACATAGTGGATCAAAGATTTAGATAAAAGCATGCTTATAAATCACATAAGTAACAGAAATGCACAAGGGTCAGAGGCAGAACAAGTTCAGAGACTGGACTTTGATACAATGCAGATCTTTCACAGTCCATATCACAGGACACTTTTAACATATTAATTGCTTCATTAGTTTACTACTTTCATTGTAAATTTATCTGTATGGACTACTTCCTTTTATTCCAACACATATAATTTCAATTAAGAAAATATATTTGAAAAATTTTAAATTGTCTTAGGTAAAAAATTAAAGCTCTTGAAAATGTCAGGAAAAAACCCAACAGATTTCACAACTTTAAAAATAATTTCATATACTGATTTTGTACTCTGACACAAAGATTATTTAAAAAAAATAGTTAGATCCTTTTAAATACAGTAAAATAAATATCTCCTGCAGATACAAAGATACAAAGATATAAAGAGACAGCCCCGACAGGGTCTTGGTTAATTATGTGGCATATACCAACTCCAGGCAGACAAGTGACAAAACTTCTATATTTTGTGAATCCATCTCAGTGAGCTGCTAATCTACAGGAGAGAAAAACAAACAAAAAACAAAATCCACCCCTTCTGTCAGTGAATCCCAAAAACTGGAGTAGCCCTCACAAAGCAAGTCAAGGGGTGAACAAGGTGTGAACAAGGGGTGAATAAAGTGATTGGAAAAATTTTAGACATTATGTATATCTTTATTTTGCAGATCTGATAGGTAACAGCTCCTTTCTAAGAAGTTACATGGAGTCAGATGACAGCTACACTCAAATGCTTTTCTGACATATTGTTCTCATAAAAGAAACAGACAACTCCAAAACTGACAATAAAATAATTTGCACCATCTAAACATGTACATCTTCAGGTAAATGGAGTGTATGTGATTGCTCACAATAATGCTGTCTGCTAATATTTTTCAATCATATGTATTTATAAAGGAAAAAAAAAAAAACAAACCAACTTTTCGTGATGTTTATTCTTACAGCTAAGTATCAGTCTTCCTTAGGCAGGTATTTTAGATATTATTCCTTTCATTAAATGTCTAAAATATATTGCCAAGTATTAACAATAAATACTTCTGGGCACAATCTCATTGCAGCTAATATTGGTAACATAATAATGGAAAATATATTTTTGTTGCTTTCTGTGTTCATGCAAAGTTTAGGTTCACTTAAATTTCTATGTACTACATTTTTTCCAGTAACGTAAAAAGGAATGAATTTTCATGTGTAATTAGAACCAGAGTAATTCCTTGTTAATTGAACAGATTTTGCTTGTATTGATGTATTCATATATTTTCTTCAGCCCCAAATGTCATTTTAGATGTGAATTATACTGTCAGAGAACACCTAAGATTTCTTTTATTATTGTCTAACTTGTGACCTGTTCTGCTTTAAGTTTTCCTGTTGCTGTAGCTGGACTGATGACATTTGACATGTATTGTCAATCTGTTCAAGTTAAAAAACAAATGACAAGTCCTTTGTTTCTGCTCAGATGACTTCATATTACACCCTAAAGATTATAAAAGGGGCCTTGCCTTTAGACATTAGACATTATTAGCACCAAATCTTTTCCTTTGTTCTTACCTGGCAGCAGCTATCCACTCAACTGATGCATTTTAAAAGTGAGAATTAGCAATAAAGGTCCACATCTTTCCCCTGAGATCTATTTCAAGTGTCTTTCAACTTTCTATAACAACAACAACAAAAAAGCGATCTCTACAAGTTGTTTTGTTTTTTTTTTAACTTAGCAGTGAGGAGTCACTCAAATAATGTTATTCATTAATAGTATAAAAGTTTTTGTGGGAATGAAGTTTTATAACTGAATCTTGTGAAGAGCAATTATTTGATACAAGAATGTAATGTTTATGAAATGGTGTTAAAATTATTTTAATGTATCAGAAACATAAGAAATGTTCACAATATTCCGAATATTGATCTGTCCATCTTGAATACAAAGATAATTGAGAAAGTGTCTTCCTGTCTGTTGAAAATTATTAAGAATTTCTTGCTAAAATAGCACAAAATCATTCATAAAATAAGGGATTAAATACTTTGAGATATTTTCACCTCATTATAAAAAAAAATATATATATCCTAAGAATTTGTCAGTATCACTGATACAAATTTTAACAAAAAACTTGGAAATTGGAGACACTGCAAAGCCAAGGAAGAAATTCAGCACTTTGACAATATTAAAAGCATCAAAGGGGATGATAGGAGACTCATGGCTTAGTTTGACTGAAATACAAGCAGGGCTACTGATACTTTCTGTAAGTCTAATAGCTGGAGTTGAGCAACAGCTATTTCCTTCTAGAAGAAGTATCAAGCATTTGTTTTAAAAAATACTTGGTACAAGAAAATTCCCTACAATACTTTCAAATTTTATTGGTGGCTCAATTTTCTTCCTACATGTGAAAATAATGTCTCATTTGCATTTGTCTGTTTATAGCTTGCATCTTTTGGATCTTTTTAAGTTTGTCTATTAGGTTGGAAAACACGTCATCAAGTTTCCAACTATTAACTTTACCTTTCAGAAACAAAATCTCCAGCTTTGCCTTACATGTTCAGGTTCATCTTTTTTTACCTCCTGGCTTCTTCTGGGAAACATCTCTAAATTTTCCATTTAGTTTGGAAGGGAAGGTATCATAACTCCTCAAAACATCTAGCTGTGGCAGAGGGTTGAAGAAAAGAAAGAAATATACCAGATTTTGCATGTGTATTTTGCATGTAACCTGTCACCTTCAAATTACTTTTTGGTCTTGAATGGTTTTCAGTTATAAAAAGCCTTTATCACACATCATAATTTTTCAGATGCTTACAAGGATTGCGTAGCTCTTACTCTTATTTCTTACATTTTGATCTTGAATTTGCTCATCAAAATAGATGTTGTCTGTGCAGTTTGACACGGAATCAGAATCAATCCATATTTTTTATATAATCCCTTATTTTTATTAAGACCCTTAAAAAAATAAAATCTCTTTTTGTCACAGATTGCTGACAATTTTTAAAGAAATGTATCCAAGAGTAAAATGTAAATAACAATAGCTAACTAGATTGACAGAGGCTAATAATATCTCTTTCTCAGAGTACTATCCTAAGTCATATATCTAAACTTCATGCAATATAAGCTGTATAAAACTGTGTTTTGATACAAAATTGCATCTCATCACTTCATTCACCTCTTGTAACTAGTGGTCTGAAGTATGTTTAAGTTGCACCTTCAGTAAAATACATATGTTGATGTCACTGAAATAAAAGACAGCAAATAAATGAGCATATTTGTGTTGAGTGTTCTATATATACACAAATAATTATTTATAGTATTTGAAAAGGGCAGATTAATTTTAAAAAAATCTGGCAGCTTTAAAATGGACTTTAATGACAAGTGATTATGCACATAGAACACTTAATAGTCAAACAATTTTTTTCTGACGAAGCAAACCCATTGTGGTGAATGTGATCTCATCCCTCCACCAGAATATCCCCTGTGGGTAGAAAATAGCAGTGGCTAGTGGGATGCAGCAGTATGCCACAAATCAGAGCAAAACTAATGGAAATATTGTATATAATGATATTGAAAGTTTTTATGAAACAAATTGGAATCTGACTAAGTAAATCAAAAGTAACATCTTTGCTCTTAAAAAAAAAAGTCAAATAAAGAAGTTCTCAGTAATTTTAGTATGGAAAAAATAATAGAGTGTTATCAGTAAGTCCCAAAGGATATGAATAAGTGATTTTGTTAAGCACGTGAGTGATTTGCACCCTTAGGTCTACAGACCCAGATCACTGAGTCTTCTCAGGCAAGACAGCTGACAATGATGATATGTTTGTGTCTTATACCCATCTCATTTGTCTTGGACTCCAGTAGTTAGACACTAACTTCTTTCATACTGGCTGGTGTCTGCAGGATTTGTAGATTTTTCATTCCTCTTTTTTTCTCATAATTGTGGCTTTTGTCAAAATACTGTCACCACTTCCAGAGGGTGAATTGCCTGCAACAATTATCCCCAGCCCTTTGAGCAATTATCTGTGTTAGCTATTTCCATCATCTCCCTCACAAACACTGCAGGCAAAGTTCTCGCCTCTTTAAAAATTGTTGACAAATTACTTAGTGGAGATTTTGTTTCTATTTTATGAGTGAATCCTTCGGGTGCACAATCATGACAGTTTTTGCATCAATACTTTGATTATCGCTGTCAGTATGAATCAATGTTTTTCTTAAATCTTTCATTCCCTTCCAGGATTCAGATAACAAGCAAAAAAGTTCAGTCACTTGAAGAAGTTTACTGAAACATACGGAATACAAAATTTTCTTCAGTGATTTTATTATCTCCTCTTTAGCATTTTTGCCTCTTTAGAATTTTTTTAATTATAGGATTTATGGAGAATCAAAGACTGTCATCTGATTACTACTGACTATAGTTACTACTGACTATGTCTACCTTATTTTGTAATTTAACTAAAAACTCAAATTTAAATGGAAGCTCCATTTTGTTTTACATCCCCTCACAATAGCATATGTGGAATAATATATTGTGAAAATTACTGATGGTTTTAACAAAATAAAAACTATTTCTCTCCCTCCTACAAGCTCTATATAAAACAAAATTAATTACGCCAATTTTGCTATGAGAAAGTGAGAAATTGCCTGAATTGTCATAGTTTAAATAAAAAAGACCTTTCAAACAATGTTAGAGGACAATATATTTTTCAACAGCATTTTCTGTTACTAAATTGTATATTTTTTAAATTGCATATTTTTAAGTGTTAAAGACTGCTCTCTGCTGCATGCAGAGAGCACTAATGCTTGTGTAAAGATAGAAAGCAATATGTAGTTTCTGAAACATCCAGTGAAATCCTGGTTCTTGCATTGAACCCCTTGTAGGTGCTCCAAAACAAAACAAGAAAGAAAGGGTTGAAGGAATGACAGATGGTAAAATAAATTGTTCAGAATTTTTTTTAATGAATAGAGTAATTTTTATTTCTCTTGACAGAAGGAAGTGTGTGAAAGATCCACAATTTTGAAGACTGAAAAAAGATAGAAAACATTCTTTTATCAAAGTTTTTGAGTTTTCCAAATCACTGCTCCCACTTCAGGTATAGAAATGTTTGTGCTCTCTATATGATACCTGTCAGAAAGCAAGGAGTTGACATTTTTATTTCTGTGAAAGCAGAAAGAATCTGTATAGTTTTGTTGTCTGTAGCTGAGTTTTCATAAAACCAAGAAGCAGGTTAGTAGCTACCGGCAACAGGGAATCTATTTGTTCATTTTCAGGGTTATGTAATCATTGCTAAAAACAGACGTAGGCTTGGGCATCTAGGAGGCAGTCCTACCTCCTTAGTATATCCTCCTGAATTCACTAAGTCTAGTTTTCAGAACCAGAGCTCATTCTGTGGGCTCAGCATTGTCTAACAACCCTTGTCTTATGGCATAACTGGTTTCAGCAGAGCTTTGCCTGAGAAACAGTGCAGAGCCATCACTCAGGTCCTTCAGTTCACTGTGGACTGTTCAGTTCAGTCTGTGTGGCAGAGGAACACAGCTGTAGGGGAGATGCTGTGCCACTTGCCCCAGAAGAGCTTCGTAGATGAGTGCAATTCCTGCTCACACTAACATCTATTTGATGTAGGATCTTCCTGCAAAGTGAATTTACCTGGAGAAATTTAATAGAGTTCTGATGACCACTGTCTGTGAAATTGACATTGGACAGGTTAACAGAATAATTCTTAGACGTCATTACTGACAGGAACATGGTATTAGGCAAATTACAGTGAAGTCCCTGGTGTTTAAATTCCGGGAAGCACAGACCTAGAGGGAGGATTTCTTGCACTGGAGCAGCTTAAATATCTCAATTATGCTTGAGTTTCTATTAGAGCAGCTCTCTGACAAACGTAATTGTCAGAGAGTTGCCCACACTTACCAGGGCATCTTTATCTTGGCAGCCAGTTTGAAATGTCCATTTTGACAAACTGAGTAGAGATACATTTCTAATGGGATGCAATATGCTTTCCATATTAAAAAAACCCCCTCTCTTTTGAGAGGTTTGATGTGACTTTTTAAACCAGTATTGATAATCAGAGAAAGACAAATGCAAAAAGCTTCTTATTTTCCATGGTTTCAAATCCTTTGCATATAATTACCCAATTTGGGAACATTTTTTTGGCTTGTTTCACAAAATGCCCAGTGAATAGCAAGGGCACAGTTAATCCCAAAAGTAAATAATGTGATTTTCATCATTCCCTTTCAACAGGCATTTAACTCTGAATAGATTTCCTTTTCCTCAAGTGTTTAGATTAGCCAAAACATCTACCAACTTCTACTTTTTTGGTCTGCTGAGTCTTCTTTTCACTTGTTTGCCCAGCTTCACATTTAAATTGCAATTGAAGTAAGAGAGCTGGGAGAAATGCATAATACCCACAACACACATGGATATATGCTTGACTCTTTTCATGTCTCACTCTTACCTCAAACCTAACATCTCCAATGCCAACGCCAGCATGGACTGTGGAACTAAAATTGCATTCAATAAGAATTATAAGAGGGCCTCACATTGCTCTGATACTTTAGTACATGCTACAATCCTACCTGATAGCATTAGCTACTGAAGGTCTAGATATCAATTTAACTTAGCTTTCAAGACTGCTCTAAGTCTTCAGAATTGATATTAGTTTTGAGAAAAAGCAAAATGTCTTCTGGGCCTACAGGCATCTGTCTTCTCAGGTACAGTAGCCAAGGGAAAACACCTGACTACTACTTCCTTTGTTCTAGCTCTTCCTTTAGTGAGAAGAAGAAAGAAATATTTCCTTCAAGACTAGGTCCTCCAGGTCCACTTTCTCAGGAATTATTTGATCAGAAGTCAGTTGGAGTTTCATCATGGACTCAGTAGATAATAACTTCAGACTCTGAATGAGGATTTAATGCTCATTTTGCAAATTGATAAAACTATTTTAAAAAATTCTGAGGGTATTCAGAAATACTGACTGTACAGTTGACCTCAGGTAGCAGCTAAGCACTGCACAGCTGCTTAATTAACTCTCTCCCACACACAACAGCATGAGAGAGAATAGGAAGAACAAATGTAAGAAAAAATTCTGGGTTGAGATAAAGGCAGTTTAAATAGCAGAAGCAAGAGGAAAAAAAAATACCCAAGCATATAAGCCAAATGATGCAAAGGCTGTCACTGATCACAAGAAGACCAATGATCAGCCAGTCTCCAGGTAAAGTCTGAATTCCCTAAACCCCCCTTGCCTGAATTTAATTGCTGAGCATAAGGTTACATACCAGAGAATATCCCTCTGACCAATTTACATCAGCTGTCAAGGCTGTGCCCTGGACAAATTCTTGCTCACTGCTACTCTATTCACTGGGTGGAGTGGAGTTGGAAAAAGATAAAGCCTTGATGTTGTGTCAGAGCTGCTCAGCAGTAATCAAAATGCTGGTGTGGTCTTTATTTCAGTCGCAAATCCAAACACAGGTCCATACAGGCTGCTATGCATAAAATTAACTCTGTCCCAGCCAGACCCAAGAGACCTGTGAAATACCTTTGTTAATTTTCTCAGGTGATTTTAGGAAGAGATGTTACGAGGAGATGAAGGGAGTAACAAATTAATAAATGAAAAAGATGATAAGAAAATGCTATTAATGAATACATGCACAATTTGAAATTTCTCAGGTTCTAGATACAAACTGATTTTAACAAAAGAAGTATTCAAATGAAAAGATGAATATTTGCCTATGTGTATACTCATATCTACTACTTTTTTTTTTCTAATTGAAATCCTTTCAGCATTTCATTTGCATGTGTCTTCATTTTACCTTTCTGGCTCTAAGGTAATACTTAAAAGCCCATTGTCATCAGCTTCCCATTCCATGGATTAAAAAAATAATATTAAATTTCTGTATAATAAAAAAAACAGTGGTCTAATTCTGCATTATATGAATTCAATAGAAACTTCAATAAGCAACATTCACCAAAGTGAATTTCCCTGCTAACTGGAATATATTGCTCTACGATTTATAACATAAATATAATGCACTATTATTCATAAATACTTAATTTAAAATTAAGAATATATTTTATATACCATTCCTATTAAAAATATGATTCATCAGTCTTCGATAGACTTTCCACTACAAAAAGCCCCAGATGTATGCTCATATTTTCTCTTTTGTTATGCAACCCTTCAACTGTGAACAATGAGCAGAAGTTGATCATAGCACCACCTTGTTACATTTTCCTATAAGAAATATCTTGTTTCCATAAAATTTTAATAATTATTTCCATAGAGTAATTTTAATATAGATTCCTGTTTTGAGACTTGACACAAAGTCTAAAGTCACAGAATACTTTTTGGCAAATTGAAAGTTTCCACACGGGCACATAAAAACTTGCAAAGACAACATTGTCCCTCTATGCAAAGGATAAAAGACATTACAGTTATGGAGGCTATCTCACCTTCTTATTCGAATTGTTCTTTATCATCCCTTAGTACTTGCAGCCCTGTAAACAGAGCTTCATTTAGAAGTTATTTGTTGTTGGGATACTTTAAACAAAACAAGGATAACTGTTGCTAGAAAATTCTTCAGAAGGATTACCAGGTTCTAGTTTAAAAACCATATATGCAAGCAACTCTCCATTTTGCAGCTATCAAAAATTGTTGTGTGAATCTTTGGAATTTGCAAATGATGGTTATCCACTATAACACAGGTGAAATTGTAACTCTATGAAATCCCTTGACAATCTCAGTGACTTCAGAAGTTTTTACTTTTGGGTGTCTTCCTCAAGATACAAGATTGTCAAAAATTTTCATTACCTTAACTTCTTAATTTTACTTCTCTTATCTTTAGTGGTTACTATGGTGGGAAAATTTGCAAGGAAGTGAATTTTCAAGTGGGTGAATTGCCTGGCACTATGTATGAATCAGATGCAAGGGCCATGACAGATTGCAAATACTCGGTGTAATACAACTGTAGTTATAAAAGAGCTATTCTTGGGTTTTCTACTGAAAACTTTTTCATTGATACATGTCTTTTGAAGTTAGAACAAAAGAGACAGCAGTCTGAAAGCCAGAAGACTCATTAAGTAGTCAAGATTAATTAGATATTAGTCAAGATAATTAGAATAGGATCATTATGGACCTGCAGAGAAGTGGAGGGTTTATCAAGACATAGAATAATGCCTTCTACAAAGCATTAAGCATCCCACTGCTGGGTCGTGAAGTGGGTGATGTGGGTGGTAGATTGACAGAGCCAGAGGTTAAGATATGGCACCTGAAAGCAGTCATTGTAAGTATAAGAACACTTAAAAGTAACCACCACTAATTCTTGGCATAAAACCTGTTGGTTGTCATATAGTACTAGTTTTTAGGGTAACCTATAATCATCCTTAAATTAAGTAATGAATGTACAATAATGAAAATGATGTTAAAATTTGGACTTAATTTCATGTATGAATTTTGACAAATTCATCTATAATTCCAGCTAAGACTTGTATGGAGTTGTAGCTGGTGTTAAATTCTTGTTAGATATTTAGAGGGGTCTTTCCACCAGGGTAAGAACAATTAATGGCTGTTGTTAAGCCGGATTTAAAAAACAAATAAATAAATTATGGCTACATTAATATTGTATTCAAATAAAGTGCTCCAGAAGAGAGATGAATTATATATATATTTTTAAGATAAGCTAGTCCTGTGAGATGCCTCCATTCCATTTTTTCTCAGTTCTGAATGTCACTGTTATTATATAAATAATTTAATATATTTAATTTTACAAGATATTTTCAACTTAGTAGATGAACTTTTACTAAGTATCCATGTTAATAAAGTTGACAGAACAAAACTGAGAAGATAAACAACCATACAAATATTTTTTAACAAAAAAAAGCTCTGTATTTTTTCAAAATGCTGTCAAGTTTTGCAGAATTTCTATGCTGTATTTGCATCTATAAATTCTTTGAGTTTGATTTTAGAATTTATGTGATTCAAAACAGAGCTTGAAGGAAGCCAGTTTTCCTCTTTCTGTGCAAATGTGGAAAGGAGAGAAGAGGGGAGGGGATAGCAGAAGAGGGAAGCAGAGGAGATAGGAGGAGAGAGAAGGCAAGGGGAAGGGGGGAGGAACACTGATATTTCCTTTAAAACAAAAGTATTTTAAAAACTATATTTTAAAAAAAAATTATCTATGTTTTTAAAACATCAATAATTTAAATATTTTCTATCAGTAAAATAGAAATAATAAATTTTGATATTGATGTCTAAAAATTTATAGCATAATCTGGAAAACAGTCATGTCAGTGTGGATATTAGAAAATTCTTTTCCTAAAAATATCAACATGGAATTTCTTAACATGATTTTTAGTATGATATATTCACAATGTCATATACCTTCCCCCCTCACTGAAATTACTAAAAATTGACTCACTTCTATGAAGTTTCTCTTGTGAATGACCTTTCTCATAATCTTTTGATCTATTTCTACCTCAAAGACATTTTGCTAGAGTATTTTACAGAGATTAAAAAATCAAATTACTTCCCCCTCCCAAAAAAACAAAGCCAAGCATTTCCACCACACAGCATTTTATTTTTAGGGATTCATACGAATAGCCTGATTTGCACAAGTGCTGCACACTCAGCATTATCTATCTGTGGGAATTGGCTACTTGATGCTTTTTAGAAATCACAAGAGGATCCATTGAAAATAATACTTAAGAGGAAAAAACCACAGGATGTTTCTATATGAATATCATGCCCTTGTGATGAGCTTATCTGCAAATTTTCGAGCTTATCTGCTGTGCTACATAACACTTTCCTCCATTTGCCATGCAGAAAAGATTCAATTAAGGGCACATGAATTAGTTCAAATAGTGATAATTTGAACATCTGAATCTAAAAGAAAGAACATTCTTTTCCTTCAGAAATCGTTAGTTGAAATAGTGCTGTATTATGCTATTCTGTTTGAAACTGAGGACTATGTCATAACAGTAAAAATTTGAAACATAACCTAAAACCTCCACATTTTGATATTCAGAACAAACTGTTTTCTTAATAAAATAAATCTCTCCAATGTAAGAACAGATTGCTCTATTTTTTGGGTATTCCTTTCCCAGGGCATCCTTTACAGGTAGATGGAATGAATATCTTGACTTTGTGAAATGACGCTGCTGCTGAAGTACTGTGTAGTTCAACATCTTACCATGGCTGGATGGAAAAGGCTCACACTTAAAAGACTTCTGGAAATGAAACCTTTGTGAAGAGCCCATGACAATGCTGTGTAGAGAGATGCATGGGATGACTGAGGACAGTGTGAGATTCAAGAGTCTCATATAATTTTGTTTCCTAGTACTGGGCTCTTTTGGTACAGATACGTGAAGGGTGTGAGAGTCTGTTGTATAGGTCCTGGAGTAGCAGTTGAAATTGTTTATCATAGAGCCAGATTAAAAAAACAAAGATCAGGGACTAAGTTCTGACCTCAGTGTTCACTAACATGAATTCAGAAGTAGTCCAGGACAGTCAATGAATTTCTATCAGATTTATAGCAGTGTAAGAGAAAAAAACTTCGTTCAAGGTCTTTCAGTGCACTGTGGTGACAGAATGCAAAGTTCAGCTGCTTTCTGCAAGGATTAATTTTCTTTGAGACTGTCCCTCCATTCGATGGCATTTGCATTGCTGATTCCTACCCTGCTCCTCAGAGGACATGAAAATATGTAGCTGCTCATCTCCCTGTTCAGTTTTTATAGATTACTTTGATGTTCAAAATAAATCTCATTATGCTGCAGATCAAAGAGGGCAATTCCTTTCACTAAAGTAATACAATGAGCCAATTAATATTTTTTAATTTTTTTTAACAATTTAATGCAGACAATGTCACCATAAAACATCTGTTGTGAATGGGTAGGTCTGCAGGTTTCCTCCTTTCTTAAATTAAACGGACCTAAAAGAGGTATTAAATACAATTTTGTAGTTAACAATTGTACATTTATGGTTTGAATGTTTTGAAAGTAAACATACTGGAGTTTAAAATTTTTATTTGAGTACAGGTTTTAAAATTTTAACAAAGCCTAGATTTGGTAGTCATTCTGTATATTGTGATTGAACTTAGTTTCAGTTATGATTCATGTTGATTGAGCATTGATGTTAATTTTCTGATGCAGAGGTGGAGGACCCAGTGAGGAAAGGTGAGCTGTTGGACCCTATACTAACTAACAAGGAAGGTCTGGTTGGAGATGAGAAGGTTGGGAGAGCTTTGGCTACGGTGAACACAGTTCCGGGATTTCAGAATCCTGTAAGGAGAGAGCAGAACAGTACTTAAGATTGTAACCTTGGACCCCAGGAGAACTATATTTGGCTTCTTCAGAGACCTTCTTGAAAGAATCCCATGGGAACCCGCTCTAGAGGGAAGAGGCATCCAAGTGAGCTGGTTAATATTCAATGATCAGTTCCTTCAGGCTCAAGAACAGTGAGTCCCAACAGGAAAGAAAAATTGAGCAAAAGGGACAGGAATGAAACCTGCATGGATGAACAAGGAACTCCAGTCAAATTTCAAGCATAAGCAGGAGATACACGTGAGGTGGACTGAGGCCTGGCTGAAGGGCAGAGCTCAGAGGGGTGTGAGCTCTACAGTGTGAGCAGTACAGTGTGTAGTTGGAGGTCTGCAAGTAACAGTGACCCCAAGGTTTAATACTTTTAATTATTCATCCATGTCTTGGTTTAAGAGGCAAATGCCTCCTCAGTAACTTTGCTGATAACACAAAGCTGGAAGGAGTGGCCAACACCCTAAAATGCTGTGCAGCTCTTCAGAAGGACCTCAGCATGTTGGAGAGATGGGAAGAGAAGAACTGTCTGAAATTCAACAAAGGCAAATGCAGTGTCCTGCACCCAGGGAAGAATAACCTCATTCACCAGCACAGGCTGGGACCTGATCTGACCTGCCAAAAAGTAGCTCTACAGACAGGGATCTGTGTGTTCTGGTGGACAAGTTGTCCATGAGCCAGCAGTGAGCTCTTCCTTGTGGCCAGGAAGGCCAGCAGTATCTTGGGATGCATTAGGAAGAGCATTGCCAGCAGATCAAGGGAGACAATCTTTCCCCTCTACTCAGCCCTGGTGAGGCCACATCTGGAATGCTGTGTCCAGTCCTGGATTTCTTATCACAAGAGAGACATAAAGCTGCTGTAGTGACTCCAGTGGAGGGCAGCAAAGAAGATGAAGGGACTGGAGCATCTCTCTTACTAGGATAGAGAGTGAGTTGAGCCTATTCATCCTCAGAAAACCTGACTGAGAGGGGACCTCATGAATGTCTACAAGTATTTGAGGAAGGGAAAGCCTGGCTCTTCTCAGTGGTGGCATTAGAATGAGAGGTAATGGGCAGAAAGTGAAATGCACTGCACTGCCCCGAACATTAGGAAGAACTTCTTTACTGTGCAGGTAACCACATCTTGGAGCAGGTTACCCAGAGAGGTTGTGGAGATATTGAAAAGCCTTCTGGACACAATCTTGTACAATGTGCTTTGGGGAACCCTGCTTGAGCAGGGAGGTTGGGCTACATGACCTCCAGTGGTCCCTTCCAACCTTACCATTCTATGTATGATTCTGTGACTATTTAGTAAATAAAGTTTTTATCTTAAAATTTATCACAGATATCAGAAGATATTGTCCTACCTTAAAAAATTATACAGAATATGTCATGGGTGTTATAGTCTCTCTGAGAAGAAAATATATAACCTATTCATTGATTAGATTACCTTCTTTTGCATTTCCTCTCTTATTTCCCTTTGTTTGGTTTTCACATTTTATTAGCAAATCAATTAGTTTATGCTGAAGTACAGAAATGTGTTTTAGACCAACACGTCATTTCCAACAAGGAGCAATATGCATCAAATAATCTCCCTTTCTGTTGGAATAATTATACAAAAAGAAAAGCACCATTTTAATAAGCTAATAGTAAAGAATATAAATCAGGAAAACATTTCTCCTCACCCTCCTAGCATGTTAAGCATTAAACATTTTTTGAAAGCAAGTCCACTTAGTCATATGAGCAGTTGGAAAAGACTATTTAAGACTGTTGACTTTTTCTATCCTTGTTACAAGTTGCTATATTAATTGCGTATTTCAGAAATAAGTGAGTTGTTTTCTTGGTATTTTTTTATAATGATATTTCATTTTAAAATAGGCCTGAATACAAAGACAGGTATACATCTGCAACTTCAGAAAGTGACAGAAAACATACCAGACTTAATAAACTTCATGCTGCATTGTTATTGCAGCTATATAAAATACAGTTACAGGTTGACAATTTCACCTAAGAATGAAAACTCTAGGTTACTACATTAAAGAAGCCTAATCCTGATGCTTAAAAGGGGGTACAAGCTGCAACTATTACCAACAAAGCATGGCTTGATGTGTCTGGCTTTTTCAAATCTGAATGTCCTGGATACATCTCAGCTACAGCTGAGTAATAATCCAAGTCTTTTGAGCATATTTGTATTGTTAGATTTTCTTTTAGATCCATTTCCTTAATTTTAGTATAGTGCCACTATAGGACATGAAATCAGGACACAGACATCAGAAGGCTGAGATGACTCCAAAACCTGTGCTTATTCTCAATACACCTGTCCTTATACCTTTTACAATGAACCCACCCAAAGGGGTGGGATCCTTGGACCACGTTGGTTCCATTAGAGGGACATCAAGCAAAGTCCCTCCTTGGGAGAGGAATGCAAGAAAACAGGATAGTGTAGAAAAACATATCCTTTGTTTACAAGATTGTGCCTGGGAAAGGAATTTCTGAAAATCAAAACATTACAGGCATGAACCGTGGCTACAGTATAGATAATTAGTTATCCTTATCATAGTACTTGATTTTTCATATACTGATGACCATAAATAGACTTATCAGTAGAAATTTCTACAGATGCAAAAATATTTTTCTGTTCCTAGACAATTTTAAAGAAAGTAAAAAAATAATGTTGCATGTCACTAGAATTTTCTGAGCCTGAAACCTGAAAGGTACAATCAATTAATCCCAGCATTACACTGTAGAAACAAATATATCAGTCAAACTCTGTTTCAAAACACTGTTATTTTCAGTCAAAAATTTGGCTATTAGATATTTGCAGTGGATTGCATGTGAACAACCCATGTTCCAATGATTACTGACAGAATTTGTATGATGATTCATCTCTCTATAAAAATTCCATTTTAACCAACAACAACCTATTTACCATCATTTTTTTCAACAGAATGAGGAGTAATACAATTTTTTTTACTAGTAAGTTCTCCATGTTAGTCTAAAGCCCAAATAGAATTATTACATCTGCTTAATGAAGCTGCATGCAGAAGGAAAAATCCAGTTTTAGAATTTTCTCAGATATTAAAATATGAAAATAAAAAAGAAATATTCTGCAAAATAAAATTCAAAAATATGTGATTTCAGATTCATGTAATAGAAAAGTAAAATAAATAATTTTCAAATTGCAAAGTAAATTTTTTTAAAAATATATTTTAGTATATATTTTATTCTGATATTAGCATTGATGTATCAAGATTTTGCAGTACAGGTAGACACCGGCAGTTGGTTTTTTAGTGGGTGGCTGTTTTGTCTATTTCTTCCCATTAATTTAGAGACATTATATTTGTCAATGTTGCCTAGAGCATAAAATACGCAGGATTTAATCTATTTTCATTTTAAAAATATGTATTTAGAGAAAATAAAACATTCATATTAAATTCATATAATATATGTAAGCCATCCTTTGTTGTGACAGGTGCGGTGATAAGGATATCTTTCCTCAATATGTATGCGTTAACAGAACAAAATGACCAATAAAGGCTTTGAAACTTTGATGTGTACTTACATTAAAATATAGTGTTATATTGTGCTTCCGGTCATCAAGCGCTTTCATTTTCTATTATGTGTCATTTTGGGATTTTTTGATACATTAAACCTAGAACAGACCCTTTCAAACCAAATTTACAGACCCTTTTCTGTGATGTGCTAAATTTGAGTAGCTGTTTCACTTCTGAGTTGACTTTAAATAGTTGCTGTCAGCTCCAAGGAGAGCTTTGTAGTGGAGCCATAAAAGCCATTTTTTATGACTATGATAACCTAGTCAGTGTTCCTTCCATCTATACACCCCTGAATAATGTGTGGTCTTCTTACAGGTGCGAAGGAATGCCGCTTATTGAACTATGATTTATGACTATTGATTGCTGAACTAACTGTTGCAGTAGCCCTCTTCTTAGAGGACAGAAATGAGCCAAGGCACAGACTCCTTGTTTATCACAGCATGAAAAGGGTCCTGGTTTATTCCTCTTTACAGCTCAGCCATCCCAACTCCAACCATTCACTGACTCTGGCTGCAGCAAGCTCCTACTGTAGGTTTCCCTTGCAGCCTCTGACTGCTGGTTATTGCCTGCTAAACTATGACTGCATGGATTAGTTTGCAGGCTCTGACTGCAGGCTTTTACCCAGCTAGACTGTGACTGCAGGTTCCAATAACAGGCTCTAACTACAGAGCCAGACTGACCTCACAGTAGGAATTCCCCCGCCATGATCCTTCTTCTTCATGATCCTCCACAATGATTTCCTTCACCAGCTAACTCCCTTTTATCACACTTATCTTTATTGGATATAGCTGTGACTCATCAGAGGCTAGGCTGAATTGAGTAATTAACACAGCTGTTATTTATCGGGGTAAGGTCACGTGTGTTCCTTTCTACAAACTAACAAAAATGATAAGGCACACAAATCCTGCAATATCTCTTCAAGAGATTTTGAGTGAGGAGATTTATTTGTGGAGATAGTATGAACTTTGAAAAAATTAATAATGCAAAGGTTAATTAGAGTAGTTGGTACAAGTCATTAGTTTTGGCTGCCTGCCTTCAGATTCTGAAATTTATGTGAGTAAATATGTAGAGTAGGATCCAGCTGCTCTTCCAGCAGTGAAGATGTGCATCCAGCTTCCTTGTGATGTGCCACTGGACCATCTGGAGTGGAGAGCTGACTTGACATTGCTGTGTAGCCAACATGAATTCATGATGTCAGTGGAAATAGAGGGGGCTTTGAGAGATGCTTTGACAAATTGAAATGACTCATGTAGAATAGTTTTTATGACTGATAAGAGAGAAACTTGACATTTTGTTTGCATAGTGCTTTCTTCCAAGACCGTGTTTTTTTGGGAATGTTCAGCCCCTCTTGTTGTTCAGGCCAGTTTTCATGACAGCCACAAGCCCAGTTTGTTGCTTAAGGGACAGAAATAAGAGAGGAATTAAAATACAGAAATATTTTAAGTAATAAGTTCAGAAGCAACCCTAACCCATATTGATAAATATTGAGGCAGTAGGTTTTGGGGGGACTCTGGACACCATCAATCCTCTTAAGGACAGTGGCTAAACCTGTACTCACACCTGTATTAAGACAAGAAATTTTTGAGAAGACTGTTATAAATATAGTCCTCAGCTAGAAATTACTGCAACTATTAAAAGAGTTTAAAGTTGGTACAGAATTTAATATCTACTGACATGAATATACTACTGTGCATAGGTATATATTTATGCACAGATCATCTTTCAGAAAATGTGTACATTAAGATAATTTCATGTGGTACTTTAAATATATGTTCAATTTCCTTTTGAAATGACACAATGTGCTTCCATTTGTCACTACAAAAGAAGGTAATGAATTTGTTACTTGACACATTTTGTATGAAGCTTCTCAAATTGTGTGCTTAGCAATTACCTTGTTTACTTTCTCTAGCTCTGTCTACATCTTGTCACCCAATGTAGTGGATGATGATTGATGCTGTGTCCTGATATAAATCCATGGGGAAAAGGTCAGAATAAATTCTGGAAGCAAAATATGTAATTCATTATTAAAATAATCTTGGGCCATTGCAGGAGTTTGTATACTTCTGTTATCAGTACTTTGGTAGGTCTAATATCTTTTTCTTTCCATATTTGATGAAAACACAAGCAGAAGAAAAGAAAGTTATGAATAAGAATCTCATACTTATATGAATTTATAATTGTACACTGATTTTTATAACACACACTGTACCTGGAACATAGGATGACCATGAACTTGCATGTAAGCAAGAAAAAAATGAAAAATAAGCCCATGTTGCTTGGGATTTATTTCACAATATTGTATTTTTAAAAAGAGAATATAAAATAATTATTTTTAGAGAGGATTACTTAAAAAAGCATAATGACACGTACAGGTTTCATTTTGAAAAGAATCTGATGTCTGGATAGATATCTGGGTTATGTAGAACATATTATAAATATATAAATAAGCTCAATTTGATTCTAGCATATTTGTGGTAAAGTTAAATTGCACTGACTCACATAATTAGAAATCTAATCTGGAAATCTTGTAACAGCTTGCTGTGATGCACTTTTGAAGTCGTCAGTATAACATCTTCAAAGGCATTTTTCTTTTAATATACTCTGCCTTAATAGCTCTTTTTCTCAATTTCCTCTTGTCAACCTGCTGCACACACATTACCCTTGATCACATCTTCCTTGAATGTCAGAATAATTAATAAAAAATATTTGTAATGATTAGTTGCCCTTATACTGATAGATTTTGAAGTTTTTCATAGCTCTGTGTATGCAAAATCTAGTTTCCTAACTGAAAAATATTTTCAGCTTAACATCAGATGATATACATTGTGCAGAGATTTTGAAAGAATTCCTACCAAATTTTCCATCCACTTTGATTTCTCATATGTCCATTTTTTTGTTGTTGTTGTTTGTTGTTGTTTTTCCTTTAAAGCACTGCAATGCCTTAAACTTTGCCCAAAACAAAACCCAAGAAAAGTCGGGATACACTTTTATTAGGTTCTCATTTTCACAGCAGCTTGTGAAGTTTGTTCATTCAGCTGCATTGTCAGATTTCTAGATTCTGGCCTTAACTTTACACCTGATTATTGTCCTAAACAGAAAAGGAAACCTTGCTGGTTTAAAATGGGAGAGCCAGACTTTGTATGGGACTTGTGCCTTCTCTGATGAATGATGAGACACCTCTGACCAAGACAGATGAGAGATACTACAAATTTGGTGAGTTCATTTCACTCTTTACTGTAATAAAGTTTTTAGGAGCTTCAGTCTAGTTTTAAATTTTGAACAATCCATTTGCTGTTTTAACTCTTATTTCAACTAGCAAAATGAACCATAAATACAGAAATATCTAAACATAATTAAATCCACTTATTTCATTGACATGACTTACCTTCCCATCCTCCTTCATACCTCCAAAAATTAATTTGTACTGAGAAGAGCCACCTGTGTTATGGCTGGAACACTAAACAGATTTGGAGAAGCATTTTCATTAACACTTTAATAACTAAACAAAATTTAGATATAGAGAAACCTCATGAATTTAAAGGTGGGAAACAGCTAACCATATATTAAAACTGGATCCAACTTCAGGAGTAAATTTGAGTGACAGTGACTGAAAACTAAATGCTCTACAGTTGTCAACAAAAAGATATTTCACGGCCTTTTCAAAGTTTGAAAAGTTTTTTTAAATTTTTGTCAGAATAAAGAAAATAGTTATTTCAGAAGAGTGAATATGCATTTTATATTTCAATATAGATGTTTAAATATGGTTTTAGCTGTTTTGATTAATTTTATAGAGAAACTTTTGTTTTTTTAAGGTTACTGATTTGGCCTTCCATTTGAAAAGATACATCCTTAAATGGCCTGTTACTCCCTACTGAATATGAGAAGAGTCCTATAGGATAATCCCAAACAGACTACCTGAGAGAAATTTGATATGTATTTCCATCCAGTTCATACCAGGACATATTCTTATTCTGACAGGTTTTTTGAGCCATTTCAATGTAACCTCAGAAACTCTTAGAGGTTGACTACTACCATTTTCCAAAAGGTGGAGATGATGCATCGTAAGTTTTATGTCGTTATGTAGATCAGAAATTTTGTTTTTCTTTTGTTCTCCAGCCTGTTGTTAGAAATTAATCTATTCATCTTTTTTTTTTTTTGTCAATAAAAGTGTATTGCTCATAGTGTATGAGCAATGCTTTTGTTTGCTATCAAGAACTTGTTTGGATATTAGCATCTTCCTCAATTTTATTTTACAATAGCTGTTGTTTAAAAAGCTATGCAATTACTGATTAATTTTAACATTTACGATTTCCTGCATTTCTATGCAGACTTAACATATTACAGATTATTTCAAAAACAGCAATAAACTACTTTATCAGACCCTGTGTGTGAGACATATCTGAAATGAAAGGGCCCAATACATTTTTTTTATTCCTGCTTTTGCAAAAAGAGGTGAAAGAAAATGTGTTATATGGACTGATTTAGAGGTCATATCAACCAGATACAACCTTCACTTTAAGGTAGAGGTAAACGAATGAAGTTGGAAATTCACCATGGTTTTGGCATAGCTGAACTGTATTCTTCTTGAGATTTCCAGACCATGGGAACTCCCAGACCTCAAGAGTGCTTGTTCTCCAACTCTGTTCAATGCTTTGCCATCATCCTGCACCTCTACAGAGTCTATAAGAATATGGAAGGACAAAAACTCTTGAGGTTTATTTCCCTGAAATTATGCCTTTTTTTTCCCCCAGAGCATAAAAAACCAAACAAACAAAAAACACAACAAAACAAAATAAAAACAACCAAAACCAAAAAACAACAAACCACCAACAGCAGTTAAAATCCCTAACGATATGCTTTGTTAGAATTAGAACAAGTCTTCTTCTGAGTCAGAGAAAACAAACTTTTGAGTAAGTCTAGCTCTTAAATATTTCTATTACACTTAAAGACATTTTAAGATATTTAAAGATATCCACCCACTTCCATGAATGACAAAACTATTTCAATATTTCCATAGGAACACACAACACTTTTCATCTACAGTTGAAGCTTCTATCTCTATCTACTAGGGAACACTAACTGGGTTTTGTCAGAGGAAGCTAATTTCATTCCTTAATGCTTCCATTGACTCTTTATTTACAGTTCATGCCCTACAGAAGACTAGAAATGTAAGAGTAAGTCTTCGAGCTGATCAAAATTAGTGGAAACAGCTTTCTAAAAGTTTTGTGAGATAAGAGGTTTTTTTTGTGTATGTGTTTTTAACAATAATATGTAAACAAACTCCTACTCCAATCAGTACAATTAGCTATTTCCTCTTACTTTTAGAATGCGAATTTTGGAACAGCTGCTGCTATAGGCATGGAGATGCCTTGCCAAAATAAATGTTAGAAACAGACTAGTAATTCTGTTAAAGACTTGTGATTCAAATGATAGATGTGCTGTGTCCCATAAGAAATTCCTTGGAGTTCTGATGCATTTAGGTTCATCTGTCTCCATAGCAACAGCTTGATCATACTGGGCACTGATACACAATACTAGAGCAAGCTCCACATACACTCTTGACTTTTGCTCCTGAAGGTGAGCCAAACCATTGATATGTCTGTTAGATACAACTAAGTGGAAATGAAAGACTGAAGAATTTGTAGATTCAAGATAAATTAACTGAATAGATTATTTTCTTCATTATGTCATAGGAGAAAGAAACCAGTGCTATATTGGCAACATATAATGCCTGGTTAAGACAAATGAACTGATTAAGCAAAGAAACATGGCTAGAACATCATAAGCTATTTACAAAGGCAGTAATTAAAATTAATGAAATGTTGAATGGACATGACAGAGTAAAGCAATCAGAATGGAGATTTGACTTCTTTTGACACTCTTTGGTAAAATGGGATTCAAAGAAAATCCGTTCCCATTAGATCTAAGAACAGTGATTATTTTGAAGTAGATTCAGGTTTAATTCATGTTTGTTTAATTTCATAATGCTAACAGTTTTTCCTCCTTCAAGTTCTAAGTGAATGTAGATGAGATGTCAGCAACATCAATCCATCTGTTTCTGGAAGCACCAAAAAAAAAAAAAAAATGCATGGTTGACTTTGGAAAGTAACCAAAGTGGTTTTCATTGTCCTCTAATCCTTTATGTAGTTAGTTTTCTAGCACAGGCAGAATTGCATGTGGACTACTGCAGAAAAACAGTTTTTAAGAGGTGTTACTGTTTCCCAGATAGCACTAAGACATTCAAGGACAAAAGAAATAATAAATTATAAAAAGAAATTATAAATGGCTTGATAACAAGAAATAAATTCACCTCAACCATCTACAAGTATTCTTTGCAATAGCATAAATTTTGTAAAATTGCTTACAATAAGTTATTTTCATTGTATGGTATATAGGAAGCACAATTTAAAAGCAAGTCTACAATAAAAGTCTGGACTTAAGCATAAAGGAATACTTTTGTATCTTGTTTTAATTAAAGAAACTGATGTCACTTCATGTTCCTAGTTGTCTGACACATTTTATAGAAAACAGAGTGAGGACATTGACAGAATAATTTTTTGTGTTTAAGTTCTTGCTGGTCTGGTGCTGAGTAGTCACTGAAGTCAAAAGGAGCCAAAAGTAATCATCATTTTATAAGATCTACTTTTTATCTTCTTCTCAGCTATGCGCAGCAGAAATTTTCTTTTTTTCTGTCTATCTTCCTGAATAGCTGCCACAACAGGATTAGGTGCATCTTAGGTTTACATGCCTAATAAATAATCAGCAACTGCTGAGTTGAGGTTACATTGATACATACATGAAGTTTATGTCTTTTCTCCTTGCATTTGATCTTTATAATGGAAGCAGCCTAATATTATACAATTAATCTTATGCAACATACTCAGCACACAGAAGGTTTAGTTTTAATTTACTGGGTTATAACTAGCTGTAGTCTCTCTGCTATGTGTAGCATTTTGCAGCAATAAATTATTTGATAGCAATTATCCTTTAAAATGTAATGAATGCTTGTTTTCAGTGACCTGAATTCAGAGCAATTGCACAACTGAGAACAAAGGTACTTGAATAGTTTAGTGTTATGTGGGTCTTTTCTGTCATTCAAAAAATGACATTTTTGCATTTTGATTAAATAATCTCAAAAATAAATTTCTATTTCAGGTATGAAAATGATTTGACTGAATTATATAAAAGCTGCATATTTTTCCTCCCTAGGCTGTCCACAGGCCCTGGTCAAATTTATTTAAATAGACTGGAAGACTAGGATTGATACCATTATTACTGTGCTTACTAATAGTGATGCTGTTATTATAAATTGTAGGCTTGTCAAATGATGCCAAATGAGACAGCAATGGTGAAAACTGAACCAGGCAATAACTTCACTTTTGAGAACAGGATATCTGGCATCAAAATGTTGTCTGGGTTTTTTCTCTTCTCTTCTGTCTCTTTAAGAAGTTTTTCTAAAGTTCTATTTCAGCCTTCTGTGTTTACCTTTTGCAATGAAGTCAGATACAATTTTACATAAACTTTCTTGTTATGGTAGCCATCTAACCATGTTTACATTCTTCTCATAAGGAGGAGATTGTTGATGGACTGTTGGGTTGCCCAGTGTGGTTGAAGAGGAAGATTTTCTTCCTCCAATCCATGGTCACTGTTGAATTCTATAAATGTTGAGGTCTGTAAATAAATCTGCTTTTGTTGTCTTGGACATCTCAGTGTGTGAGAGTCGTTTCTTTGTGTCGTGCTGCGACATCAAAATATATTAGAAGTTTTGGGAAAAGTAAGCACTAATGTTTTGGATGTAACTTTCTTTTCATAGTTTTTAACACTTTTGATATATCTCTGAGACACTACTGTGTAAAATTCTGGATTATCTGGTTTGGGAAAAGAACTTTTCAGAATATGACTATCACAAATGAATCTCAGATAATCTTTTGTCATGCATATTCTTTGTAATTTTGGGCTGAGTGGCCATATTTCAGCTCTAAAACGTCTCAAAGATCCAAACTAGGACCTGGCCAGAATGTACAATAGCTCTTTCCTGACCCATAGGCCTGAGCTCCACCATGCAGCAGATGGAACATAGAAGATACTGGGGTGTCATTTTGTCAGGGACTTAGAATAGCTCAAAGGCACATATATGGTTCCTAAAGAGTGGAAGAGCTCTCAAATCCCGTTGCATAGACATAGTCAGAAGTAATTCCTTGGGCATTAAATATACACTACTTGAGCATGCATAACTACAAAAAAATAGTATCTTAATAATTGGGATGTTTTTATACTGAGAGAGTCCAGATAAGTTACTTGAGAAATCTGGACACAAACCTGAAACAGTCATTATCAGATTTGCACACTACAATCCATATTATGGTCTGCCATTCCAGAAGCAATTATGGATCATTAGTTTTAATAAGGAAAAATTAGTTGGCACTGCGTGCAAACAGCATCACCTGCACAAATGGCTTTGGGGAGCTGGAAAGCATTCTTTTCTTCCATCGGCGTTTAGAGTAAAAGCCTAGTCCTCCCTGAAATTAATTGTAGTATGTAATTTTCTTCACTGGGGCAAGGATTTCATGCTTGACTTCCTATACTTTGCATTTCCAGTGTTTTCGGTTGCCTTGCAGGTATGCATGCACTTGCTCCATGATTTTTCAATCTTCAATTTGCATATGCTGCTTTAGGTGTGCTGCATCACTCATAGCATCACCTTTAGGGTATACCTTGGAACACATTTGGCAGCAATGCTGATAATACATATTTATTACTGAGTATTTACAAAACACAATTTCCCATCATTAGATATTCAAGGCACATTTAACAGCAACTTACCAAGGCAGAGACCTTTCCTATAGAGAGAAGCCTTAGACATAATTAGAGGACATTAAAAATGAAAACTGTGGATAAAGCTGTGAATGTAGAGAAGGATTTCTGCCCACAAAAATCATGGATGACAGCAGAGAATAAAGGTAATTTATCACTTATGCTTCTTGGCAATATTTATTTATTTATTTTTACAGCATTCTAAACAATGAATATAATTATTTTTTTAATTAAAATGGATCTTAAAGTGGTTAAAATGGATTTTAAATGGATTTTAAAGTGGCTGCAAATTATTTTTCAGAGAATGTGTTATATTTCAAATTTAAGCAATACAAAGGAGAAAAAGATTATGTGCCATGACACATCAATATGTAGTGAATTCAATGTTACAGAATTTGCAACTTTGTGCCTATTTCTCTGACCTAATTCAGAACTAATATTTTGACCCTTTGAGTGAGAAACATGCAAATAATCAAACCAGGTGGAAAACTCAGAGCAATGAATGCTAAAGTAGAATTCAGAGTCTGAATATGAGATAAGTGGATATACAGGTGCTTCCTCTAATAAGGAATAAAAACTTATGTACTGAAAGCAGACTACACATGGTATAATGAGCTCAAGAATTGGAGCCAAGACTCTAAATCATGCTGCTGAGTATCATCATAACATTTTCTCACCTTTCCCTACTTATAATATAAAAGAAAAAAAACTGTGTTGAAAAAAGGGCTTGTTACAATTAATATTAAAACTGATTTTATTTATATAACAATTCCGATTTCCCTTCTAGTGTGCCTAAGGAATATTAAGCACTGTCAGATTAAAAGAGAAATAAAACCTGCCCATTTTCATAATCATTAAAGGTCAGTAAACTACAAAAATTGACCAGTAAACTTCAAAAACTGAACCTGAGCAGTTACATTTTATTAGGGCATCTCAACATCTACTGAGACAAAAAATCCCCACAACAAACACACACACAAAAAAGCACCCAAAAAACAAAACACCAAAAAAAACCAAAACAACCCAACCAAAAAAACAAACAAACAAAAAAAAACCCCCCCAAAAAAACCAAAAAAAACCCCAAAAACCCACAACCAAAAACCAAAACAACCCAACCAATCAAGAAATAACTAAATAAATAAATAATAAAAAAAAGGCTTACTTTTAAGATTTCTAATACCTCCCATACAGGTCAGGTTGGATAGTATATGAAAGTTACCTGTATATATAGAGAAATCTACTTATCTTGGTGTCTATTACCACTTGTGATTCTAATCCAAGCCAAAATTTCCAGGGCAGAAGCAGAAATAAAAAATAAAAGACAAAAACTATATAATAAAGAAAAAACCTGGTGTATATAACTGACATATTTTTGATGTCTACCAAACATCACTTTATGGACAAATCAGAATCTGTATCCATTTCCAAGGCGAATGAAATCTCAGCCCTGGACTTTGGAAATACTATCTCATAGTTGAGTTTAAGATATTCTAGGCAGTTATTTTTATTAAAAGTCTCCAATAACAGAGATTTTTAGCTTATTCCCTGGTATTTCTTACTCTATCCAGATTAAACAAGAAAAAATGTGTTTACTTTTACAGCATCCTTTTAATTTTTCAACCCTTCTGCTGTATCTTACTTCAGTATTTTTTTTTTAATTTTTTTTCTTATTCATTTTGATCACTCTTGCTATGTCTTTGTGCATGATTCCTTTTGTAATGACAAGGAAAAGATTCAGTTGGTGAAAAAATTCAGATAATTTTTTTTAATTCATAGACTAAAATTGACTTAGTAGTTCAGCTTAGCTGTTTAACAGTGTTGAATGACAAATCTATAGAACAAGAGTATTTAATGGGTTTCATGTGCAATATTGCTGTATACAATCTGAGTGGGTTGGCTTTCTTTCATTTTCTATTTTCTACTGCTTAAATGTGACCTCATTGACTCATGTTTAGTGCTTGATTAGTAGTCAGAAAACTTTTGTGTATAATTGTTTCCTTGCCAGTTAGTTCCACCTTACACTGTGAAGTAAATTATATCCAGTGAAAATAGAATTCTAGCTCTTCTTAAACTAATCCTTGGTTCTTTCAGATAATTTTGCAAGGTTGATTTGAGTTTCAAATCACATTCTAATGTACTTTCAAACATTCACAGCTTCATATCCTCTGGAAATTTAATAAATGTACATTCAGATTTCATTCCAGTCGTTAATGGAAACATTGAGGAGTTGGGGGACCTGGGATATCTTGAAGAATGTGACATTCTAAATCAAGATTTAGAGTCTGTTGGCATCTGTCCTGTTTCCTTAGTGAGTTTCACCTCCCATTTCAAAAGTCTTTCAACACAATGAGATTGTAGAGTGTGATAGAGATGTATGCAGTAACATCTGTACTTGTCTATGAGAGGGACCAATCTGATTTTTATTTATGCCTCAACGTATGTTGTAGATGGGGTGAAAAGTTACTCCAGGGGCTGTCCTTGTGGTGGGAGCCCTGTCCCCGGGGAGGCTTCGCCTGGCAGCCGAGCAGGGCAGAGAAAGCTGCCGCCACCGGGCTGCAAGCGATCCCCCCTTGGCGATGGGGCAGACGCCTGGGAAAAATGCCCAGGAAATCGGGCTGTGGGAGGAGCTTTAGCACATAAACGCAGTGGACGGCGACACAAGCAGGGGACATTTCCTTTGGGTTTCCTGGAGGTAGCGGAGCTGGCCCGGGCGGTCAGATTGCCATCCCCCCTCCCCCGCTCGCCTTTTCTCCCCGCCGTCCTGCTTCTTCCCTGGCCTCCCTGGCCTCCCTCGTCCGTCTGTCCTGCTTCGCCGCTTCCCCGAGGCGGCTCGGCCCCGGGGCACCCCAGGGCTCCGCTGTGTCCCCACGGCAGCCTGTTCGTGGCCGGCAGAAGGGACACGCAGCCGGCTGCTGCTCGGAAACCGCGCCCACCCCGCCCCGGCAGCTCGGCAGCCGCACGGCAGCTTGCGGCACACACACCGGGCTGATGCCGACAGCGCGCCCGGGGAACAGCCCCAGCCGTCTGTGCGTCTTCTGTTTCTCTCTCTTCTCTCTTTCCCCCTCTTTGCTCCCTTTTCTATCCCCCCTTCGGTGGGAAAACTTATCTTTCTTTGTCAGTAAAAAGTTCTCAGATAGAATATTGCCCCGTTTGCGCTTTATTTTCGTCCGAGAAATCTATCAAAAATAATTCTACCCGACTCCCCTTTTACAGTCGGACGGGGCAGCCTATTAATGTCTTGACAGCTCCATCGACAAATTTTAGCTCTTCACAACACTGCTGTTTAAATCATCAGTTGCAAAGTGAGCAGAAAGCTCAAACAAGTATTCAGAGCTTAACTGTTTCTGTTTCCTGCTCAGGCCAATCCTGTACATGGTACATTGAGTAGCCCTCATATAGAAAGTATGAGGTAAGTCTTTCAAATTTCCCTACCATTTAACTGTATACAAACTAATAATTATGTTTTACATCAAGCCTAAATCAGGATAATCAGGATTGCACTTGGCTGGGTCTGGGTTTATGATTGAAGTACAGAATTTCTATTGATTCCATTACATGATAAGCATATTCTAAATTGTCTTATGAAATACAGAAAGAAAGAAAAAAAAATAAAAAAGAAAGAAAAATGAGTGAATTCTAGATTCCAGATTAACAGGAGTAAATAAGAACATTACTTGATCTTGAACTTCAGTGAGTTGCCAGCAGCCTTCTGTGAAAGAAGCCTAAAACATCTGAACAAGTAATGCTGTTCAAGACCACTGGAAGCATAAAACACAGAGTACTCTAAGTCTCAAACTATTACTTTTCTGAGATAATGAACCTCTGATAATACAAACAAATTCTAGATGGCAAATATTCCCTTTCATGTTGATGATATTTCAAGAAATCAAATAACATGAGCATAAAACAGTCAGCAATCTTAATCTGCAGGATGCCAGGTGTGAATTATAGGCAAAATTGCAGGATGCACAATATAAGTGGGCTTGGGGAAGTGTATTAAGTCACAAGGATTTCAAGATTTAAAAAAAAAAAAAGTAGAGCTGTGGGCTACTGCCACTTACATCCTACTCAGCCTGGGAATTAGATCTTGATGATATATGGTAGCTATTAAATTGTGGAAAGTAGGGTTATGCTCTGATCCCTACAGAGCCACTAATTGAGTTGTTCCTATATTAATGGATAAATGCTGCATATAGCTATGGAGACTAAAGATCTACAGTTCTGTGTATGATGGCATAAGCACAGACTCAGAGCAAATTTAGCATTCATTCAGTCTCCTATGGTCCCCATCCTCTGTTAAGATTTCATCTACTTTAGTAAATGATGACAAATGCTTGAAGCCAAGATATGTGAAGAATGAAATTATTTTTTCAAAGTTAATTCCTCCAAAGAATCATCACCTTAAAGGTTATTGTCAAAAGCAGATGGATTGAATTTTACTACATACTGAGGAAGTAGGAGAGATGTGTGTGAGAGAAATATGGGATATATTTGCAAAGAGATTTTTCTTATTTTTTTGGTTTGACTTTTTGGAGCATTTTTTTGTTTTTCTAAGTAGGACTGTGAATATAGTAACTTTAATTGTCTTTGCTGCCATTATCACATTGTTTTTACATATGCAGTTGTTTTATCTTTATGTTTTAAGGATCAGGATCAAAATTCAATGTTACAGAATTATGAAAAATAATGTGTGGGGAAAAAAAAATCCTCAAGAGTTCATCTAATTAAGATTCCTGCTCAAATCCACTTATTAGACACAAACACTCTAAGCTCAATTCAAACTGAAAATTCTGGAACAGCAAAATCACTGAAGGAGAAGAATAAAATTAAACCTAAACCATTCTGTTTCCTAGGAAATGTTTCAAAACAAAAAGAAAGGAAGCTTTCCTTTCATGCCAACAGCCAATACAGCAACCTTGTGCAGACTTGTATTTTCATGCAAACAACTAAATTAGGAAAATCAGCTTTAAGAATGAAATGCTGACAATTTTTTCTGAAAATGATAAAATCAAGTTTTTGTATCATCCTTTTATTATTTTGTTTCCAGACATAATTAGAGTCTAGAGACTGTTAAGAAACAATGTTAAAACTTATTTCTAAATACTCTGTTATAAACTTTTGGTATTCAGCTAAATTGAACATCCTGTCATATTCTTGATTTCATTATCTTCAGAAAGATAATGTTATGTTATCTACTCTGCAAAAAAATTTCCTATCAGTTGTTTTGTTCAGAATCTCCTGATGGAAATCCATGCTCTTCCTGTGTGAAAGGGTTTGCTTTGGAATGAAGGAATAACATTTAAATTCCAAATCTATCCCTTTATTTGCATGTCTATGTGAAAGGCAAAACACTTGAACAATTTGACTTTTAGAGCAACTAAGGAGTGTGCTAATAGAATTTACTCCTTCCTCCCTTTTGATTTCTTCTTCAGAAAGAAAAGCTGATGTTACATATTGCTTCTTATCATAAATATTTTGCAGATATCACCTTCCGAGACAATTTTAAATTACACCTACAGACCAACCATTAATTTTAGCCCTGGAGTGATTCCACAGATGTAATTACTCCAATGCTACTTTTTTAGATCTACTGATGAGCAAATCTCTAAAGGGCCCTAAAAGTGAAAAGGCAGCTAATTCTAGAATGACTAACTACAGCTTAACACCTTTGACATGAGGAAAACACAGAGCTTCTGGATTTAGCCAGTGACAAAATAGTTAGCTGTCACATTTCAAACTTTAGAAAAGGGTATTTGAGTTCTGATTCAGTGAAATGCATTGAAAAATTAGAGCAAAACTACTGCTAAAAACTACTTCCGGAGAAGAAGTAACAACATTCTATCCTTCAGTCTTATTGCACATTTTCCAGTACTACCACTTTTAGTCCTGTGGGTTTGGACAATGACTCAGAGTCAGGCATCTGTGTGCAAAGAAGTTTAGATTTCTAGATAGCCAGAAAGCCCAGTGCTATTGTTCATGCACAATGATGCATAAGTCTAGAACACGCTGAAGTCCTGTGGACGCAACACAGAGATGTTCCAGCTTATCTGACAGGTAGATCATGTTGCACCTGCCACCATTCTGACGTGTGCTAGACAGATGCAGTTCAACTTTGCTTTCATAAGTTTATGAAGCAGACCAATTGGGTACAGGAAAAGAGAAGCGTTGCACAAATAGATTCTGCCTGTCCACTTTCCTCATTTATAAATCAATTCTTTCAAAGCAATTGTCTCCCTGCTGTGCTCTGTTCTTCTCAAGAGATGATGCTCAGAATTAGCTTCTCTGTATGGAAATGACAGGTCGACATTCTTAGAACTGAGAAGCCGGGCTGCTCATTCAATACAACAGAAGTCAAAACACTGAAAAGAATAGGGAGTTCTAGGACCCAAATTCAATGGTTATTAAAGGCCTCTTTCTGTTAAAGATACTTTAAAAGTTCAAATTAAGCCATTTTAATTTTACCTCCCTAACAGCCAAAATTTTTCTCAAATTCTCTTTAGTATTCTCAAATTCTCAAAAAAAGGTGTTTATAGCCTATCTGTCTAACCATCCAGCTCCTTGGTATCTTGGGATTAGATTCAGAAAATCTGAATCTATAGACACGAAAACTTTTTTTCTCTTTCTTTATACTTATTATCAAAATAGGTTTGAGATTCCTATTCAGTTCTTGCTCTCTGACAGAATTTGTCCGGAGTGCCAATCCATACAGACTGGTGTAAATGTGGGATGGAAATGGATCTTCTTTTAGACTGCTAGGAGAAGTGGGACAAAGTGTGTCAAGGAGAATAGATAGTATCCTGGGTTTCATTAGGAGATGCATTGACAGCAGGTTGAAGTAAGTGATCCTTCTGTGCTCAACACTGGTGACTATATCAAGTTTCACACCTGGAATACTGTGTCTAGCTCTGGGCTGCCAAGTACAAGGGAGACATCGAGCTACTGAAGAGAGTCCATTTCAGGGCCACTAAATTGCTGCAGGCACTGGAACATCTCTTCTGTGAGGAAAGACTGAGACAGGGGTGGCGGTTTAGCCTGGAGAAGAGAAGGCTGAGGTTTGGGATCTTATCAGTGTGTACTATTATTACTTGAAGGGAAGATTCAAATGAGTGGGAACCAGGCTCTTTTCCATGGTGCCCAATGACAGAAAAAGAGGTAATGCACTCTAACTGGAACACTAGAAGTTTCTCTGAATATTGGAAAAAGTTTTTTTTTACTGTGAAGGCAGCAGAGATCTGGCGCAGGTTTCCCAGAAATGTTGTAAAGTCTCCATCCTTGGACATATCCAAAACCATGTGAACATGATCCTGAGCAACCTCATCTAGGTGACCCTATTTGAGCAGGGATTGTTGGGCCAGATGACTTCCAGAAGTCCCTTCCAAATTGAACCATTCTTAGCTTCTGTGACATGAGACTGTAAGGAAGCTGTCAATTCAGATCAATCTTATACCATATTTTCACTATTGATATGAAGCTGAAAGGCTCCAACGTTCCCCATGATTCAAACTCTTGCACTGAACTTTCAGACAGACTTTCAGACTTTCAGTCTTAGTCAATGCTATTATTAAAGATATATTTTGATTTGTTTACTTTTTATTATGTTAGATCAATGAAGAATTGCACATTCATTTAAACTGAAAAAAGTCCAGCCAAAGCAAAAGTTTCAGGATAGGTTCCAACATACTGAGTTAAGATCTGCAGCATGGAATATCACCAATAAGCACATTGCTTGAAGTTACTCAGTAAATTGCAAATAATCTAGCCTTGCCAAATGTTTATACCAGATAATGGAGCTTTCAAATTCAGAGAGTAGGTACTTTCACCAGCACTCATTTGTATTTGCAATATTTCTTTGATATTTTGGAGACAAAACATCTGAGCTGAGGAAATTGTAAACTCCATATAGCTGTTGGAAAACGTAGGAGATTTTTGATGTGACTTCTCAATTCCCCTTCCTAGGAGATCCCCTTCTAAATCATGTTTCTTTGAGAGTACATGTGGAGAACCACAGTTTCTCCTGTAGGTCTGGAATTCTGAACAATCAGCATTGTCTCATCTTCTTTATCTTCTGTAAGTGTCTCTGCTTTACCTGCTTTGCTTTCACCCAGGAGATTTAGCTGGACACCGAAGATACATAACACAGAATAAAGAAGCATCAGTTTAAATTGCCAACTTAAAAGTATTCATAGATAAGCAGTCTTGAGATATTATCAAAACTAATGCAGTCAATGACACACTTTAAAAAGGGTCCTGAAAATGCTTCTATATTCAACTAGATAAGAGTGAAATAGTAATTGCAGGAATTTCACAGTGAATCTAATATTTCCACCAAGCGCTAGCCACAGGGAAAAAAAAAATTATATGCTTATATAAGTCATGACAATTTCAAAAGGAAATGCTTTATAAAGAGCAGAAAGCATCATGGGTAACAATTCAAATTATGATGTCAGTAGCCCTAATTAAATTTAGCTGAACTTACCGTATGGGATACTTGCTTGGGGGAAAAAAAGTTCATGTATATTGCACATCTCTTATAAAGAGTGCTGCATTCATGCTTTTCCCTTTTCTTGGATTCATTATTAGAGATTTGGAGGTGCCTTCCATGCTGATAGGAAATGAAAACTGAGTAAATCCGTAGAATTACAGATTTTCAGACAATACCTAAATTAGCACAGAGTTTTTTCAGTTCCACGATCTCAGAACTGAAGTCTCACAACTACTGTGTTAATTCAGCACCTTTCTCTTTTTATAGGTCAATCCAGGGACAGAATTACTAGTCTGTCCTTAGCTTTATAAGAGGGATAAGAAAAATGAAAAAATATAATATGATTAGATCATGTGTTGACAAAAAAAAAGTAAAAAAATAAATGTAACATTAATGGATTAGGCGTTTTCATTTGTATTTCATCTCCTGGATGTATTAGATTAGGGACTCAGTGTAGGATTTTCATGCATCTAGTATGGAACAAGTACATTAATAGGTAAGATAGGCTGGGGTTTTTGTTTTCTTTTTTACATGCTGTACAAAAATCTTTTTTTTCATTTCTTCTAGGTAAAGATGAAATAAAACAAATGAATGAACAAACAAACAAACAAACAAATAACAACAACAAAAAACACTGAAACCCCAGTCTGTGTAAAAGAAACAAGCAAACCCTCCCCAACAAACAAAACAAAACAAAACAAAAAACTCCCCAAAGCCCTCCCCAACCCGCCCCTCAAGGGTTCTAGAATAACAAAAAATCAAGATCAATGAGTACAACATTATCCACAATACTCCAGAGTAAGATCAAAATTCAAATTCTTATTCTACGACCTCTGAGGAAGAGATTTAATCTCTTCAGCATTTTCTCCAGCAGCATGCTTAAACAAGAAAGGTGTGCCATTTTTAAAGGTTTTACATCTTAAAGAGATTAAGCATTCACCAGGCCAAACTGTCTTTAACTGCTAAAGACTGTCACCTCAGATGTTAGGTAACTAATTATTAGTCCCTAGTAAAAATAAGGTTACAGAGATGCTTAAACTTGCGGTAATGTGAGACAATTGACTCAAAATAGGCTGTTCTCTCTCAGCCATTGAGGGAACCATTCTATGTAACTCCTGAAGTCCCTTTCTGATTACTTTTAGATCAGTTTTCTGCTTGTAAAATGTTTCGTTTTCAAGGAATCAGCATGTTCCTATGGAGAAAAATAGAATGTCCTATGAAACTTTTTCCAATCGCCTTTATTTTGATGTATTTCAAGTTGTTGAAAAACAAAGTACATCTCTGGGAATTGCTTAAATGGAAGAAAAAAAATCTAGTGAAACTTATTATAAAGGATAGATATTAATTCATTCTTATGGCCCAGCACTGGGGAAATAAATTCTAATATTAACACAGTGGTGAGCGTATTGTTCAGCAGATTTTTATTTGTTACTGACCAGATAATATCCAGGCACTATTTCATAGTGTCATTGGATCTGAATTATTGGGGACTCTATTATAAATAATGGATGACATACAGAAAACCTGTTGTAATTTGCTGGAAAATATCCACATTTTTTCCATTGAAAATGAATTGTGTAAGGTGGCAATGAACTAGAAAATACAGATTATAATTAAAGGAGACCTAATCAGCTGGAAAACTGAATGGATTCAATAGCAGAACCTTCCACAGTCTGTGGTTACTTAAATGGGCCTCTGTTGCTATATCATTATATCACTTTATCATCACTATATCACTATATGACTTTCTGAAGTATGTTTCTTTGCATCCATCTCCCAGATGAATTCCTCTATTCATATTTGTCTCCCCAGTCAGTCTTTTTCAATTCAGAGTGGTACAACTATCCTACTTCAGGGAAAAAGAGAACTCTGCACAGGTCTTAGCAACTCACATAGGCACAAAGCAGTGGAGCACACACAGTAGAGCTGTGTGTGGAATCGAAACATCTGTTCCTTTGCTCTGCAAAGGTAGAGTTTGACAGTATAGGTTTGCTGCTGAAATGTGTACTTGTTTATGAAGGCTGGGCCACTTCACTCTCCTGCAATGGGAGCTCTGTTGTGAAGTCCTTGCTGTAGGAAAATGTTAACTTTCTCCTTAGGCTACTTTCCAGAAATGGCATAAAAAAGACCTAACTTGGACAACTTGTGCTTTTATTAATGACACCTTGAAAAGGAATGGGAAGCTTGTAGAAAGGTCAGTGATGAATGAAAAATGTGGAATATAATTACAACGAAAAAATTTCTCTTAACCAGATGTGACCATCCATCATCAGCTCTTACTTTAATGCATTCAAACATGCAATTTTCTGCAGTCTTAATACTATTTTACACATGTAAAATTTCTTCCAGGCACGATATGACCACAAAAAGAACAGTTTTTAATTTCTACGATTATATAATGAAAAATTTATATTGGCTCAAGACCTTGCAGAACCATGACCAGTCAGATTATGTATTGCAGGTGTTCTTGGTGAGCAGTCTCTCCACTCATAAGTTATGAGTTAAAAGATTTAAAAATAATGTCATTGAGGAAATACAATAAAACACCAACTTGGGAAAACTGAATAAATATCAGCAGGAGGGTGCAGCCAATGTAGTTTGCCAAAATTCCCAAACTTGGTCATTTAGGTGATCTACTTGTGAGGCTGATGGCTTGCTAGGTCCTGTGTTTCTCCACTGTTTTTTGGTTGTTTTGTTGCTTTTTTTCCTTCCTCACTCTGCAGTCAAGTTTATCAGCAACTTATAGGCATGTTTGGGGAGGAATTAGTCTACTGTGTTAGCTAGCTATACAATTATAACAGTTATACTTGTTGGAAATAATGTCTTGACAGAGTGAAGCTGCACAGTAAGGTGACATATAGGCCTCCATTTTTGGCATCTTTGCCCTAAGAATCAGTCCCCAGACTCAGTCACACACATGCCTCACTTTAGGATTCCCACCAAGCTATGCCAATTGTCTTCAGAGAGACTTTTCCTCATATAATTTCCAGAGAGAAATTGGCATTTCTCTGCAGTAGGGAACTTCATTGAATATGGCCATGGTCCCTTTCTATATTGTCTTAATCAGCACTAAAATACAAAGGGCTTATAAACTTCAGCATACTTTACCTATGGCACAAGCTGAAAAGAACATTAGTTCCAAGAAAGTAAAGGGGCTGAATCACAGTTTGGGAACTTTCTCTTGGACACTGTTGGTGTAGCAGCAGCAGTAGCCAGAAGCAGTGTTATGTCTGCAGGTGGAGGAGAAGAAGGAATTTTTCTGTTTCACCTTCTTAAAATTTAGAGTGGCAGTTCACCTTGCAATGATCCAGGCTGTGACAGGAAGAGGCACAGAGGGAGCCAACTGTATTTGTCTGTTACCCCAGCTACTGCTGTCTGAATAGAGCTTGGTGGTGGTCTCCTGTACACTGGTTCTATCCCAAGATTACTAGCTGCAGTGTGCTGATCTACATTATCAAAGGCCAAAAGAGTGCATAGCTGAGTAATACAGTACTCATACTGGTTTCTGGAGTTGGGATTGTGTAGGAGAAGGGAATACAGGTGACCTTGTCTCTGATAATTAACAGCTGTGTTAATTACCCAATACAGCCTTGCCCCAATGAATCACAGCCATATCCAATAAAGATAAGTGTGATAAAAGGGAGGAGGTTAGCTGGTGAGGAGGATCATGGAGGAGGAGGAACCTTGAGGGAATGAGAGGATTATGAAGGTGAAAAATGCTGGGGAGAGAGAATCACTGCTATGAGGGCAGTCTGGGTCTGCAGTTAGAGCCTTTTGTTAGAACCTGCAGTCACAGTTCAGCTAGATAAAAAACGCCTGCATTCAGTGTCTGCAATCTAATCCATGCAGTCATAGTTTAGCAGGCAATAACCAGCAGTCAGAAACTGCAAGGGAAACTTACAGCAGGAACTTGCTCCAGCCAGAGTCAGTAACTGGTTGGAGTCAGGGTGGCTGAGCTGTAAAGAAGAATAAACCAGGACCCTTTTCATGCTGTGATAAACAAGGAATTTGTGTCTTGGCTCATTTCTACCCACTAACAAGTCGGTTGCTGTAACAGGATTAGTTCTTCATCTCCACAGTGAAGCCAGAGCACTTCCACCCCAGTTTCTCTGTTAGGAAGCATTTTAACATTAGGTTAGGTTGAGAAGACTTAGCTCTAAACTTTTTTTTTTTAATATATATATATTTTGAGTCATTGGGACAGAAAACTATTCATTGACTCATGGCTGTAAATCTCACAGCTTGGGAAGTGCTCAAAGTGGCTTCCAGATGACATCACAACACCACTAATAAAGCTAAACACTTGAGATTGTTTAGGAATTCAGAAATTCTGGCCAGTGCTGGTTTATCACTGGGATAATCTATTCACTGTGCTAAATTGTGAAAAGTACTGATTGAAGTTCGACAAGGCCAAGTACGAGGTGGCGGAAGCCTTGGAAAGAAAGACTTGGGGATGGATATTGGTTGATGAGATGCTCATTGTGACCTGCCGATGTGCACTCAAGGCCCAGAAAGCTAAACATATCCTGGGTGCAGCCAGAGCAGTGTGGGCAGCAGGCAGATGGAAGGGATTCTGCCTCTCTGCTTTGATCTGGTGAGACCACCTGGAGTGCTGTGTCTAGCCCTGGGGTCCTCAACATAACACAGACATTTCCTTGTTTGAATAACTCTCCAGAGAGCCATTAATTTGATCACAGGGCAGGAACACTTCTCCGAGTTGAAGCTGTCCAACCTGGAGAAGACCGCAGGGAGACCTTATGTGGCATCCCTCCAGTACATGAAGGGAGCCTACAAGAAAACCAGAGAGGAACATTTTACAAGGGTGTAGGGTGAGACAAAAAGGGGGAGTGGCTTCAAAATGAAGCAGAGTAGATTTAGATTGGATTTTAAAGACACTGAAGTAAAGAAACTCTTCCTTGCAGTCCTTTCTGTAACTCCCAGCACTACAGCAGTAGGCTTCATTTCATCTGGTATTTTCTTGACAGGATTCACTTTCAACATACCCCATTTCCATTGTGGCAGTCCATGATGCCAGAAATACTCATATTATGAAGAGATTCATGTTTTCCCTCTGGTGATAAGAAAGATATTGCAAGTTCCTGCCATAGGGCTGATCTATGAATCCTAGTCTCCTAGTGAGATATTTTTCATGTTAGTTACTATATAATATGTTTGTGATTGCATTGCTACAGTGGTTTGTTTTGTTTTGGGTTTTTTGTTTGTTTGTTTTGTTTGTTTGTTTTTTGTTTTGTTTTTTTTTCCCCCCCTTTTTTTTTTTTAATGGGAATTAGCCCCAAATTAAAATATTTATTTGGAAATACCAATTTGTGATACTCTGAGTGATTTAATTCTTTCTGCTTTCACCTGAAAGCTTTTTTCTGCTTTTATCTGCTTCACAAAGCTCTTAATTTTTTCTTATACTTGATGAAGTGATGAGACAACTCAGCTCCTACATATAACAGAAAACACACCTGGATAATTTTTATCATTGAAACTACATTAAAGTTGAAATTACTGGGTACCATTGGTCTCTATACTCTACAAAACCTACCAATGTCCAGGAGAAACAAAACCTACCAATGTCCAGGAGAAACCAGCTAGAACACTGTGGAAATTATTAACTCAAAAACTCCTGAGTGTTTTAAGCTCAATGTTTTCTAGGCTTATGTGTTCATTAGTACTGGATAAACTCCCCTGTTAAATGTATTCATTTATCTTTGGCTAAACAAAATGCGATCACCGAGAGAATTTGCGTTTAGAACAAAATTAATTATGCTAATTTTAACTCCTGATATTTGTTAAATTTTTATATCACTATATTGCTGGCCTTAAAAATTCAGACATTTGTAACAGATAATTTAACAAATATAGAAGCAAAAATATCATCAGTTTACAGAACTGTCTCTTTAGAAAAATGAAAATATAATACAGCCTTTCTTTCCTAAAGAAGGATGAATTTCAAACAGTCCAGTGAGGTTCTTTTCTATAATCCACAATTCATAAAAAGGATCTTTTTTTTTTCAATGTACAGTGGGAGTAGAGGCAATCATCTAGTAAAAGTCAGAGAACAAGTCATGTTCCATTATACTTATGAAATTGATGGTGTGATGGTTTTTAATAATTTCTACAGACCATGATATCCTATTTTTCTGCAGCAGTAACACTGATTTTCAGTTGCATTGAATTCTTCAAACTAACATGGATAAAATCTTAGAGGGAAATATTTCAGTAAAGAATTTCTCCACTCATGTCCAGAACTGACTGCTCTTCACCAGATCATCTCATGTACAAGTTCTCTAAGTGGTACACCTGTGATACTGACTTGGCAAAAGCAGAATGTAAATACACTGTTTTTATAGATCTTTTTATAGGTATGCATATATTTTCACAGTGAAGACTAAGTAAAATTATAAATCAGTGGAAATTCTGAAGATTATTTTTCATTCTTACTGAACCTCTGCACAGTTCCTCATCCATAGCTTTTAAATTATCTTCCAAGCATGAGAGTCATCTCTACCTTTTGTAGAAGAAGATGCTAGTGCACAGGGAGGAACAATTAATCCTGAACTCTCACAAAGCATCAGCATGACAGACCTTCTACAGGTTCCCCATGAGGGGAAGTAGGGCAGGTACTGATCTCTCCTCTGTGGTGACCAGTGACAGGATCTGAGGGAACAGTGTGGAGCTGTGCTGCATCAGAATAGGCTTAGGTTGAATAGAAGGAGAAGATTCTTCACCCAAAGGGTGCTTGGTCGCTGGTGGAACAGACTCCCCAAGGACTGGTCACAGCACCAAGCCTGACAGAGTTCAAGTGTTTGGACAATGATCTCAGGCATGTGATGCAATTTGTGGGTTGTCCTGTGCAGGACCAGAGGCTGGAGTTGATGATCCTTGTGGGTCCTTTTCTATTCATGAGATCCTATGGTTCTATGATTAAATGGTTCTAGATGCCATTGATATCACTGCTTGAAAAAAAGTAGATAAACTCAGCTTTAAAGACAATTTACTTTTCATTGATACTTAAACTACACATACAAAATATGGAAGATTACCTGAGTAAATTGACTTGCATGTCCAAAATTATCATTATCTTTAAACACCTGTTAAGATACTCAACACAAAAACTGGGAATATAATGGTGAGCAATTAAATATTTTATTGCATGTGTCAGCATGAAAAAATTATGAACCCTGTTTACAAGTCTGAGAGGCAGGACAGACACTGGTTATAAGTGTGGATATATTGGTATTGCTAAATAGGTACTGCTCAGACATCTATTTCTTATACATGGTATTCTTCTAAACTGTTGCCACAGAAATTACTTTTCATATGAGAAACAGACATATGCAATATTCAGTTTATGGCTGTATCATCAATCAAAACGTGTCTCATTCCATATATAACTACCTTTGAAAATCACTGTTATGTTTCATACTTGGCTTAAATTTATAACCTTTAATTTCCCTGTATGGCTCAGGATACTCTATTAATTTATACAGCTCTTTGTTAGTATATTTCATAAGTGTCTTGAAATTGCTTGTTTAATGGAAAACGTAAGCCTTGAAATGTGACCTTGCATAAATTTCTTTTCTCTGTAAGAGTAGATGGCTCACCTTTTGTTATTTTTTTTTCAATTACATAAACACATGGGTTACTTCTATGGCCTAACATTTTGCAAACAGTTAGTACACTAGAGAAATTAATGCAAAGTATTACTAGGCCTTCTTCCTGTCTTCAAAATTGCATTTAGACCACATATAAAACAGCCAAAATTTGGATTTGCTAGGACAGCCTTCTGCAAGGCTTTTTAAAATTTCAGATATTTCAAGTCTGTAAGTTGCTCTTATGTTTTTTGGAATGCAAATGAATTCTAATTTAAGGACAATGGTAGATTCAAACATAAGAAAATGTCCATGTGTTTTTGATGATAGCTTACATACTAGACAGTGCCAACGATTTGAAGCCCTTTGTTCCAGGGAGAAGAAAAACCAAAAAAAACCCACACACCAAAAAAAAACCAACAAAAACCTCAGACATTGGTAGATTTTTGTAAGAGGCAAGAATGGAGGTTTCTAGCAAGGTGAGTGTTAAATATAGCAAAAATGCTTGTACTTTGATTGGGCCAGTTTGCGCTAACTCTGAAAGGATGTTAATGACCGCTGATAGTGAAGGGCAATGAAACAATTAGACACTTCTATTTAAATAATTCATTTGCATTCTGAAAAATGATCAGTCATCAACTTTGCAAGCTGCATCTCAATCACTTCTGACACTGCTGCACTATATTTTTCCATTTTCCTTTTTAGCTCAAGATGAAAGTCATGAGACAATTGTGATTTTGTTCTGTGCATTGCAAAATAGTTTAGTGGTAACTGACATCAGTACTGGGAACTTTGTGTGGAGAGAGAGGAAGAAAGGATAAGGGATAGGGAAGAAGAGAAATTCTTCCCAGGGAAGGGGAATGGAAATAAGGCATTTTTTTTCTATGAGAGTAAATAGTTCTTTCTGCTTCAGGACAGAAGGAGAAGGATTAATCATTCAATCAAAATCAAGAGGATCTACTAGTTCACTATTGTAGGAACACCTAGCTACACTGAAATTAAAATTTTAATAGATGGGTTTGGAGGAGCTTTCAAAGCTATTGCAATTAGCAGTAACTAAAGAGATAGATAAAGCATATGGTTTGGAAATATTTATTGTAGAACTTCCAAATCCTTGACACTCTGATCAGAAAAGCACCAATATGAAACAGCAAACGGGGATGCCCTTTACCCTCTGTAGGGAACATATTTTGGGACATGTGAGGAAAATGAGGAGTAGGAGTGAGGTATGGCATCCTCTAGGCTAATGGCCCCTGGAAAACAAAATACTCATGTACATTAGGATAGAAGCAGGGATCAAGTGGGGACCAGAAAATGGAAAGGCAGTATAAAAGCAGCTTAGAGGTAGTCTGAATCTGGGTCATACAACACTGCTGTCTTTTGCTGTTATTTAAAGGGATGTATTCCATAGACTGGCAAGTAGTTAAAATTCTACGTTTACACATTCTGGCTTTCTTTTATTTACAGCCTGATATGTCTGCATATTTGATAGTCCTGATCCTTTGGATCCTCAGTCCAGCCACAGATCAGCTGGTGACTGATGACTGTGACTGTAACTTTAGTAATTCTAAGAGCTCTGAAAAAAAAAAAAAAACAAACCAAAAAACTGTTGGGACATACAACTCCTTGTTCTTACGCTGCTGTTTGCTATGTTTACATGTCAGGATGCATCAAGAATTAAACTGCATATATTAGGGCATGCTAGCATACAGTGTTGCTTGGGTTAATTATTCTTTATGTTCAAGGAACTGAACCAATTGCATTTCCTTTTTTTTTTTTTTTTTTTTTTT
>VWYO01015880.1:771609-793430 GCA_013400275.1 Rhadina sibilatrix
TTTTTTTTTTTTTTTTTTAATTATCACCAACACAGTAAATAACCACTAGTATAAATTTCAGCTGATAGATAAGTGGATTCCACTGGGGTATCCACTGGGGTAAGCTTATACAGAATAATAGGAATGATCAGAGATGCTCTGGAAGGTCAATAGGGAATATATGCATTAACAGAGAAATATTTCCATCTACATTTCGAGATTATGATTGGAGAGGCATGCCTGAATTACTCTGGGACCCACTGCATTCATTCTCTGTTTCAGCAGAGTTCAACTTTCAGGCCAAGAAATTGGCAGGCTTTGCCAAATAAATGATTTGAATAAGATCAAGGACATATATATATATAAATATATATATCTATATGGTACTCGGTGTCATGGTTTAGATGAGGTGTTAGGGCTGGGTTGGACTCTGTGACCTTGGAGGTATCTTCCAACCTAGTGATTGTGTGATTCTGTGATATTTCAAATAATCTTTGTTCTCTTCCTCACTCTCTTGGTGTTCAGGGCCCTACAGTATGATTAACTGGGGGAGAGAAGACCAGATGAATTAATACTAATGTCTCACAATGTTGTTCAGTTCGTTGTAAATTGAATCTGTGACATTAAAACTGATGACAGTAAGCATGGTAAAAATTAATAGTAGTGCTAATTACATTTCAATAAATTAACTTTATGGTCTTTCAAACAGCCTTTTACTAAGGCAAGTGAGCACCAGTCCCATTACCTGTTGAACAAGATCATTATAAATCAGAAAAGCAGATTTCCACATAGAAAGCAAGCTAGGGAGATTTCTCTAATGGTCTTTTCTCAAAACATATCATGACTCTAGACGAAGTTGCATCAGGTAGTGCTCTGTATCAGTAATAAGCAGAAGATCTAGTCATAAATTATCCATAGATACAGACTGTCCATGGAAAACATGAAAATTACTTGCTGTTTTCAAAACATTGCTTATTGTGCATCACAAATTTGCTGCTGGAACAATGAAGGAATGATGTAATTATGTCAGGGTTTTTATGTAAACTGTGCTTTGAGGATGACATGGCAAAAAGTGAAATGTGTAAGGACAGAATTCATAAAATACTCAGGTCACTTCTGATGCAAGCATGGGCCATAACTTTTAAGTTGGCTGAATGTATTTCACATCACCTTCAGTGAATTTTGGTTAAGGATGTTTCTCAGGGCTGAAAACATCTCTCATTTATTTCACAAACTTTTGGAAAGGAGTGGAAAAATCCAGACTGAAATTCAGAGCCTATGATTTGAGGACAGCATATTAGCTGGAGTTAAACTTTATGCGATTAGAGTGTAGCTTTATTTAATTCATAAAAGTAACTTGTGCATCACTTATTCATTCTAAAAAATTATACAAAAACTAAAGTTTTTGAATCAAAACCACAATGGACTACATGACATAAAAGACACTTGAGAGGTAAAATTCCATGTAAACAGAAAAAACATGAGTGCATCAATTGCCATTTGTGCATCCGCTCTGTAATCCTGCTGTGTGCATAGAAACAGTACAGGCCAGTCAATGCACCTCTACAAGCATCTGGATAAAGTGCCCACTTGCTGCAGGAATATATTTACTCCATTGTGATTCCTCATCCCTTCTAATTCACTGCAAACCACTCAGCTGCTTGACACAAGGTTATATTCTTTTCCCTGCTTTGTTATTTCAAAATATCTTTTAACATACTTGTTCCTACTGGATTAAGCTTTAAGATTCATATGAAAAACAGAATGTTAAAGACCTTTTCACTCCCCCTTTATTGTATTACATGTGTTTTGAGTTCAGCATATATTCAATCTTATTTGTATTTGTTTAAGTACTTAGAGTTATTTTTCTTCACTCATCAAAAGTTGTCAGCTGATACACAGGCTTTTCTCTCACACCAGAGCCAGCTGTGCCAACAGGAACTGCACAGAGATATTTAGCAAAATCAGGCAGGCAATTTTATGGACACTGAAATATCGATAAGCTATGATGAGAGGAATATTTTCTAGTCTCTCTGGACTGTCTTTCTAATTCTAATACATCAGCCAAGTATACATGTGGGTAGCTTGCTCTCTGTTCTATTTTCAGTGTGCAGGCTATGAAAAAGTTTTCTATGGTGTTAAACAGATTTGCTGAAGCTGCAAGATCTGGTCAGAAAAGAGCATGCCGTGACTAAATCTCTAATTGCTTTTGATGGGGGTCTGCAAAAGGAACCCTAAGCAGACTGTCCTCACCAACCTGACTGCTTTCCAGCTACATGTGCTCTGACTGTGCTATTTTGCAAAATTGTGTAGTGACTCCTGTTTTCAACTCACAGCAGAGAGAGATTTGATACATGCTATAGATAGTAAGGGGGGAATTTAGAAAGTTACCTTGCTTGTCATCCTGGAATGTTCTCCAGAGTAAATGGAGTCAATATTCTCCATAGCCAACTATGATAAGTTCAGGAATGTTATAGACTGGATGAAGTTGATGAGCTAAAAGAGAGATATTGCTTTTGTTAATAATCATCCATCAGTGATTGTAAGTAACAAACACTAAATACTGACACAAACTATAATTTAAAGAGAACTTCAACTAATGTAATTCCAACATATAAACAGTATGGAAATAAGATTCAATAAAAAATAGATTTCATTACAGTATTCCTAGAATAAGTTTTCTACATTTTCCAGATACATTTTAGTTCAAAAATTTATCTTAATTGCCAACAGCACAAATAATACATAATTGCACTAAAATGTACTTAGGATCTAGATACTGAAAAAATATTTCCAATATAAATATAAGTAATAATTTATTTCCAAAATTTAAATGAAACAAACAGTATAATTCAAAATAACTGAATTATATTTCTAAAAAGGTCATTTATGGATGTATACAATCATTGTTAACATTGTCTTTGCTTGGTAAAATAGTTTTATTTAAAATAAAACTCAAGTAAGGCAGAGACACAGGATCTTAAGCTCTGAGACACACGTGGACAAGCAAAAGGGGGATTTTCCTCACTTTATTAATCCAAATTATTCATTCCTAGCTCTGGATTTCATTTTCCTTTAAATTCAGAATTTCCTTAGCATAGTTCATTTTGATGTCTGATTTTTGATGACCTATTGATCTCTGGTGGAAGAAGTCCCTTTTTGTCTGTCAGCCTTTTTCATCCATTTGATCAGAGTAATTGTCACCCTCGCCAAGGTCAAGGGCCTGCTGCTAGATAAAATCAGCATTTATATAGAATCCTTCGGAGGTCAACCATCTTCATCTCTCAGCAAAGGGGAAATAAGTGGCAGAATTTATTTATAGTCCTTTTCTTTTTTCTTTTGTTAAACACTAAATGGGCCAGATTCTTAAAAGAATTTGGTAATGAAAAAGTGGAGCAGATGTCACACACATTGCCTTGTACGAGTTTGCAGATCTGCCATACTGTTTCAGATTACCACAAAGATGGGAACTGCTCATAGAAAAGGATTAGATGAGCCCTTTGTGTTCAGCACAGAGGTTTTGGTGAGTTTGACAGATTTTAGTATCTGAGATCCTCTTTGGTATATAAGGCATAATTAGGTAATCTGGATCTGGAAATGAATTTTTGCTTTGGATTTAACTTAGCATTAGCACAGTAATTTTAAGGTTCTTAAGTGAAAAATGCTTTTTAACCATAAAGTGCCTTATTTTAACTCAGAAACATTTCTGGCTTATCTAGTGCATCTATTCACCTTTTCTGCACAGAAACAAGAAAAATTTAATTAACTCTGCACCAACCTTGCTACAGGCCTAGCTAGCCTTAGCCTTCAGTGTCTTCAATAGCCTTGTATTAACAGAGACAAAAATAAAACTGAAAAGTTGTGTTAGTCTGGCAGCAAAGTGCTGACTGATGTGTTCTCGGGAAGGTTCCTCAAACTCCGAGCAAATTGCTGGTGGGGCAGACATTTAATTTTCTTGGCATACCTCCTCTGATCTGCAGCATTGAACTTCTGTGTATTTAGGGAACAATTTATCATATTGCCTCTAAAGTAGAGTGTACATTGCAGAAGGAGAAGATAGTTCTTATCTCAGTGAATTGTTGTTACGCTATACAGAGATCCACTGATGAAATTTTTGTCTGTTTGTGTTACAGGTAGTTCTTCAATACTTTTCCAGAGAGACAGCAGAACAAACAGAGACAGGGCATACAATTACATACTATTTGCTAAGTTCTGAATACACAATCCAGATTTTGAAAGTGGGAATTGAATATTTAAGAGGGTAAACCTCTCCCTAATTTTTATTTCCACTTAATATTCTCTCATTAGTTTCACATGTATGCCCAGGTGTTTACAGACAGGTGGAGTATTTGATTTATCTTTTTATTAAAGTCCTGCAGTGACTTTAATAAAAAAAAAAAAAAACCTCTCCCTCTTGAGGATGACAACCTGCCTTCTTTTCACTCTTAATAGTCTTTGCCTATGTTAAGACAAATATTGCTAAATTTTGACTGTATAAGCATTCATAAATTAGAGATTATCTAAAAGTCTTGGACAGTCAAAAAACCCTAAAGATTTTTTTTTTTAAAGTGCAACAATGCATAAAAGTGTATATAATTTACATGAGTGGAACAACCCTTTAGACATTAGCTCACATTCAAGATACTCTATATCACTCAGGATAATCCATATTTACAGTAGGCTTTATCAGTCATGTCTTAAATAAGACACTCAAACATTAACTGTCATTTGTTAAAGACTTATCAGCAAGGGTCCTTTATTACATTATAAAATATTTACTTGTTAAGCTAATGCAGTCTTCTCTAGGTTTCACTTTAACCCACTGCTGACATTAAAAAGCAAATTTGTATACTAATTTTGTATATAATATATAGTTGTACAGCTACAGTTATGAAGAAGGAGTTTAGCTTTTACTAGCTGGCAAGGGAAATATTTCAGTCACTACAGATTCTGGAGCAGCAAAAGAAGTGGCAGATGTAATGCAAAATATCAAACAGAAAATGATTTTGAAGTATCCAATGGTGACTTCTCAGATGTTATTTATTTATTTATTTATGAGCGTGTCTGCCCTGTAAATTTCAATTACTACCTCTTTAGTTTTCACTTCTCTCTAATGATAACTGCCTGCTATTGATAATTAATCCAGATAACGACACTCCTGGATAGGATGCCACATCTCTGGACACTGAAGTGTGTCCAACAGGCCATTAAAATCCCATTAAATCTTTATTCACTAGTCCCAAATTAAAAATAAGCATTGATTGTACATTGGAGAGAATACTGATTTCACTGACCTTGCAATGCACCTTCCAAAAACTAGCAGAAAGGACTTTCATGTCATAAACTGAGATGATATTTTATTTATTTCTGTTCCAGAGCAAATAGGAATTCTCTTTTAGTTATTGGACCTTGAGAGTTCAGTTTGTAGTCTGCTGCCCAACAAAACATACTCTCATGCATCATGGGGGACAAATCTTTTCCCTTGGAACTTTTTACATACTCCTTTGTATCAGTTCATAAAACCAGTTCTTCCTTACTGATCAGATTTCACTTTTCATATTCAGTTTACATACATATATCTCAGTCTAAAATCAGCTCATTTATTTATTTCCATTATCTGTTATCACAATGTTTTCTGCTTTCACTTTCCCCAACATTTCAGTGTAAAAAAAAAATTCCCTTATTTCAACCTTGTTGTTCCAGACAGCTGCTTTGAAGATACGCCTTTCTTTAGGTTTATTCTTGTACATAAAGTTGTCCTTTAAGCAAGACCAACAGGACCAACCCCTCTCCCTTTTTCTGTCTTTTCCTGTCCCACTTTCTCCATTTGTTTGTTCCATTCTGCAGTGATTTCTGGAATCATGTCACTATCTAACCATCTGACAACCTAATATTTAATCTTTAGCATTTCTCATCTCTTAGAAATTGCAAAGACTGGAGTGTTGTTTTATCTCAGGAGTTTGCTAAAGAAACATCTCATAGCTAGAGAAACCTTTAAGTGCAACTGCACATTTCTAATTAGCAGGTGTCATGTAGAGTTGTTTTAAAATGTGCTCACAAATTTTGAGTGAAGCAAGCTGGGTTGTAAATCAGAGACCATTTATTTGTGCTGTGAAACTTGTCAGATTTTGCTTTAGTGAGAGAAAAAGTACTGAATAGCAAAGAATTATTCACAAGGATGGTTATGTGTAAACACATAATGCAGTGATAATCTTCCAGAGATATAAAGGAATTTCCAGAGAGAAATATTTGAAGTAACAATTATAAAACACATTAACTTGCTTTCTTGTTTCCTTTGCTAAATACATCTGTGAATAAAAGTAGGGTATTAGCTAAAATTATTTAATCTATTTTTTTCCATTGTATAATTCAACTCACATATAGTGAATCATGGTTTGCCTTTTAGTTCATATTAGCTCGAGGTGCCAAGCTATCGATTGTTCAAACTCACAGTCTTTAATTGATGCAGTATTTTTATTTGGATGACAGGTAATTCAGATGTAGATGTGAAAATAAAATAGGAGGGAGGGGATATTGGTCAGATTTTACTGGATGATTTTTTCATTTGTGGGTGAAATACCAACACTGCCCTAACCATGACTTGATGCAGCACTGTGATCAAGATACATCTCTGTCTTGCTTCCTCCTTGCTATAAAATTTATGACTGTACAATCTCTTTCGGTTCAACAAATAAGGACATTTAACCAAAGCTCTTCCACTTCTTCTATCTAATGCACTTGTTTCTACTGTGCACACCTCTGGACTGAGACTTGGAATGCTCTGGGACTGTAAAATTGAAAGATGGTAAGGAAACTGGAGGGTGAAAATGTTAATGAATAATTGTTTCCTTTTTTTTATGGATACATAATCTTAAAATCAAATATGAAATATATTTCATATATTATGCATTTTATAAGGATTGGATTTTTAAAGCAAAATAAAGGAAAATTTTAATATTACTGAAGGGTGGAAGAACTATTCTAATTTTCAGCAGGCAACACACTTTCTGCTAGGAAAGAAGAATTGTACTACTCAGAAACATTTTCCTAGCTGCCTGCCTGTGTTGTAGACACAATATTTCTGTAGGCAGCAGGTGAGTAAATAGAGTAACTTTATAAACATCTTCCAAGGAGATAGATTCCTATTGTACTGGTATACTTGTTGTTAACAAAGTGCAAGAGTAAATGTAAGTAAATCAATTCTGAAAACCTGACCTATGGCTTCTACTTATTTAGTTGCTACAATATGATGTAACATTTATAAAAGTTTATAATGACAGATGCTTTATGTATAATATGCAGTGTTTGGTATCCCTTAAATGGCACAGGAATCTGTGGAAAAGTATCTTATTATCAGTGCTGAAATTTTTCAAACAAATACAAACCGATAATTCAATGATGGAATAATCAGAATGAATTACATAAATATCAGAAAAAATATCAGAATTTCGTAGCACTCAGAAGAATGAATAATTTTTTGTGTGTGTGGTTTTTTTTCTTCATGTATGAGTTTTGCGTTTTGTTTGTTTGCTTTGGGGGGTTTGTTTGCTTTTTTTTTAATGTAGTCCCTCATGGGATGTAAAAAATTAAGAAATAAGGAGGAACAGGTTAATTGTGGGTTAGCTATGTATGCATTTAGCTTTTTCCATCATTGAAAGTAGCTCAAGGATCTTCATAAGAAAAAAAAAATAAATACATATATATAGCCTGATGTCATTGGGACTATTCTAAGTGAAATAAAACACTTCATGAAATTAGGTTAGCTCATTTTAAATGCGGACTTTAGATTCTTCTTATACCTCAGAGAAGGAATACTGATTGAGAAACTAATATTGGACAGTAGCTTTTTGATATTTTAGGGGATATTTGATATCTTGCTGCAAAGTGTAAATAAAAGAGAAATGTCTTTGGTCTTGAAATATCTGCTAGAAAATGCTGTTGAGGAATTAATTAGTGCATGTAGCTCGATTTGCAGCTGGAGTGCAAGTTGCAGGTCGAGCTCTGTGTGGGAGGAGCTCAAGGCTGTGAACTGGTTCTGACCCTTTGCATAACAAAAGTACAGGGACCAGTGGCCCAGGCAGGTGATGGACCCTCAGAGACACGACAGGAGCCAATGACTGCAGGCTTTCAGGTTCCTAGACTGTGAAGGTGTAATAGCCCCTCCCAGATAATCCTTTTTTTCAGGGTTTGTCCTCAGAGCTGGCTCAAGCTGTTATTCTGCTGTTGCACCACAATTAAATAACTTTAAGGATCCAGAGGTCTGAAGCCCTGCTGTGGGAAACCTATCACTGAGCTGGCAACAGAACCTTGTCTGACTGTGTGTGAGTGTGTGTGTGTAGGAGATCAAGCAGAGCACCTGTTGGGTCACTGGAGCCACATGCTGTGAAGTGAATTTGTTCCCAGCAGTGAAACTCTGTGGTGGTGTGAGTGTGACTGACAGAGTGCCTCCTGGATGATCAGACAGGAAGCTTTCCTCAACAAAACACAAGCTTGTAGTAGTGTTTCAGGACATCAGTTCGAATGAGCGTATTTATGCACACATGTATATGGAGTGACAAAAGCTCAGTTCTCCAAATTATAAATTTTGGAAAGGCACATGACTTCTAATTTTTATTTTTTTTTTAATCAAGTATATTAAAAATTGTTATACTTATATGGTCATCTTTTTACAGGTGGTCAAGTCATAATAAATTCGTAGGGTCTGGGCAAGTTTCAGGCATAGCTTATGTCCAAAAGGATAAAAAGAGACCCCAAAACCCATAAAAGATGTGCTAATTATTCCTAAAGTAAATAGAAGTTATAAGGCACAACTTATATAAGGAAAATGCTTAAAATTAATACTGACAGTTTGTCATTTTTGTATTTTATCTGTCTAAATTTGCATGATGAGTATGATGAGACACTCTCAGGGTACTGGTAGAGAAAGAAAAATCGAATAACATAACCTCATCCATATCACATATTGGAGACATCCCTTGGGGTGCCTGGAAGACAAATTAGAGCCCTATCTCTGTCAGGGGATAGACTTTTGTTCTATTTTTAGGGAATCCAGCAGTGATTTTTGTCCACAGAGTATTTCTACCCAAGAGAATAGTGCAGCATGAAACAACACTCACACTACAGACTTTGAAGACTTTGGTGAAAAAGAGACCTTTTTATGGGCAAGCAAAAAGATAATTTTTTATAAACTGGGCTACACTACTGGGCTACACTGCTGGGCTGTGCAGCATGCCCAGCTGGAGTGCAGGACACTATTGGAGCTGGAGTTTGGATCAGGAGACAATCCATGAGCAAAACCAGGAAGAGCTAGAGGTTTAGAAAACACGCCCTGCACAGGAAATTGAAGGATTCAGACTAGTTTGACCTAAAAATGGAAGATACTGGTGAAGATGGAAAAATATTTGGACTAAGAATGGATGCCACTGAAAAATAAATAAGAGACTCTTTATAATGACAGTTGTTAAGAAAATAAATTTCAGATAATAAGCTTGAAGTTCAGAGAGGGATTATGTAAGCTTTGGAACACTGCAACATATTATCTGTAAAGGACGTGGAACTTCCCTTGGGGACTTTTAAAAAAAGCTTGGACAAATGACTGAGAAATAGCTGTGGTACAATTGGCTTTGAATTTTTAATAGAAATTCACAGCACTTTCTGGGTAAAAAAAACCCCATAAAATCAAGTACCCCAAACACTACTAAAAACCCACAAGTGTGTTTTTACTTACTGAAAATGCAAACCAGCCCAAACTTCACAAGGCTTTTCTTCAAATTTAGGGGTTATTTGCATAGTATGCTTTATTCAAATATAATGTCATGGTTAGTTATCCTGAGTTTCAAACGTTGTCCTGTTGTCCTAGGATTAACAGTATGTCAGAAGAGCATCTGACTGACTCTATGTCAGAAGAGCATGCTGATGCTACCCTTTCACCCACTGTCAAGCCCATTCACCCTTATTCTTGGTAATTAATTTCTGCAGTTTATTTTTACTGAGCACTTTTCCATCAGCATACCACAACTGGAGTAATACCCTAGTGTCATGCTTTCTTCCTCCATTTTTGCTTTTGAAGTCCATTGAAAGGCAGATGAAAAATAAAATAACAGCAACAACAACAATAAAAGATGATGATAATAATAGTAATTTAAAAATCTCACAGAGTTGAACTCCAGGAGGGAATAATATTTTAGACCATCTTTTCTGTGGACAAGAGACAAAGTAACTACTCCTTCTGACTGTGGTTTGCTATAAATTACAGTCTTTTTGTATTTAAAGGTGAGTTTCTGTGCCCCTTACAGGCAAGTGAGAATTCATTGATGTTAATGTCTCAGATAAGTATATTTCAAAGAAGGCAATTTCACTAGGACTATTTCTACAGATGAGATTGTGAGCAATAGAAACTCTTTGGAATGAGAAAAAAGGTTATTAGAGAAAAAAGTTATTAAAAGAAAAAAAGGAAAAAGAAGAATGTGGTAGTATTCTTGCCAGTGATCTTTTAAAAATAGCTTACTGTTTGTTCCTATTCATGTATGCAATCTTTTGTCTTGTGTAGTTTGTCAGGACTATTTGAAATGAAAATCCTCTCTGATTCCTTACCTTCTCCTTGTCTTGTGCATTGCTTATAAAAATAATCAGAGGACCATCTACTCAATCATTCAGGTTATTAAAGATAAAATTAAGTTGTGCCAAGCTCAGAACAGAGGTGTCTGGGGCTCTACTTAATAATTCTAATTCGATATTTCTTAACAAATTGTAGCTACCAGGTGACTGTAGTTTTGCAGCATATGTGGGATCTACCTGATATCTTTGGAAATACTATATGAAGCAATGACAGAGGGTTTTTTAAACTCGAGTTTTAAACAACTAATATTGCCTCTTTATTTATAATAGAATAACAGATTATGTAAGGAATTTTGATTGGTTTGCCACAACTTCTTCCTGATAAGCCCACACCAACTACTACTAATCTCCTATCCTTTTATCCTTACTAGAAATAATACAAATAATTTGTTCCAGTATTTTGAGAAACCCATTGGTCTGTACCACTCCTAATTTTCAATTTTTTTTTTTTTTAATATAAGTGCTATGGTTAGGAATCATAATAAATAGCTTTAAACAACTTATATCATGTGGGAGTGTACTTGCCATAAGTTAGAATACTGCTGCATTTATTTTAACCTGAATTTCTTACTATTTGTCACTACCCTCGGTTACGTTAACAGTTTCATTGCTGCTAGTATTGTCAGGCTAATGCTAAAGAGACATTAGACTCCTGGAATTTGTACTGTCTTTTACAAGATAACCTTCTGCAGAAATTTCTCACCAGTGCAAAAAAGCCCTTTCCTCTCTGTTGAATGGAGGAAACACTTAGGCTTTTACCAATGCACTTTAAAAATACATTAATATTTATTTTTATGACACTTAGAAGTTGTTTTAGAAATTATCTACAGGAAAAGCTAGGGTGACAAAATACAGGGAGGTGCTAATTATTTTCCCAGGATCTGTTTATTTCTTGTGCTCTGTGAGGTAAAAAGTTTTCAGCTTTCTCTGCATCTCAGTCTGACAGAGTCAGCTGTGTCCCTGTGGAGCTGAAGGGTAACCTTGAGGAAATTTTCAGTTTCTGGGGAACAGGAGGGAACCTGGGGAACACCTCCTCTTATGGCAACTGGACCAGAGTTTTTCCCTATGAAATAATCTCTGAAATATTCTCTGCTTTTGTGAAAAAGTGCAGGGAGAAAAAAAAAGGGAAAAGAAAAAAAAAAAGAAAAAAGAAAAATAATCACTGCTGGTCTTTATGGGGTCAAGCAAATAATGCAACGTTACAGTTTTTAGGTGACAGGAGCATGCTGTCAGGACTGTATGATACCTCTATGATTTTCTATATACATCAACTGTCAGATTCCTAGAATGATAGAAATAGAATGAAAGAAAATCTCAAACTCAAATGTTTTTCTGCATGACCCATCATCTCTTTTGTTTTGCCATCATCCTTGCAAAATTGGAATAATTAGATGTCAATGACTGTGTAGGAGTTTGACAGATGAAATAACTAACTTAAGAAGGTAAATTTGTCTAAGAGCAAAATTGGGAATGGAGTCTTACATAGAAAAAAAAGAGTATATAATAAACAAAGCCTACAGAGGAATTTCCTGTGTGCCTTGCTCTAGTGAAAATCATGAGCAGCTTGACAGACATGGACTGATTTTTTTTTCAGAGATTTTTGTCTTCCATATATCCACGGGGCTGGTGCATAAACACCTAGGGTTAGATTAGGATCTCTGTTTCAGTACAATGCCATTTATCTGATCTTGATTATGTGGACCTCAACGTCACTGAGCAGCTCTTTTTTGGGAGTATTAATTTGTTTATGGCTACAATTTCTCCTTACTGTCTTAGAATCAGAATCCAGCACTTAGAAAATCCAGTGTATGTACCATATATATTTTTTCATAGCCTGATGTTATGTGCACTGTTTTTACATTTCTCTCTTTTTTAAAATCTTTTCATTAGCTTTTTTTGAGCATGGTTTTACCAGGAACTTATTTTACAACATGAGTTCAACCAAGCATTTCAGTACTCTTTACTGAGAGATGGGTATTTATTCAGTGAGATAAAGAGGAAATCCTTGTCTAAGGTAAGCTTCGTACCAAGCATTTTTGATTTTGGCCTGGCTAAGTCAGTTGCTTTAAAAAAAAGAATAATAAAAAACATTTTTAAGCTACTTTCCCATAGCTTGCTGTAGCAAAGTACATTTGGACACCATTGAAAGGCACAAAATCAGTTAACCAAGAATCCATTTCTAGGGAAGAAAAGAATATATCAGTGGGAATACTGGTAGAATAAAAGTATTATTTTGTTGTTGTAGAGGGAAACACTATGATTCAAAAAGTAATTATTTTTTTCATTATTATCATTGTTAAGCCAATACTTTACTTTCATGAGAAGAAAAACAAAGTGTAAGGATTTCAGGAACAGAAAACTAAAATTATGGCCTCTGAATGTCTCACAGCACAGATGAAATTTGTAAATCTGGGTTATGACCCGTGAATATCTCAGAATGAAATTAAACAGGGAATGAAAACCTAGACAGAGAAAGAAATCAAGGAATAATAAAGGAAAATTGATGTTCCTCTTAAAATCACTCTAGAGTATGAAAGATCTGGCTTACTCACAGAAGAAAGTGCTTGTCTTTTCTCGATAAGGTTGCATTCAAAATGCTTGAATTAGATGTGTGGCTTCACCTTGAAAATTGTGAGCAGTTGTGGTCAATATAAGAAAGATATTGAGCTATTAGAGAGTGTCCAAAGGAAGACAAAAAAGAAGGTCAAGTGCCTTAAGGGGAAGCTGCATGAGGAGTGGCTGAGGTCACTTGGTTGGTTCAGCCTGGAGAAGAGGAGATTGAGGGGAGGCCTCATTGCAGTTACAGCTTTCTCGTGAGAGGAAGAAGAGGAACAAGCACTGATTTCTTCTTTTTGGTGACCGAGCGAAGTTGTGTCAGGGGAGGTTTAGGTTGGATATGAGGAAAAGATTTTTCACCCAGAGGGTGGTTGGGCACTGGAACAGGCTCCCCACGGAAGTGGTCACAGCACCAAACCCGACAGAGTTCCAGAAGCATTTGGACAATGTTCTTGGGCTCATGGTGGGATTCTTGGGGATGGTCCTGTGCAGGGCTGGAAGTTGGACTTGATGATCCTTGTGGGTTCCTTCCAACTCAACTTCTTCTGTGGTTCTGTGATTTGCTCAGATTTAGTAGACAGAACACGGTCTGTGAAACAGAGGATAAGAAAAAGTTCTGGCTGGATGTTTACTGTTAGCATTTTGATTGACAACAAAAAAACAGTATGTCAAGTCTTTGCCTGAGTTTGGGGTAGATGGTAAAGCAACCTTAACAGTTTGAAGATTAGTAGACAAAAAATAAAACCAATTAACACACACACACCAGAAGCCCCAAGACAAGAAAGCCAGCAACAACTCTCCCCTGCCAACCCCCCTGCAAACAATAAACTAACCCAAAATAAAGCTAACAACAACATAGGTGCACAAAAACGAGTAACCCTCGAGACCCTAGCTGTTAATGTATCCATGATCAGTCACAGAAGACTTTAAACCATTCAGGATGCTCTGAAGAAAAAATTCATTATTTCCGATTATTGAACTATGACTTTTTTTATTTTAATTGGCTTCTTTGAGAACTTTTCATCCAGTTTTCTAGTGTTGCTGAGTTTCCACTTCAATGATATAAGCTCCCTCTGCTTAAAAGGAATTTATAGAGCTACAAGGTGTGAATGCTCTGAGCCTGGAAGACTGAAATAATTTTCCAGAAAAAAGATCAAGACAGGATTTTTCCAGTGATCATGCAATGTACTGGCCTTTGAAGTAGAGAGGAAAAACAGTTGCTAAAGATAATGAGGGCAGTAGCTACATCTTGAATCAGTGACATCTTCTCTGCTACTTGTATGTGTAATGGCTTAACTCCAGCCAGCAACTGAGCCCCACGGAGCCACTCGCTCCTTTCTCCCTGCCCCCACCCCTGCAGTGGGATGGAGGAATGAGTCAGAAGAGTAAAAGTGAGCAAACTCGGCTGTTGACATAAAGACAGTTTAAAAAGTAAATCAAAGGCCACACATTCAAGCAAAGCAAACCAAGGAATTAATTCACTGCTTCCCGTGGTCAAGCAGGTGTTCAGCCATTTCCACGAAGGCAGGACCTCATCCCGTGCAGAGGTGACTTGGGAAGATACACACCATCACTACAAATGTCCCCCACTTCTTGGTTCTTTGCCCAGGTTTATACACTAAGCACGGTGTGATAAGTTCTGGAATATGTCTTTGGTCTCTTGGGGTCAGTTATCCTGGCTGTGTCTCCTCCCAATTCCTTGTCCACCCCCAGCTTACTCGATGGTGGGATGGTATAGGGAGTAGAAAAGGGCTTGACTCTCTGTAAGTGCTGCTTAGCAATTACTAAAACATCCCTGAATTTTCAACATTGTTTTCAGCTCTACTCCAAAGTATAACCCCATACCAATGACTATGCAGAAAATTAACCCTACCCCAGTCGAAATCAATACAGTAGGTTATGTAGGAAGAGAAGGTGAAACCATATAAATTGTGTGTGAAAATAAGCATCTCCATACACAAAAAGCAGCTCTGTAGTCATGACCATTTTCCAATCATGATATCTCTCTATTTTTACCCTGTTTTTCTGGGGAGGTAGAGGCAGGCTTAAGAATGAAACTGTGAAATGTGGGGGACAAATTTGGTGGCAATCTAATGTGATAAGAGTCTGGTTTTGTGAGCATGACATTGTAAGCCCAAAGAATTACAGATTTTAAAACAAGTAGCTATATATCTGTCAATGTAAGGAAGTCATTCTGTGATAACCAAATAGAAAGTTTTATCACATACTGCTCATTTGGGTTTTTAAATAAAAAGACCTTGCCTGTTCCATGTTGGCTTGTTGACAATTTGCTGCCTTGTGAAAAGATTTGTGGATTGAAAACCAAAGACTAGACAGCAGTGGCTAAAGGACTGTGCCTGGCAGGCAGGACAGTGCTAGAATTTTTATTTGTGGCTTCTTGCTAGGGTTGTTCCAAAGCTGTGAACAGGAAAATTGATCAAAATATCCATTATCTCTCATGATCCATTAACAACTGTATGCCACCATATTTTCAAGTATTCAGTTGAAAAGTGACTATTTCTATCCTGTGATTATGATGAACCGTAACTATGCTAACCTTGCTATAATTTTAAAATTTTTGGGATATAGGTGCAGAAAAAAAAAAATCGTGAAGCATTAAGAACAAAAGTGTCAGAATCCTGAAAAATTAAATTGGTATGGTGGAACTGTTGTTACCACAGGAATAGTTTCATACAAAACAATGAGGTAAACCCATACACATCTGCACCCTTACATGGAGATGTAAGAACAAAATTAATTGTCAAAAGTTGTCTAGAAGTTGTCTTTAATAAAAATTGCTATACAAATAGCTAGGTAAGGTTATCGGCATGGCACAGTATCACACTGTAATCAAATTTTGACATTATTCAAGTGGTGTATAATTTTTTTCTTGACTTTGGTAGTGGCAAACTGTGTATCATGCTGGACACAGGCCAGGAATATATTTACTTGATGAGTTTCCTCCAGCAGCTGTGCTTTCACTAATGCTACAAGGATAGTAGATGTTTTCCCATTTACACAATACAATTACAGACATGTATCTTCATAGTATCCCATTTCTTTCCCTCTGCTATTCAAATCTTGATGCTATCCAGGTGCTTGGTGTTTTGAAAGTGTTCTTGCTTGCACAGATGCAACTATGTATCCTATACTCAAGTACGTATAAGAGTTGCATGAAAAAAATAGAAAATGAAAAATTAAGAGATTTTATAGCAATTACTGTGTAACTTTGGCTGTGAAAGCAAAAGCTGTGATATTCTGACAAGGGGAGATGCTGCAATGCTCACTCCATGTTCTCTGTAGAAAAATTGTTTAATGGTATCTTCCCATATTCTGGGATTCACCAAAAGAAGGATGACCAGCAGATCTAAGGACATGATTCTGCCCCTTTATCCATTCTCATGGAACCCTACCTGTAGTTACATCCAGCTCTGGAGGCTCCCAGCATAAAAAAGACATGGACCTCCTTGCTGGAGCAAGTCAAGAGGAGGAACAAGAAGATGAACAAAGGACTGGAGCATATCTCCTGTAAAGATGGGCTGAGAGAGTTGGGGTTGTTTGGGCTGAGGAAGAGAAGGCTTCAGGGAGACCTCACAGCAACCTTCCAGTACCTAAATGGGGCCTACAAAATAGCTGGAAGGGGACATTTCACAAGGGCATGTAGCAATGGGACGGGGCTTGAAACTGAAAGAGACTAGATTTAAGTTAAATATTAGAAAGAAATTCTTTAGTGTTAGGGTAGTGAGGCACTGGAAAATGTTGCCCAGAAAAGTTGTTGATGCCCCATGACTGGAAGTGTTGAAAGGCCAGTTTGGATGGGATTTTGAGAAACCTGGTCTAGTGAAAAGTGACTCAGTCAGTGGCACGAAGGTAACTAGGTGATCTTTGAGTGCCCTTCCAACCCATATCATTCTATGATTCTACAGAATCCGTGGAGTAACCATTCAAACCCCTAAGCTGTGGACAAGGAATTCAGTCTTATCTAGAGGAATGGGGATTCTCCACATTTCCAGGGATGGACAGTCCACAGTTTCTCTGGGCAGAAGTGGAGAAGAAAATTTTCTTGTCTGCGATCTTGTGGAACAGAATATAAAAGCTTCTAAATATATTATGCTTTTGAGGACTATGCAGAGAAGAGCTGGTGAAATAAGATCCTCAAAACTCTCAAATGCAAAAGCATTGTCTGTAGTGTAGTACCCAAAATTTAACAATAGTGCATTTTGCAGGTAACAACTCGTAAAAAGGGATATTCCCTACTGTAACCTGGTGATTATTTTTTCCTTAAATGTTTCATAAAATGTTTTCTTTTACTAGGACTCTTATTACAAGCAGAAATGGCTTTTCTGTGATAATTGATGTGAAACCAGAGGAAATTTCTACTTAATTTACTTCTTCTAAATGTATTGAATATGCCCCTAAGTTTATTCATAAAGCCACAAATGGTTGGTCTGAAACTTAGAGATTGTTCCCGGCTAAGCACTTAAGTAACAAGGTATTGTTTGAACCCATATCCAATGAAATGTTTGCCTCTACAATGCTTTATGATAGATTTCATCTTGGTAAGTGAATTCTCTGTTCACTTTAACTATTGTGCAGGTTCCTGTGTTCTTGTGTATGCTGATCTTTCCGTATGTGGGGGAGGCATTTGACTTTTAAAAGTAAGTGTATACAGACCAATGGCATAGTACTAAAGACTTTACTTTGCCCTCATATAGTAAAGAATACAGGTATCCTCCAAATTATACATGCTTCACTTCAGGTGGTTTTGAACGACTGAATTACTGAATTTTTTGGCATCTGGGTTCCTTGGAATCATACTTAGATTTGAAAAGACACAGCCTGCATTTCTGCTAGCAACATAAATCAAACTATTTCTCAGATTTGCCAGAAGGGTTTGATGAAGGCAAGGTATTTCAAACAAACTGTATATAAGGTTTCTGTCAAAATTAAGTGCAGCAAACCATCAAATGACATTAAAGGTTTCATTTTAGTAATTTATAGTGTGAAGAGTTAAAAAAAAAAAAAAAAGGGTGTCATGCCGTCATGTGTGCACTAGAGGGCAATGAAAGAATTGCAGTTTTGATGGGATATTCGATATTTCTTTCTCTCTGTCCTCCCTACAACTTTTTGTAAACTTTTATAGGATACAGAAAGCATACATTAATTCAAAATATGCCTGAGTGGGATTGTGCTAAAAGTACTTGGAATGTACCTCTTTGTTAGTAGACACGAACTGCTGGCAGCTCAAATCCTGCTTCATGGAGTAGCTTGTGTAATGAATTTTGCAGATTAAAAAATACAAACAACACGGACTAAATTCTTTGGTTTACTTCCATACCTTAGGGAGGAAAGAGAAATAATTCAGCGTCATTGTGAATAATATGGTAGATATATCGTTATTCATTCAAATGACAACATCTAGTGTGTGAGAAATAAAGTTTCTTTCAAACTGCTGCATATACCTACCCTGAAAAGTCAAGCAAAGGTAAGTATTTATGTTAATTAAGGTAAACAAGTCTCCTGGCCCTTTTGCTTATGTTCACTTTTGTGGTGCTCTCAGCTCTTAGGTGCCTGGAATTCTCAGCACAATGACTTATAGGCTAGTTTATGGTTGGCACATGAACCCTTTAGGACTTGTATGACATCCTGCCCTGAAGGGGTGTGACACCCTGACTGAAGGGCAGCTAGATCCCTTTAGACCTTAGACAATCTACTAGGGAGATCAAGAGAACCTGGAGAAGCATCAGAATGTGACTTTTTTATATCCTACCTCTCAGCACCCTACCCCCACGAATCTGCTTGCAAAACTTAAAATAATAAATTTATAAACATAAGGCACCAAAAATAAAAACATCCTTTCATTCTTTTTTTCCTGCAGTGACAAGAGATATATATTCTAGATTGTAGACAGACCTGCCTTGGAGATAAATCGTCTGATTTCAGCATCTCAGCAGTAGATAATAGATTCCCTTAGAACCACATAATTAAAAAATGACATTTCTGCTACAGTGTGCCAACTTGCCACTGTCATTGCCCTAGGATTCTGAGGATGGGGAAGCCCTGCAGGGCACAACAAAACCAATCTTATGTTCTTCAGGGGGTCAATGTAAGGCTTTTTCAACAAAGATAAAGATTCTGAAGGCGGCAAAGAATATTTTTTCTAAACTTCTTTATTTCAAATGTGAAATGTCTGAGGGAAATGTTTATTATAAAGTACACCAGATGAGAGAAAACATATGCAAAGTGGCAGTAAAAATTAATATCTTAATTTTCACCACAGTTAAGAGAGCAAGAATCTGGCATGAATCAAAAATGTTCAAAAGTGAGTGGCTCATGGTGAGGGCCTTTTCCCAGTATGATGACCTTTTGTTTGTGAATGACCTTTATGGTGCTTTAACTCTCAACAAAGCAAAAAAAATCTTGTAGATAAGGTTAGTTGTTTTTAAGACTTATAGTGAGCAGAACTCTCCATGAACAGAGTAAGTGTGTGTATATTAGTATTGCCTGAACATAACCAGTCTAGCAGCCTGTTCTGGTAAGAGCAAGAGGGTAGGATCTGGACTTCTGGGATATCTGGTGTCTGACTTCCTCAAATTCACACTGCTCATGTGGTTTTCAGGAGTTAAAAAATCTAAAATCTGCTACCCTAACTTCTACATGACGGTTAATCAGGAGATGCCCATGGATGATAAAAGCCCTTTTGTAGAGCAGGGCCCACTCAGTGAGAGCTCTCAGAGAGTGAACGTCCTTGTATACAATGTGCTGGGGATCTAAGCTGGCTTGGGACTCTGAGGTGGAAAACTGCAGAGTCATAAGGCAAAACTCTCTTTGATTTCAGTGCTTGCTTGAATAAGTTTAGAGCTTGAGTAAGTTTAGAATTGACAAGCAAAATATCCTAGGAGAACCACAGCTCCTTATACCTGCTTTGTACTCTTTAAAATGTTTTCTTCTCCAACAAAGCCCTTTTTTCATCTTTTGAATGGTATTTTGAAATTAAAGAAACAAAGAGCAAGGAAATCTCTTTCAGGACTTTGTTAATTCAAATTATGGTAATAATTGGCATTCACTACTTGAGCATGCATGAGTAGCAAGATTGTCGACAGTGTTTTTATTTTTAATTCTGACATCTCTCTAGAATGTCTCACCTTGAGAAATTACACTAGGTACGTCTACTCAATTTCCTACCAAAAGATCTGACCCTTCTGTGTCCTAGGATCACATCTTTTGAGAGTATTTCTTCTGCGATTCTGTCTTGAATAAAAGGAGCAGAAAGGAGATAATTGCAATGTAACTGTTTTGTAACATATGGACTGGAAGAAACAGTTCATTTCTCTATGAATTATAGTTTCTTCTGGGTCTGAAATTAACCAGCACTGAGGAAAACACAGCAGCAATAAAATATTCCACATTTTCAGCAGTGTTTTAAGTGAATAGCTATTTTATATTAGGTGATTTTTAAGCCCACTGTTCAGAACAATGGATGGGGATTTCCTTTATCCACAGGGTATTCAAATGAGTAATTTTCAGTAGTCAAGGAGTAATTGTTCCAATTTGAGTAGAAGCCAGGTCCTCTGTCATTATGATATTTAGAAATTGGAATTTTCAGTGGTAGAACACAGAAATGTTAGCTTGACAATGCAATGAAAACAGCAAATTTTGGTGATACCTTGGGTATTTGGAATAGCACCACACCACTGCCTTGAATCATGGCAGATCTGCAAACACTGTCATTGCAGAAACTGAAGGGAGCTAGTGAAAAGCAGACAATGGGGAGATGATGATAAATACTAGAAGTGTGTCTTTCAATTCTAGTATAAATAATAGAACCATATTGGGAGTCTAAGGAGTAGATTGGTGAAAAAAGGAGACAGAAAGAGAGGCATAGAAAGCAAGCTAAAAGGTAAGGAGTTTTAGGTAGATGTAGAAAAGCTTAAGAGTTCATAGAGGAAATTCTTTGCTCCTATACCTGCCATCTGCAGTTTCTAACAGAGATAAGGGGAAAAAAAGGTGAAAGAAATAAAAAAGTGAAAGAAAAGTGAAAGAAAAGTGAAAGTAAAGAGAAGAAATGAGAAGAAATNGAAAGGAAAGGAAAGGAGAAAGGAAGAAAGATGGATGTGCTGGAGGTAATCAGGAATGTGTTACAAGAAGAAAGTTAATCAATTACGATTAATGACAGGGAGATGTAGGAGCTTTAAAGCCACCTGGGAGTTGTCTCAGGACTGAGACCATCAGGGAAGAACTTCCATCCAGATAACAATGAAAGAAAGCTTTCAGAAGGCCTGTCATAACTAGTTAGTCGTAACTAGTGACTAACTGGGAAAAATGTAGAAAAGTCTGCTGCAGATCATCTGTCTTGTGGATCAACATACATTTTTATGAAATACAACAGTGCCAAACAACCACTTGTGTCCCCCATTGTCATTGTTAGACTCAAAGAGGGAACTAAACCTGGTGTGGTATTTTTGGAGGTTGCAATCTAGGATGAAACCAATGGTTGTTTTGACAGATGCAGCCGGTATTCATTAAGAATTTCTCCAATCTAAGTGGTCTTGGTACAGCAGAGGATAGAGAAACGGGTTCAGTGATATTTTAAGTGACAAATAATGAAAAGGAACACAATGCTTTTTTTTTTTTTTTTTTTTTTTTTTTTTTTTTTTTTTTTTTTTTTT
>VWYO01015880.1:793452-865481 GCA_013400275.1 Rhadina sibilatrix
TTTTTTTTCCTGAGAAATTGCTCCAGAGTTACCATTGTCTTATTATTCTATTCAACTTTTAGGAGAAAAGTTGAATAGAATAATAAGTTGCAGAGGTAAAACTACATGACGTATGTGGGCTTCACTGTCAAACAAATGCAAAAAAATTGCCATTGTGAATAGTTACTTGAGTTAGTCAAAGCAGTGATTCATGTATTTTAGGTATATTCACACATATATATAATAAAGTAGGAGCTACTCTTGCACACAGCAGACCTTACAGTGGCAGCACTGATTTGAATTTACCTGTGTTATTGGACAACAGCAAGTCAAACTTCTGAATGTGTTTTGGACAGTCTTTTAATCTCTTCCAGTTATACCAAGTCTGACTTGCTAAAATCCTTTCTGAAATCTGAAATTGTTTGGTGGTGAGAATATTCAGATTGATCTTTAGCTGCTATATACTTCTAGATTTATTTTGTTTAAAACAGTGTCTATAGCTATCAGCTAAGAGGCATTTACCAATTACTAAATTCCACTTCTTTGGTAACAAAGGAAAACAATAAAAACATAATCTGCCAAAAAATAATATTGCCACTTACAAAACGTGGCTATGGCTACTGACTTCACATATAAGTATAGAGAAGCATCTGTATTCCCTAAACCCCACATTTATTTGAGATTGAGCAATATTTCTCTAAATAAATCATTATCAACACTGAAGAATACCCCCTAAATTGACCATCACTTTTCTATTCACCTTTATTGCACAACCAAATACTAACCATGATGCCAAATCAAATTCCTTTCTGTCTCATTATTATGGACAGGTTCTCCTCTCATGACAACAAAATTTGAAGTCTCTAGCATATTATGCCTGCCCTATGCTTGGCTGAGCCTTGCTAAAAACCCTTCTGTCTTTTCAGAAATCTGCAGGGCTGCATTTCTTGTTTCCCTTATATTCTCTGTCACAGAAAAAAACCCCCACCTAATCACAGTCCATAACCATAGCTCACTTCAATTATATCAGTGATGGTAACACCCTGCATTTTGAGATGAGAAACTATCTAGTAATTGCAGATGTTCTGCCAAGAGCACATGGTGCACTTGATGACATATAAACAGATGATCATGAACAAGGAATAGCAGCAGTACGTGTGAGACTGACAAAAGCTGTATCACAAGGCATATAAATTTAACAGGGAAAAAAATATAAAGCCAGAAAATAAAAAAAAGTGCCACAAGATAAAGCTGAAAGAGAGATAAAAAAAAAAATCTCCCCACACGCATAGTCTCAAGGGAGAAAAAAAACAAAAGAAAGAAAATTGGGAAAGGGGAAAGGAGAAAGCAGATAGAAATTTGGGGAGCGGTATAACAAAATTTCAAAGTAAGTTCCCTTAAAAAAGGTAAAAGGAGTGACAAATTTGAATGCCAAGCAAGAAGGTAGTGAAGTAACCTAGATTTTGCACATGGCCTGATATACTGAATAGACAAGAAACTGGTCTGTGATTCCTTCTGCATTTTACAGAGATTCTTTCTGCTTCTGTTTCAGATCAAGCATCTTAACTGATGACATTGTACAGGTAAAAAGGATTTTCTTTCACATACTTCTAGGTGATATTATGACTGCTGTCACTATGCTTACAGCACAAAAATCCTATTACTTATTAAAATTACAAGAGTGATTAACTCTCTAAACCAGCTTGTACATACCTGTCCTATGCTCCCCTGCATTTTCTGTCTTTCCAAAGACAGGACTTTCCAAGTCTTTCCAAAGAGGGACTTTCCAAAGACTGTGAAGCAGTATGACATGACTAACAAAACTGTTAGCATTTACTGATTGAGCTATATCCATGGATAATAGATAATGCTCAAAAGAGAACACCTTCTCCATCAAAAACAACATATATTGTAGTTCTTTTGATGGACTACAAAGGCATTTTTCTCACTTATTTGAAATATTCATACACATGTGGAAAACAAACCCAAAACATGAAAAACCACCAACTTTCTTGTTTTCCAGTCTCATCTTTCCCTCCTTTTTCTGGTATGATTTGCAAAGGTGAACAAGAAGTCAAAGCTATGTGAACCTCAGTGGGTAGGAGACATGTTTATAGAGACAACATTGATTCTACTTGATATTTGGCATTGTGGGATCATAATTTCTCATAATTCCTCATCACTGAGTGAATAGAAAATGTTTCAGAATACCACCATATATTAGGTTGCTATAGACCAGGGAATAGAGTATTGAAGACATGCTAGCAGTCTCAGACACTCAACCCTGGACAAAGCCTGTATTTTCCTTTAAAAACCAAAACAAACAAAATTTTAAAACTCAAGTGAGTTCATTTGTGGTGAGAAAAGAAAAATACCTGAAGTCCTAAGGCTAATTGCTAGTTGTAAAGTGCAGTCTGCTTCCCTCACCACACTGAGAGGTGCTTCAAATTTATTGCTTACTGTGTTGCTTTAGGGACAGATTTGTGAAAGGGGCAAGAGTTTGAAATAATTCACTTAATGGACCCTCAGTAATTTAACCAGCTATTTCAGATGGAAGCAGTGCTCTGATTAAAGGGGAGCTGCTGATACAATGAATGACTGCCATGAAAGTCAAATGGAAATGGCTTGAGGAGGGAGGGAAAGGGTAGAAGAGGAAAGATGAAGGTAGGAAGCAAGATCACTGCAATGCAGACTAGCAAACGTGACAGACCAATCTATCATGGTCTGCAGAGGTAGAGGGACTTTCCAAAGACTGTGAAGCAGTATGACATGACTAACAAAACTGTTAGCATTTACTGATTGAGCTATATCCATGGATAATAGATAATGCTCAAAAGAGAACACCTTCTCCATCAAAAACAACATATATTGTAGTTCTTTTGATGGACTACAAAGGCATTTTTCTCACTTATTTGAAATATTCATACACATGTGGAAAACAAACCCAAAACATGAAAAACCACCAACTTTCTTGTTTTCCAGTCTCATCTTTCCCCCCCTTTTCCTGGTATGATTTGCAAAGGTGAACAAGAAGTCAAGGTAAGGGCACCTGAGTGAAATTTACGTGGGTGGTTCCGAGTCTCTAGTTGCTGTTCCTCAGATTGCCACAGCTTCTTGGAACCACATCCAGCAAGGACATGACTGACACCTCTCAGCTGAGCTGAAGCCTACCTGAGCAGTGGGAGCATCTCTGCTGCCAGAACTAGGACTCATAGGCATTTAGGCTCTTGCCCCCCAAGGGACAACAACACATAATTGCAAGCACCCTTCCCCTTCTCTTGCTTCTTCTTTATGAATACATAGACATACCTAAATACTTGTGTATGTTTGGTTATTTCCACATATGCACAGCTTTATATATATGTTTCCTGTGTGTATTTATTTAATCAATAGACTTAAACTAACATGTGCCTTCTTTTAAAATACTTGGGACAGAGTATAAAGGTGCACTATGTCTTTGTTTTTATACTTTTGGTTCTTTATCTGTTTCACTGAGTATACTCAATGACATTGATCATGTACATTCCTGTTACTACTGATGCAGTAACATTTGAGTTCTTAGTTTTGTCCTGTAGTCTGTCAGAGTAAAAATTACTGTGGGAAGACAGATAGTGCTGAAGGCAATCTTGCCCCCAATACATTGGAGCTGTGTTAATTACCAAGGAGTAAGAACAGCCCTCACAGCTGTGGGTGTGATAAAGAGTGAGTTAGCTGGCAGAGTGGCCGTGCTGTGAGGAGGAAGGGACAGGAGGTCATGTGAGGGATAGAAAGGGTAAGACATCATATGAGGGACAGACAAGGTTAGGTGGCTGTGCTAGGGACAGGAAGGAATGAGCTGGAGCTGCAGAAGGATGGGAGAAGAAGGAGAGAAAGAGTCAAAACTGTGTGGAGCTGCCCTTGGGAAGCTACAAAGAAAAGGTAGGAAAGACTTCTAGATAACAAAGTGATGCTCATGCTTGAAGCCTTCTGAAGTTTTCCAAAGCACTCTCAATGTCGTGTCTGTCTCTATAATGACAAATTACTAGTGCTTGTTTCAGTTAGTTTTAAGTAAATATTTGTTTTCCATGGGAGTCTTAATATGCCTTTGGAAGCAAAAAGAATGGAGCAGAATATGGACCTATGGAAGCAATTTTTTTCTTCTAAAATAAAAACCTTTTTGTGTGCCAAGCAGGATGACCTTTGGAAAAACAACAAAGGAGTAATTCAGGCAAATAAAATCGTTTAAAAAATGTGATATTTCTACGTCTTTTGATTTTATTTGATTTACACTTTTAGTGAGTAAAAAATAAAACAGCTTTGATTTTTTTTTTGTGAACTGAATCCATTTACAGAGTCTGACCTAGAACTTGATCAGTCCTATATTTACTGTTCTTAACAGCAAAAAAGGGAAGAAGACTGCTCATTTGTGAGCATCCTGTCTGTATAATTTTCTTGATGTTACAAAACATGTACTTTTTACAGTACTTTATATATAATCTTGCAAATTCAACATTAACCAAAGTGAGATTCTGTGTTGACCTCTGTCAGATCAAGGATCTCCTGCATTCAGTTTATTTAGTAATTTAGCAGAGACAGAACACATGTATGTCTCTGTATCTTGAAGGTGAGCTACTGAAAGGTGTAACTACTCTGCTATAGTCCATCTTAGAGTAAAATCCCACCACAAAATAACCATGAGCTTTTAATATCATAAAATCATCAAACATTCTGAGTGAAGGACAATATTCACTAGATCAGGTTTCTCCAAACCCCATCCAACCCAGCCTTGAACACTTCCAGGGATGAGCCATTGACAACTTCTCTGGAAAACATGTTCCAATGTCACACCACTCTCACAATAAATATTTTTTTCCTAACATCGAATCTAAACTATTGTCTTTCAAATTTAAACCAGTCTTCCTTGAGCTACTACTATATGACTGTAAAAAGTCTCTCCTAATCTTTTTTGTAGGCTCCCTTCAGGTACTGGAAGGCCACAGCTAGCCCACCCTGGAGCCTTCTCTTTTCCAGGCTGAAAAATCCCAATTCTCATCATCCTGGTTGTTGTTTCTATATTTAATTATGTGAGGTATGGAAATCAATCTTTTTGAAGGAAAAAAACCTCCAAAACAGTAATGTAGAATCTAGACAGAAGGGATTATTTCAGATTGTGTCACACTGGAGGCAAGTTAGATCCATCTATGGGTTTTTGGGTTTTGTGCTGTAATCCCCTGTTAACTGCATTCTCAAGTGGAGGTGATACAGTGGTTCCCATTCCTTTACACACTCCTGTCATTCATCCACATTCCAGCTGCATTTAGAGTCAGCTGAATTTAGTAAGCAACTGTATTTAATCATCTTCACCTATTTTTACTGCAGTTTAGGGCCCTCCTTTCTCTAGGCACCTGGATGTTACTCCAAATATATTTAATGGATCACATAGGGCTAATAAGAACTTGATAAGGTTGCCATTCTTCATGCTAATGAGTTTTTTCTATTACTGATATGCTAGTTTTCATCTGAATTTGCAGAGAAAATGTTAAGGTGTTGAGATGACAAGATACAAATGAGGATTCCAAGCACACACACACAGAGCCCACCCTGTCCAACAAAAAAAATGGCTTGGCAGTATAGCAACTTTATCTTTCCTAGCCACAAGGATATCTCTGTTAGCTAGGGGTGATATGTTATTTTAGTTATCTTTTGATACATCACCACGAAGGCGAGGTGGGGATATCAGTTATGTGAATGGAAATGGGGAGAAAATTCATTGAACTTGGCAGTTGCACACACACTGTAAAATCTGCCAAAATTTGAATAGGATGAGGGAGTATGGAGCCATTCTGGTTTTGCTACAACCCAACAGATTTCACTGGGGACTCATGGCTTATCATGACATCAGTGAGAGGAGGACTAGACTCTAGATATACTAAACAGATATGGAGGGATGTATTTCATAAGTAAAAATGGGCATTCACACAGCTGATCCTTTTTATTTGCTGGATGAGCAAATATTGCTGTTTATCTCTCTGACTTACTGAGTAAGAGTGCAGAAGTCCTGACACTGACTGTGATGCAAAGCAAATTGTCACCAGTCTGTGTTCAGATGTGCTGACACTTAAAAAGGCCAAGCTCTGAAGTTAGTTAATTAAGACAGTCTTCCAGTAATCATTGCAAGTCCCTCTGTTTATGTTAGGATTAAATATAAAATATACTTAATTGTTGTAAGTCATTTTAATGATTGTGCCAGAAAAGCACAGAAAAGTAGACAGAACATATAAAATGCTACAAATGCTGATTTTTACATGAATGAAAAGCAATACGTAAGAAGAGATGCACCATAAATCCTTGAACTGTCACTTAATAAGGGCTTGCTCCTTCCTCCCCTTCCTCCCTCACCTTCCTTCCCTTCTTTTGCTGTAACATAGTGAAGAGTTTACTCTTTCATCAGGAGCACTTATGTATTTAAGGTTGTATATATCCTTGTGCCCTGATGTCAGCTAAATGTCTCATCACACAGCATTTTCCCTTGATAGATTCTCAGGTTATCCAGTTTCAGAATGAGTGTTCGCTAACCCAGCTATAAAAGGTGACAAGTGAAAAAAAGAGATCAGAAACTGTTGGCATGTGACAGCAGTGTTGTGTGACTCTCATTGAAGTGGTCTGAAATAGAAGCTGGACCACCCACTGGCTCCCTTCCACTGGGCTGAGTGGTGGTTCTGTTCACTGCCCATCCTTGCTGAGTCACAGGTGCTGCTGCTTCTGGTCCATTACCACTGAATAAACTGATTTTGTGCAGTTATCAACTATAAGATGTATTCAAATCAATCAGAATAGAAAAAAACAAAAAAAAAACCCAAAAAAACCAACCAAACAAACAAAAAACCAAAACAAAAAACAAACACAAAACATTTAATACATTGGTTTTCTCAAATAGGTTAACCAGGACAGCTACAGAGCATAAAACAAGTTTGCACCTTTTACATTTTCTGGGTCACTTCACAGAACAGACAGTTGCAAGAAGAGTGGTGTGCCCAGGAGAGATGCCTCTTTTTAAGGTGTAGAGAACCCTCTGTATTGTTTCGGGGTTAGATTGCTATGGTATCAAACGTAAAAACCAGCATACAATAGCTACAGATGAGTCATTTTCCTGAGAAGGTTTTAGGGTACTGAAGTGAATGAAGATAAAAAAAAAAAAAAAAAAAGTTGTTTTTTTTTTTTTTTACTGTTGCTGTTCTTACCAGTTCTTACCAGGCTTGTTGTACCAGTGGAGTAAGAGAACTCTGCTGAGTTCCTAGTGTGTCCAGTGTTTTACAAGATCATAGCACAGATAGAGTTCCTCTCCTGGGGTCTTGCAGCATGGATGGTCTACACACATTCACACACATACATGCACACACAAAGAATGCAAAACCCCAGAATCACTCAAATAGGTGTGCTGGGTACAGAAGCAGAAAAATAAAGAACATCCACAAACTGTTCCTGAAGGACTGTGGTAACTTTGAGGTGAACTTCTGTGTGCACTTTGTGATGGGAAATAATACTTCCTGACCCCTGCTAAGAGACATTGAACTTGCAGTGCACAAAGGTAGACGCTGTCATTTCTGTCTTGCCAAGTATAAATGGAGAGACTCTTCTTCTGGCTGCAGATGTCTCTTCCAGTTTGAAAGGCAGCTAACCCTCTGCCCTGGTAGAGGGCCAATCGATTGACTAAAAATACAGCATTCTGACATGAAAATGTTCCCTGCTGAGCAGATTTCATAGTAGACTATTGAGATAACGGAGTAGAGGAAAGGACAAACTGTTCTTTAGTGCAACAAAATCATTTCAGCTCATGCTTTAGTTTCAAGACATTTCATAACCACATGAGGTGCTGTTATTTCTCATTTCCTTCTCATTTACTTCAATGTTTATGTTTTGTCTTGAGTGAAGACTAAGTCACAATAAATTCTTTACTCTTCAGTTGATACAACACATCTTTTTTCCCTTCCTCTCTCTGCTGAGATCTTAACACAATATTAAAAAAGAATCAACACACTTGAGAGAGTAAAAGTATGTCAAGGAAGGTATATTGAAACACTAAATCAGGAGAAAACAGTGGATGAAAACACCTACTATAAAATGTTGGAAGATGTAGGGAACAAAGCATTTATGGAATTAACCTGTCAGGCTATGGGTGATCCCAGGCTCTACAGCTTTTCACACTCTGGTGTGTGTCTATTCCATAATTAGGGTGGGAAGGAGAAAGATTGCTCCTTATGAACAATTAAAATAAAAGCAATTATTAAGCTTGCATATTTTTGTTCTCATTATGAATTAAATGAGCAAACACCAGTTTATTTCCTGCTCATTTTTATTCTCTTCCTTTGCTAAAAGGCATTAAAAATCTTTTATGCTACATGGAGAGATTGGAAGCTTAATTACAGTGCTTCTAAAGTGCTTTGAGATCCTGAAGTGAAAGATGTTATTGTACCATGAAAAAAAAAAAAATAGAGATTTTTTTTTCCCTCCTTTTTCTGCTAACTACTTTACAAAGCCTCTTTTGTGTTTGTCACTTCATTTCACCACCTGCCTGAACAGAGGGTAGGCTTCTTATCATACTAGCCCATGAAGTAGAATATAACATACTGACTGCTATGTTTCACTAGACAGAGCTTTGTAACATATAGACAGAATAAGACCTTTATTCCTGTGTCTTTAATAGTGTCATACTCTACATGAGCTTCTCAATATGAAATTTTGATGCTTCTGGAACCCAGATAACATGAAACCTTTCCTGTGACCTGCTTAAATATCTTACAGATATGGGATACTCTGATAAAAACATTGGCTCTATGTGATTTGAGCTGATATATTCCATCAATTCTAGACTGGAAAACTATGAGAAATAAGACCAAGTCTTTGTATCTTAATGTGATCCTTCACCTCTGAAATAATTATTCAAAGATTTCTTGTGAACAAGTACTTGGAAGGTCATCAGCTAAGTAGAACGTTTAGTTTCTCTTCACAAAACCACTCAGTTTGTACTCAGTTTTATGTCTCTATTAGTTTTCAAAAGAACTTTTGCTGTTGAGAGTACTGATGCTTCAGATCTCTGATACAATTTTTTTTTTCACCTATAAGGGGTGCAAATGAAGCTCAAACCTTTACTGTTATTTCTGTCTCTTAGAAAATGGGTTGGTAATTTTTCCAAAGTACCTGAAGTTGCTGTATACAAAAATGTCCACATCCCACGTGTTTGAATGTTTATAGAATAATCTTTCTTTTCCTCTTCAAAATGTAAGATGCTTCCTTAGCTAGTTGGACAGGAGAGATGTAGAGTTCTTTTAATAAGTTTCCTCTCGTATATTCCATGTTGGGGAATATATTATTGATGTTGGATTGTTACAGAGAAATGCATGAACTTTTCCAACTAAATGAAAACTGTGGACTGTTAAAACACTTCTGACCTCCCATCCCATCTACAAACCTGTAACACATCTGTACCTGGGCATTGCAACACCATCCTTCAAAATGGACAGGGAGAGAATAAAGCAATTGCCATATGGTCTTAGATCAGTCTATCACTAGTGGAAAATGTGTATTCATCATGCACTTGCAATAAGCCCAGCTGCCTCCAAGTGAGAGCTGTATGTAGTCGGTTCCTACAATACTTCTCCTCCTTTACATAGCTCCCTTCTATCTTGTTAAATCATCCTTGACTTTTTCACAGTCCCCCAGCACATGACAGTGTGGCGGCAGCACCCACTCAGTCCAGCTGTGATTAGGGCTGTTGCTTTGGTACATCATCCTTAGTCATTCTTGTAAGTTTCAACAGCTTGTAAGTCAAACACACAGGTGAACCCTGCATCTGGCCAGAATATGAGTAATAGGTTGCATCTTAACACAGAAACAATTGCAGCAGAGCATATCCATCTGTATAAGGAAGTTAAAGGAGGCCAGCAAAGTGGGACAGCTTGGTTCTTTCATATGTGTTTCCATACACACAGACACAGCCAGCAACAGAGTCCTGTGTGCTGGACATCTCAACCAAAGATGAGTTTTTAGTCCAGGAAAAAGAAAACAAAAACCAAACCCAATAATGAATGTAAGAATGAATTTTCTTTTCCTCTTCTATACTTTTAATTTCTTTGCCATTCCCCAAAGAACACATGCACTTTATCATAATCCTAGATTGACTTCAGGGTTCTTGAGAAAAAAAGGACCATTGTGCTGTGCAGTGTTACAACCCCACTCCAGACTCTTTCCAGTGTAGGACTGGGACAAGTCAGTGACACATCCTTTACAGGGAATAGTATCCATCATGTAGGTAGCACATTGTGATTACAAGTGGGCATATGCAGTGTCTGACTTGGCTTGGCCAGAACTTAGCAAAACTACAGGATGATCTTTGGACAATAGTAGAGTCTTCCAGAAAACATGCAAACTTAAAGCTCTTTCAGAGAGGGTTTAAGTCAAAAAGAAGAAAATAAATTACAGTTTTAAAGTTCTTCAGACTCATTCTCTAACATTGTATTACAGCCTTTGAGTCCTTTTCACATGTGGTATTTTAATGTGGAATGTTTGTCCTTTTATATTTTAAGAGATACAGAACAAAGGTCTTACATGAACAGATTCATCTTAATGAAAACAGCCAAAACTGGGTTTGCTCATACAAAGAAACAAATTTTACCTTGTTGTTTCCTAGAATCCCCTATTGTTTTCCCCTTCCACAGGGTGATTCTCACCTTCCTAGATCTGATGTCTTTTTTTAAGCAAACTGCCCTGAAACTGAGCTGCTTCTGGGCCCTGGGTTTTATGCTTCATAGGCCTGATGGACAGATTGGCAGTCTGCAAACAAGTTGCCTATACAAATTTTGTGTATAATTGGCATGTAGTGTAACAGCATTTTCAGGATGTTACCAGAAGATAGGTTGCCTGGAAGAGGATGAGTCCAGCACAGCAGACTTCCTGCAACAATACTGCAGAAAGCTTGAAGTATTTTTGATATCAAGGGAAATGATTTTCCCCTGGGCACCTGTCCTGGTTTAGTCACTCTAGGACAGCAGCCTTTATGAATCACATTGTACTAATCCCAACTACAATCCTAAGTAGCAACAATGCAGGTTCACTCTCAAGAGTCACATTTAAAATACAAAGAAGGCAGAAAAAGACAGAGTAGTGGCCTCCAAATGTATGTGACACACATTCTTCATTAATGTATTTCTACTATAAAAAGATTTATGTAAGACTTATGTCCAGCTGCCTGTAAGCCATCCTACCATCGCTTCTTTCTCTTCACTTTGAAAGAAAGGACAGTAAATATTAACTCATTAAATAATGCAAATTTGATTAGGATGTACAACAGGAGGAACAGTGAGATATAGTCAGGAAAAAGATCCTTATAAATCCAGAGTTACCACAAAGTGATTTTAAACAAGAGGGATTTATTTATTTTGCAAGCAGAGAAGTCTTTAGTGTCGCTTACAGAATTGGCATCCTATTAGCTGGGAACCTGCCCTAATTTACTCCTGTCAAAATCCTAGACAATGGTTTGATCTGCTTTAAATAAGATACAGATGGTTGTAGAATTGAGTTTGAATTTAGTAAATAATAGCTGCTTTTTTTCCATTTCATTCACTGATACACTTATTTTACTACAGTTGTTTCCCCACCATGCTTGATGTGTCTGCTCTGAGTTTTGTCTGTGTGAAGAAATTCATGGCAAAAGAGTAACTGACATGCAAAATTTGGGGTTATTTTATTGTAATGTACTTTAAAGACTGAAGACTGATTTAGAAATAACTGATGTTAAGATTATCTGCTTATTGTCTTTGAGTTTTTTGACTGATTTTTTTAAGCATCATCTGGTGCAGAAGACATTCTCTCACATTGTGTTTATATCTTTTTGCTTTAGAAATATTTCAAAGCAGTTTGGAAGTAATTTTTGTCAACAGTGAAGGTCTTTAGCAAGTAAGACCTGGAGTGATAAAAAAAAATAAAAAAAATCTTGTAGATAAATAGATAGAAATCTACCTTGTTTAGAAATATTTTAAAGCAGTTTGGAAATAATTTTTGTCAACAATGAGGGTCTTTAGCAAGACATAGAGTGGTAGAAAAAATATCTTGTAACAACAGTGGAAAATTAAGGAATGTATAGTCTCTCAAACTGCAAATTTGATTAGCACACAAAGACAGCCCTCAGACTCTTTTTACACACAGACAGTAAAAAGATAATATCTTTAATGTCAGTGATGACTCATTGTATAACAATAATATTATGAGAAAAGTATGCTGAAATATGTTGATATTCTTAAATTAGATGAAATCTTTCAAAACTAAAATTAATTTTCCTATGAAACTGATACACATCATGGTGGTTTTGTATCTTCTGAAAAGTCACTAGTATTCAAATTAATTTAAATAATGCATATTGCATTATATTAATATTATATATTAAATTATAAATCAGAAGAGAATTGCTAAACCAAACTGTGAGTTTGTTTCCACATAGTTCAAAGACATATGTGCACAACAAATAGAAAATGAAAACATGCCTTTTTAAATAATTTTTTAAAATTTGGAAAGCAGTTATAAATTAAATCTATATAACAATAATAATCTACTAATATCTTAAGAAACCTTGTTTCAAATAAATAAATAAATGTTGTAGGTAAATCATAATCTATCTATATGCATTTCTGGAAAAAAAATGAATGACATAGAGGTGAAAGCAGAATTTATCAGCGCTTATTTTTACAGTTCCTTCCAGAACATTTGTACAGTCTTGACTTACCCAGAATTAACGCACAACACTTCCTTTTGACAGCCCAGTATTAGAACTGTCTTATTCCTTTCTTATTGACTGTTGATTTCCCCAGAATTACCTCTGCTGGTTTTGACTGGGATAGAATTAATTTCCATAATTGCTAGTAGGAGCTATGTTTTCACTTTGTGCTGGAAACAATATTGAAAATTCAGGGATCTTTTTGCTACAAACTAATTTTCTAACAAGCCATCCATGAGCCAGCAGTGTGCCCCGGGGGCCAGGAAGGCCAATGGTGTCCTGGAGTGCATTAATAAGAACGTTGCCAGCAGGTCAAGGGAGCTGATCCTGCCCCTCTACTCAGCCCTGGCGAGGCCACATCTGGAGTGCTGTGTCAGTTCTGGGCTCCTCAGTACAGGAGAGACTTGGAGCTCCTGGAGTGGGTCCAGTGGAGGGCAACAAAGATGATTAAGGGAGTGGAGCATCTGTCTCACAAGGAAAGGCTGAGGGAGCTGGGCCTGTTCAGCCATGAGAAGACACAAAGGAGAGAAGACTTCATCAATGTCTGTCAGTAGCTGACAGGAGGGTGCCAAGAGGAAGGATCCAGGCTCTGCTCAGTGGTGCCAAGCAACATGATGAAAGGCAACAGGCAGAAACTGATGCACAGGAAGTTGCCTTGAACATGAGGAAGAACTTCTTCTTTGTGGATGACTGCCCGGAGAAGTTGTGGAGTCTTTTTCTTTGGAAACACTCAAGAGCTGTCTGGATGCAATCCTGTGCAATTGTCCTCTGTGATGACCCTGTGTGAACGAAGAAGTTGCAGCAAATAATCCCTTTCAACCATTCAGTGATTCTGTTATCACCAAGCAGTGCTTATGAAGAGTCAAGGTCTTTTTTGCTCCTCACAGCACCCCACCAGTGAGTAGGCATAAGAAGTTGGGAGGGGGCAGATCCAGGACAGCTGACACGAACTGACCAAAGGGATGTTCCATATAATATGGTATTATAGTTGCAAATAAAGGTGGGGGAAGAAGGAAGAGGGAACTTTGAGAATACATGTTTGTCTTCCCAAGTAACCATTACATGTGATGGAGCCTGGTTTTCCTGGGGATGGCTGAACACCTGCCTCAGAATGAGAAGTAGGGAATGAATTCCTTATTCTGCTTTGTTTGTGGTCATGGCTTTTGCATTACTTATTAATTTTTCTCTGCTGTAACCTACAAATTTTCTCACTTTTACTCTTCTGACTCTCTCCCTCATCCCACCTAGGAGGGAGAATAAGTAAGCATCTCTGTTCCTTAGTAGCCAGCTGGTGTTAAACCAGTAAAATACACCAAAATATCAGACATGGATAATTTTTATTTCAAACTAAGGAAAACTAATAAATACACAATAAAAATAACAAACAGTAACTTTTCATGGACAAATGAAAACAGGCAGCCAATTTCTCAGTAGCATTTGACATGTTGCATGAATCTCAACACAGCCAGTGGAACTTTTGACACTATCACTGTGCAACCTTTCTGTCTGTAGAGAGGATGAATATTAATTTTTTTCAGGTATGGTGCAGTTACAGGGACAATCTTAACATCACAGAGAAAGCAGAAGTTGTGAGGCTCTGAAATCTAATGAGGATTGTCCAGAATTTTGGTTTTTTTCAAGGCACAGCAAGAACTACCACAAGCCAAAGTGGCTTTCCTGTACCACAGAAAGTGGCATTTTTCTTCCATGAACTAAATAAGACCAAAAGTTTCAATCAGAAGTACATCTGACAGCTTAAGAGCAGGAGATGTGCTCTGGTTTTATATCTCATTTGACATTAACATTTCTCTGACTTCATCCAGGAATGTCTAAATGTTTCTAACAGCCTTGAGTAGATACTTTTTTTCTAATAGGTTAGATTAGACCAAGGAGTCTGGACTCTAGTAAATCATATATTATCAGAACATTTATCATGCCAAACTCTGCACTGACTCTGCAGGCTCTGCATCAGGGACTAGATGTTTTTCTCTGCAACACTGAATTTGCTTATGATCAAAACCTGCATCTCCAGAGAACCTTCTTCAGCTTTCAGTTTTAAATAACTCCAGTGTTTTAATTTCTCTTCCTCACCCTAATTTGAGGTTAGGAAGGAATTTCAGTAGATGTGAGAGTGTCTGGTGCTTTCACAGAAAGAACACTACGTTAAAAATTATACAGAAATGTCAGGAAGGAAAACAGCTTATTTGCATCTTATTTGTTACTATTAACATGTGATTAAATGAAGACTTAAAGAGCCAGAGTTTCACTACATATTTGCTACATTGCTGATGGTGTGGCATGATGCTTCTACCTCACCCTAGCCTGACATCAGCTGAAATCTAGTCTAAGCTGTTGCTCAGGAGCTTAAGTGTTAGTAGTTCAGCTATATACAGTGTTGGATATAGCAGTCCCAGACAATAAATAAAATGGTAAAAACAGATGGTTCTTAGATTGTGCATGCCCTGGCTGGGCTTTCTTGGCATAGAACAAGAGATGGTATTGATAATTTCTGATTTACTGTCCAATATACACATGAAAAAAGCAGCAATATTGATTAAGTTTATTGGAATTATGGAAAATATTTTATAGCCAAATATAGGAGATAATTATTTGGGCCTGTTATAGGAAAGGAACATTTAGATTTCAACACAGGGCATTGGTGCTCTCAGTCAGGAGAATTTTGTGCACTGAGACCCAGGTAGATCTGAAGTAGTTTAGTTTAGTGAATATAAGGAATGTGAAGGCTCTTGGTTTTGTGCAGATTGTTGTGTATAGTAAAACCCAAGGGAACTACTTAAAGCTTTGCAAGGCGATTTCATAGAGTCCTCTACAGGGGCCTCCATCTCAACAGTTTGAAGTCTTAGATTTACATATTTGCAGGTGAAATGGTTGAGTTGATTCTTCAAGAAAATTTGACCTAAAGCAAATAAATTAGGTGCAAACAGATATATTTGATGGTCTTATTTTTCCTGGTTTTCTCATAATTATGATGTTTCTAAATAAAAACATATTTAAACATAAATCTTGGGATTTTTTAAGGTTTCTTTTGCCTTTAACTGACCCTTATTCTGCGGTAGTAGTGAACTCTCACTATTGTGTGACCGTAGTCAGTCACGTTCACAAATTGAATAGTGAAATATGAAGACAATTAATGTGAGCATGAGGTTTAAAAGCAAGTCTGAAGCCTTTTTAGAAATTTTCTCATGGATGAGTCTCTCTTTAGGAAGGAAACAAAACCTACCCATTAATAGATGAAGTCATTCCATTGGCATTCTGCTGCACCCAGCTGTAAGAAAAGCTTGCTTCTTACTTAGCAAATGCTTTCTTTTGCTTTCAGCTCCCAACAGTTGCTTTCAGGCCTTGGGGCTTTCATTAAGGTGTCTGAGAGGGACTGAAATGCTTAAATTATATGCCTGAAACTATCAAAGAATTTCTCCAGTTTAATTTTCTACTGTGTTCCCAGCAGCTGGAATGAAGCAGTGACTGTTATCTGAGGTACTCTTCTCCATCAAAAGTGGATTGGAACAGAAACTAAATCAGTGGTGGTAACTTGAATTCAGCTCATGTTCCTATCTATTTGAACTTCATCATAAAAATCCCAGCACAACAAGACTTATAACATAAGAGTAAAGACTATAAAAGGGACAAGGGAGAATGTGCGGAAAAACATTTTTAAATTGGTCTGGAGAAACCAATTTTGTGACTGTTGCTAACCTTTGGAAAAAATTTCTAAAAATATTAGAGAATTCAAAATTAAGTATTTGAATGATAAAACGTTCAATCAGTCAATAAGTAGTTGAATGAAAAAGGATATAAAAATTTAGGACTAAGAGCTGGCATGAAATCACTCTTTCAATAAATGTATAGAAAAATTAGTGACAACTTTATGCTATGAAGTTAATAAAGGCTGAAACACACAATCCTATAGTCAGTATAGATGGTATTTTGGCTGTATTCAGGCATGAAAACTAGGTAGTGGTACTGCCTGTGCAGGTCTGATGTTTAATTCATTTTAACAATGAATTTTATTTTGCTCATTATTTCCTTGTCCAAGTCCTCATAGACACTCAATGGTGATTACTCCATACATTTACAAAAAGATTAGACTTTTAATTTGTTTTCTTGATTGTCTTCATTTTGTATACAGAAACATAGAATAAACCAACAGATCCAAAAGAGAAGTATATGTGGATCCGTAAGGATAATTTAGTCAGTAATTCAATGACTATCTTCAGGAGAACAGTTCTTGCTCTGGCTCCATTGACTATATTGAGTAGATATCCATTGACAATTATGTGGCCCAAGATATCTGCATCACATGAAAAAAAAAAAAATATACATTCAGGCATATAAATGTTTGGTTTAGTCTCAAACTTTATCGTAACACAGCTGACTAAACCACAGCAGATGCAAACTGAAACTACCAGTTCAGTCTGTGCAAGTATCAAAGCAGACTTACCTGTCTTTTGACTGGGTAGAAAGAAGATGACTTTATCTGGCCAACTCCTCCTGACAGATCAATCCTCAGTTGTTTTATCAGATCCTTACAGAATATTAAGATCAATGAATGAGAGGCCTGCAGTCAGCTCCCGTGGGGTGATGGGGTAATTGATTTTACAGTTAGATTTCAAGACCAGGACAAAAAGGTGCCTTGAATAGATATTTTGCACAAAGGAGTCTAATATAGAGTTTATGAATTAAAGATACACCTAAGAGGTTTGACCTATCATTTCTTCTGACTGCCTTTTTGAGTGTAATGTCATTCCTTATAATCACTGAATTTAATATTGGTGGATTTTATAAGACAGATAATATCCCTTCTGTAAACTTTTGAACAGGACTGAATATAGCACAAGTTTAATTTATTACAGTTACAGCAGTGAAAAAGTAGAATGTTGATCTTGTTCAAACTCCAAGTCAAAGCATATCTGAGATATTCATCCATCCATGGGAATATGGTTACACCTGTCATGACCTCTTCTACTGTTGTTTAACAGGGGAAAGACTGGCAGTTTCACGAGTTGAATTAATCTGCAACTGGAATTAGTCATTGCAGAGCAAATCAAAATTCACAACAAATCTGTAATATCGGAAAATTACCACCTGAGAGAAACTGTTTTGAAGGCATCGGATACAAATCTGGCCTTGCAAATCTAATTGACTCTTTTAGGAAGTTTAAGAAGATCTAACTGGAATTTTAGATTTTCCAATTCCTGTTGATGTTAATATTGTTATTAATGTTGTTATCAATAACATTGTTGCTTTAATCAACAACACAGGTAATGCATAGGGAATAACATTGTCTCAGATTCATCACGAGACAGACTAAACAGGAAATATTTGGATGACTTTAAAAGCTCATTCAGAGAATATATATATATACATATCTTATTTATCTTTTGCTTTGACTGGTCCTGCTTCTGATTTCTCCTGATACAGAGATACAGGATTCTTTTGTGCTTAATGAGCAAAAAATTATCTTTGGAAGGAGTGAAGCTCTCAGTTAGAGGTAGAGTCCGTAGCTTATTGTTATTCAAAGTTCAAATTTCCTCACCTCTTTTAGTCACACAGAGAATGACATTTCGGCTAGTTCTTTGTAGCTGAGTTTTGTTGACTCTTGGAAGATGTAACATACAGAAAACAAAGATGTTCTCTTAGCTTCTGAAGTTTTCTGACTTCTCCCGGGGCCCAAGCCTGTGCGCAAATCTGACCATATACCAGGTTCAATCGATGTGCTTGAACCATTGCCTCTTTATTTCATAAAACATATTAATCTGATGTTTCTGAAGTAGGAAATTGGTGACAGTAGCAAGCAACCATCTCTGCTCAAATTATGCTTTGTTTTAATTTCTCACAGAAAATGCTTTTCCTGTGATGGAGACCTCACACATATCTGTTGGTTCTGTATATGCTACCTCTGACTGCAGCACTTATCCCTCCAGAGCTCTGCCAGCACAACAAATCTGCAGCAACAGCTCTTTCAAAACCCTTTCTCCAGACTCTCCTTTGGAATTCCCAGGCAAACTTCATGCAAAGAATTGGTTATCTCTTGGTCCTGTCTGTAGATGGTGAGATATAAGTAACTGTATGCTGGAGGGTGAAGTAAAAAATCATAGTCAGCTATTAGGTAGGGAGAGAGAAAACCAGTGTAGTGGATCTATAACCAGTAAACATTGAAGTTCCATAATTTTTCTTTAAAAATGTGAGATTTAGGTCTTTCTACATGCTACAGTAACATAAATTTATCTTTTGTATACAACAGCTTTAACTGTCCTGTGCTTTGTAATCAGTAACTGTTTATTTTTCAGATTTATGCTATTTGTGGACTTCAAACAGCACATGCATGCTCACACATATGTCTTTTTACTTTCCTGGAAACTTTGTTTCTCATTTATAGTGTTGATTTCTTACAATGAAAATATTCCAAGAGAAAAAGGTGATAGAAGATTGCCAAATTTTCTTCTGGAGGGAGAAGCATAAGTTCTAGAATGTAAATATTGTGGTTTTTTCACTGGGTTTCCTCACAGGAAAATGCCTTAAAATCTGTTTTTCAAAAAAAAAACAACAAAAAAACAAACCCAAACAACCCTATGAAACCCTCACCTTGGGCTGTACTCTCACTCTTGTGTTTAAAATATAATCTTTTCAGTTACTTCTTCAAGGATTTTTTCCTCACACATAGCCACTAAGAAAGTCTTGGCTATATATAATCCCATTATTCAGGAAAAGAAAATAAAGAAAGGAGGAATGAGGGGGACACAATCCAATGGAGTGAGATAATGTTCATATTTTCATACCATAAAAAGAAGACAAAATGGAGTAAGAGTTTGTGGATGCTGGCATCTCTTAAGACCAATCACAAAATTTCTGGCTTCCCCAGATACTATGTCTTCTTTGCAAAAAATCATTCTCAAATGCTCATGGAACATGGACCATGTCAGTTTGACAACAAGGAATCTGTGGAATTTGTTTTTTGCTGCTGTGAACCAGTGTCCAGTAAGACCTGTTATACTGGGAATGACTTTGCAGCTAAATCTGCAAATACCTCTCTGTTGATATCAGCAATTCTGTTAGGCTGAATATGAATTCCTCTCTTTTTGGCTCATCCTGTGCCAAGTTCCAGCTCTTCAGAGAGAAAGTCAGACAAAAACATACCATTAGTACCTGTGATCCTGACAACTGAGCTGCTAATTTCAGGCACAGAGGTATTCAACCTGTCTTGGTGAAATTAGGTTTGACAGTCAAACAGGAATTCACACCTGACCAAAAAGATATTTTTACTGCACAACATGTTTCAAGGCTTTCCTGCTTAGTTCATCCATAGCCATTTATCAGTCATGTGGGGAGGTCATACACAAATCCCTACTAAAGAGAAGTGCAGGGTATGGAATTGCAGGAGTATGAAGTCTCACAAACAAGGATAGATAGAGCTGACCTCTCCTCCCTGAAGGTAGAAGAGGACTTTATTCCCTTTATATCTTTTAACAGTAGGACATTCATAGACCTAGTTACATTTCGTATTTCCTGTCACTTGGCCAATTACTGTTGAAGTATGCTTCTTACTGGGGGTTCTGCCATTTGATTATCAAGGCCTTTTTCTTAGGCCATCTGGCATTCATTCAAGGAAAAATGAAATTTCACAAAAGTCCTTAAATTTCTAGATTTTGGCTCATTATTTAAGAAAGTAAAGCAAACACTGCATTTTGGTTTATTTTTTGGGTTTTTTTAAAAATAATTTCTGCCTTAAAGTGACAGGATGAGTCTTTGGAAGAAAGCTAGGAGGAAAAGAAGTTTCTTTTTTCTTGGCATCTTCATATATTGTCAGCACTAGAATTTCTTTATGCAAACACAACACCTGACTTCAAAAATTCTATTAACTGAATATTTGTCATTTTATATTCCTTACTAGAACTGAGGTTTAGCAAGAAATTAATATTTTTTCCTGAGGGGTGAATGAGTATACAATTAGTTGGGCTAGAAACAATTACAAGACCTCTCAGAAAAACTATTGCTGCTCCATATGTTCCTGACTTGTTTTTCTTATTTAAGGCCTTGATGATTTCAACCTTGTTCCAGTGCAGGGTACAATTAGGGTGGTAAATAAAGTGGTAGTTCAAAGGACCACTTATTTTAAGAGCAGAAACTTCAATATGTTTTTATATGGTCTGAAATATGAATTGTTAATTGAGTTAATCTGCTCAGTAGTATTTAGGCATAGTTATTTATCTTGTATTTGAAGCTTGAGATTGTAAAGCTACTTGTCTCCCAAACTTTCTGTATAACAGTCCTGATTTCTTGAGTGAAATCCACTGGACCAATTAATGCACATTGGAAAAACAGGATTTGAGGTAGAGGAAGAAAAAGATTTGAGGTAGAGGACTGAATTTAGGTTACTTTCAGATGTTCATGGATAGTCGAAGCATAATCTCTGTTTAAGCACTGTTTTTTGTCTCTTGTCAGTTGGCAAATTCACATGCATTTCCATTACAGACTATAAATATTTTAAATTTATACTATTTTATGTCTGTTTCCAAGAGTTACATGCTCCTGTTTTGTCTTTCATACATCAATTTTTTTCCATATTCAGTTTAAAAAAATTCATATAACCATGTTTTGCATGGACAATTGCACATTTTTGTGTAATCAACAAATATATAATCATCTGATATCACATCATGTTAATGGCATGGAAATTGCTGGAGTCACCATACACCAGAAATAAATACAGAATAATCTGTGTTCAAAGACAAAAACATGTTTGGGAATCATTTGACATTTAAGCAAGAAGATGTAAGGCTTCCTTAGTATCAGATATACCCTAAAAATCTAGAAAGTATAATAACAGAAGAGAAGCAGTTTACTGTGAATACACTTCAAGATGGTGGAGAAAAAGAAATCTTTATTATCCTGTATTTGGCTGTACTGTTGTCTAAAAAAGTGTTTAGAATTGGTCCTTACACCCTATAATAGTGGTGAATGTATGTATCACAGAATAAAAAGATATTTAAAGAAAAAAAGGTAGTTATAATTTTGGGGTTTTTTCCTCCTCCTTCAATTTTTCTAGTTGTGAGTGTGCACTTCAGTCACATATTGAATCTTCCATCTTCTTGTGTCAAGTAAAAAACCAAAATATCTTTTTTGTAAGACCTTGCAATAAACATTTTCTAGCACATTTGTCTAGTGCAGAAAATCCACCACAATCTAGTGGTTGGTACTTTTGGTGCTTCTGTCTTGTAGATGAAATCAGTAGAATTTGTGGGGTATTCTGAGAACTGATTTGCAAGAAAGCTGAATCTTTAATTAGACTTCTTAACTGGCTTTCCTCTTCATTTGGATTACTGTTGCAGACATCACTGTACAGTTTTAACAATCCTTACATTTAGACACTCCTAGGGTTATATTTACTCCCAAATTGCATCATCATGTGTGAACTGAAGACACAGTACCTGTTTCTATAAAGACTGCATGCAGTTAATGAGTCTATAATTATATAGACATCATAAATGATATTGATGCTTAATGCAGTGAAGTAATGTAATTAAAACTTTTGAATTTCTGCTTTCTGAAGTGGAAGCTAAGATAATTAATGAAGCTTAGTTTGGAGGCCAGATCTCTCTAACCAATAAGATCATCTGGATTTAATTTTTCATCTTGCTCACTAGCCCAGCCCTTATTCAAATTATATTGATAGAAAAAAATTGTGATGCCTAAAAATTTTATTTCGATGTTAAATATGTAATGAATGGCCACTCTGGTGACAGTAGGAAACATTGCTTTAAGACTCTATTAAATATAATTTGACAGATGGATTTAATTATGAGCATTGTTAATGGTTGATGTAGAAATCACACTGCACATAACTCATTTTAGAAAGCTCAAAATGGACATCCAAAGAACTAAAATAGGAGTGAACTACATTAGAAATATTTGAGTTTCTGAGAGCATGAGAGGAATGTGTGATCCCTCCCAGAGCAAAATGATGTGGATTTCCAAATGATGATGTTTAGAATAACACACAAAGAGCTCCCCAATCAGCGTATTTTTAATGTGTTTGTTCCTATGCCAGATGAAAGCTGAAAAAAAGAATTAATCAGCTTAGGAATCTACAGCAGGTCTACCATTTGATGAATATAGTCCATGTTCCTTAAAAAGTAGAGTTATCTATTCATTTAGTTTTCTTCTCTCTGTTTTTCTCTTCCTTCACCTGCTGGCAATGTTTTTCTAATACGCCCCAGGATTCCATTGGCCTTCTTGGCCCCTAGGCCTCACTGCTGGCTCAAAGACAGCCTGTTTTCCACCAGGAACCAACCCCAGGTCCTTCTCCACAGAGCTGCTTCTCAGCAGGTCGACCCTCAGCTGGCCCTGGTTGTTCTTCCCTATGTGCAGAACCCTGAAATTTGCTGAATTTCAGACAGTTCTGTGGTGTGAAGAACAGAAATGGGGTTTAGAAGATGGAGGAAGCCTGAGAGAAAATGGTGTAAAGCTGTTAGAGGGAAAATCAGGATGTCTGTGAAGGTAGAAAAAGGAGATATTTAGCAGAGAGACTGAACAGATTTATCAAGAAAAATGAGCATATGTAAGAAAATCAATTAAAAATTAACAAAAAAATGTAAATGTGGTAATGCATATTCTACATAGTGCCTGTTAGGGTACTGCAGCATTTGAGTCACCAAAGCCACAAACACATAGTGCATGCCTGGTTTTTCTAAAGTATTAAAATTTTCTCAGGTCCAGTGTATCTTTATTGTAAACATTTTGAACAGCTCTGATTGCAGATAATTAAAGGTGTTTTTTAGGCTACAAATAATCAAAATAATCATGTTAGAAAGACAATTCTCTGAAGCAGCATTGCCTGACCTGGTTTTCTTTGCTGCTTTTTTGTAAGCAAAAGAATGACATTTATTCTTCCATAATAAAACCTTCCATGTTAGAAATATTATTGTCTTGACCACTTATTAATAAAAATAATCTTGGTAGAAATTATCAAAAGACCATACATGCAGCAATTGAAAAGCGCAATTAACGACATTTTCATTTATATAGCATAAAATTTTCTCTGATACATGGTTTCGATTGTGCTTAGTATAATGGGGCCTGATTTTAATTGAGTTCTGGGCAATATCAAAACATGGATACATAATGAAAATAATAACATAACTTCTATGCTATTTTTCTTTTTGAATACTCCTAAAAAGAATGTCTCATAATGTACTTCTTAAGTCAGATCTCTGCAACAGGCACTGCATTATCCAAAATCACCTCTTTCTGGTCTTGTCTTTACTTTCAGGTCTTTAGCTTATGTTTAAATTTTGGGAGAGATCATTTCTGCACTACTTAAGGACTTTAAAGGTAAATGGATATAAATGGATATACAGGGAATCTAGGTATGTCTGTGTTGTTTCAGGGCAGAGTTTTTGTGGACTGAGGTTGTCAAGACTATATTCAGAGGCTTCAGCAAACATTGAATTGGGCTCTGCAAGGAACAAAGTGGATATGTTAGCTGATCTGTGCACAACTCTAGTCAGAAAATCCTTAGTTTCCTCCCTAAAATGGTCTTCAAATAATTGTGTCCTCTCTCTGCTTTGCTCTAGAAAAAACATTGTTGGTCAAACCCTCTCTATTAATTTGTTTTATTTAGGGAAATTTCAAACTGCTAATGAGGAACATTACCCTGTTGAAACACATTCCTTTTCAGCATGTATACAACTTGAGACACACTGCTTTTCAGAAGGCTGCCATGTACTCTAGGACTGTTTTGGTGCACACACATTCCACTGGATTCAGGTAATTATCTTAAATTTGCAAGTTTCTTAGTACGCATGCATCCAGTATTACACCCACCATATCAATTTAAGCAAAAATATAGTACACCTGATATATAAAACCAACAACTTACCATATTAATTAAAATCCCAACAATCTAATTAAAAACAACAACAGCTATTAGTAACCTGGATGCAGTCATAGTACAAATTATTACAGAAAAATCTTCCGTAATAATAGTGTTTTAAAAACAATTGTGAAAAACCCTTACCAATAACTGTGTCTTTTCTGGATTCTAGGCTGACAATACCAGTGTTCCTGGTTCACTGACTAGGTGGGATGCCACACTGAGTTGTCAATATTCAGGCTTAACTTCAAGAACTATCCTTCATCATGCAGTGCCTATTTACATTTGCAAAATCTAAAAAGCTAAAAAGTCAAGGCAAGCTCAGACAAATCCTAAGATCTTACACTATCAGATAAGCACAAGGCCTGCAGCCTTTATTAGTACTGGCAAAAGACATGTTTGATAAGCTACACTAGTACACAGCAAATATATCACTTCTATCCCAGTGTGTCCAACAAGGTTTTTGGTATAATGACATTAATAAATATGTTGCCAAATGATTGCTCTGAAAAGTAACAAGCATATTTACAATCAGATAATGGACAGGTTGGTATCCACATTAGTTAAAGGCTTGAAACTCCCTGAATTGTATCTCAGGAATTAACTGAAATTGTGCAGTGAATGCTCTTTTAATCTGGGAAAGATACAAGCATGTAAGTTTATGGTTACCTGATATTCTCATTGTTCTGACAGAGATTCCAGAAATATATATCTATAAATCTTTACTGAATGTAGTGCATATTGCAGTTTAGAGAGGTTTATCTGCGACATAATGCATTTATTTTATTAGAAAACTATATAGGATGTTGTGTCTTGTACATTCTTTCTTACTTATTTGTGATGACCTAACATCTTTGGCAAGATTTCCAAGAGAAGACAGGAAAGCTATTACCTATATATATTATCCAAAGCCACAGACATTGCATCTGCTTGGAGGAGATATTGTTCTGTTTGTAACATCAGTGATTTCCCTTAATCATTTGCAATATTGAAAGTTCTAAAAGCACAGCAGACGGTCTCCAAGATCAATACAAATATCTCCATGCTGATGAAAAATGAACAATGAGATACTTTACACCTTCTGAAAAAGAAGTCCATCCCTTTATATTCTTGTACTTGCACACATTTTTTTTTCAGCAGTTCTTGTCTCTACACACTTTCTGTGCACTCAAAGTGTTATATCATTTTATTGCTAATCCTGATTCTTGTAGTCTTACGTTCATCTCAATTGATAAGAAAACTGAGGCTCTAAATACTGCTGGAATTATAATTAAATTACTTTTTTACTATTCTCAGAGTATCCAGGTTGATGAACAGGATAAAGTCAAAATAATTTTGTATTAAAAAAAAAAAAATCCATGTCATGAAAAAATATTTCATCCTGATTATGTAATGACTTTTCCCCAAAGTACAGGGCACTACAACACTTCTTATGCCTAAGGATAATAGTACTTTCTTGAGTATTTTCTTTTCTGAAACCATTAGAGTTTTTATTTGGGCTTATTCAGTTAAAAATTCATAAGATCACTGTCAGTTGAAAAAATGTTTTCAGTGCTTACCAGAACTTGTTATTGGTATACCTAAAAGGAGGCTTGGACACAGAAAATTTCCCTTTGTGAATGCTATCCCAAAATTTGAAGAGTTATATTAAGGTTGGGAGTATTAGCCCTTTATAGCCAATTTTCTGTTAAAATAGTGAGTTACATCTAATATAAATTTTGTCTCTGTCAGTGTGATCTTTCGATATGCTGTCTAGCTTTGAGATGTGGTTCCAAAAGAATTCAAAATCTGGACATCTGTCAAAGTCCCAAGCTAATCAAAATGTGGAAGAGTTTCCTTCTATTAAATTCATGGAAACCAGGTTCTTAAAAATAGTCATTACTTCCAGACTTTAAAAAGTTCTTGAAGAAGTGCATTAGGAGAGACACTTCTTTTATTTCTTTACTGGTTACATTGACTCAGAAAAATTAATTGTGTCTGCTAGTATTGCAAAATATTAAATTCTTGTTAATGTGATGGTATTCAAGCTGAATTTGACAAGCCTCCTTGAAATGTCTTCTCAGAATATGTTATCATAAGAATCCATTACTTATTTGGTATGATCAGGACTAAAATAAATAAATAAATACATAACATATCATAAACAACATATCATTTGCAACTAATTATACACAACAAAAGCAATAAAACATGACATTTTACACCATCATGGAGGAAAGACAGACAGATTTATATTGAGCTTTCATAAGAATCATTCAAGAAACAAAAATCAGCAAAGAACAGAAAGTGGATTCTGAATGTACTCAATCACTTGTTTAGCTGAACAGTAACACTAATAAAGTTCGAATTTTACTAGGACAAGTACATTTCTTAGAATTCCATAAATAAATTAAAGGTGAAGAATCACTGTATAATGAAAGCAATTTCATTAACAAGTCTCACTAGAAAAATGGCACATCATCTAACATTCATGTATTTTTAGTTTGACTAGATAATAGATGCAATGAAAGAAACAAGTGAAGACCCGAGTATATATAAGAGGAAATCAAAACCCTGTTAATGAATTTTACATGATAAAGAAGTGAGTTAGCTATTAAGGTTCTAGACCCCACTTCTGAGCATGAAAAAGAGTGGACTACAATATATTTCTCTTAATATTTTTTGAAATATATATCTGTGAGTAGTGGTACGCATAAAACTGAGGAAAAGGAATAGACTAGATAACGCCTTGAAATTCCTTCTGGATATGCTTTGCAATAAAATGAATGCAAATTGAGATTTGACTAGGATATGAGAAAAAAACTGTAAAGAAAGTTTAAAGTTCTGCAGATATTTGCAGAGAACCATCTTCTCTTGATTGTACGCTTTGATTCATTCTGTTTTGTTAATTTTACTCACTCAGATACAACTGGCACTTACTTACTGAAGCTGGTCAGAATTTTACTAAATAGTCATATAATCATAGAAGAGACCTTAAAGATCATCTATTTCCAATCCTGTCATGGACAGGGACAGCTTCCACTAGACTAAGTTCCTCAAAGTTCTGTTCAATGTGGCCCTGAACACTTGCAACGATGGGGCATCCACAACTTCTCTGGGAAACATGTTCCAGTCCCTCACCACCCTCACAGTAAAGAACATTTTCTTAATATCCAATCTAAACCTACTTCTTTTCAGTTTAAACCTGCTCATTATCCCATCACTCCATGCCTTTGTAAAATGTCTGTCTTCTGTTCTCTTGTAAACCTGTTTAGGTATTTTTCTAAGGTCTCCCAAAAGCCTGCTCTTCTTCAGTTTGTACAATCCCAACTCACTCAACCTTTCCTCAAAAGGGAGGTGCTCCAGCCCTTTGATCTTCTTCATGTCCCTCCTCTGGACTCACTCCATATTCTTTCTATGTTTGGGGGCCAAGGTCTGAACACAGTACTCCACGTGACATCTCACGGCAGTGGAGTAGAGTAGAGGGGGGAAGCCAGCAATCCCTATAATACCTTCTTTCTCTTAAAAAGCAGGCAGTGGCTTCCAACTTTCTCACATTGCTATTTCATTGTAATGAGAATGCAGACCAGAATGCAATTCCAAAAAAATTGGAATGTCAATTTGCTTAAAAAGGATGTGCTCCCATTCTGCTGTCATCAGGTGTTAGAGGAGAGAAAGTGAACAATCTTTGCAAGTGCAGCTAGTAATGTAGATAAATAATGGATACTGCTAGTGGCCTGAATGCATTTAGAGAATCCCAGCTGCTCCACTCAGTGTTTAATAGTCTGGAGGTGCAATTTCTTGCTACATAAATATTCAGTGTATTCCTACAGCCTTGCCACATAGGTGTAAACAACAATCAGCATAAAGAAGGACATAAATGTTTATTATAGGCTTCATTTTAGCTAACAGATGCTTAGTGAAAAGGCTGAAAGTTAAGGTAAAAAAAGGTGACTCGGGAAAACTTATCAATGACAAAAAAAATGCTATGAAAGCAGCTTCATATATACAAGGACTTTATTTGCAGGAAATTTGTTCCAGTTATTGCAAGAAAAAGCCAGTTAGCAGTATACTTACATAGAGGTAAGTGTCTCATGATGGATGGAAAGCTAAAGTCTGATATGTATTTTATACATCAGATATGATTGATTCTCTACACTTAGAGTTGGCCATTTTTTCTGTAATTTTCCAAAACTCTTCCTTGGTATGCAGCTTTGCAGTAAACTTTGTTTATGCTTAGCCATGTAGGATGTAATATTTTCACATATCATAAATATAGTGTAATGTCAAATTAGCCTTAAGAAGAGCACATTCAAACAAAGCAAACTGAGCATTCCCTTTTGTTCCTGTTCAGTAGATCCCAGTTCAGTTAAAGCAGAAGGAGAATGAAATACAGCTTCTCTCTTGATACCTGTATACTAAGGGTGACCTTTATTAATTTTATTAGAAGTAGAGTTAGACAAGTGCAGTCTATGTTAACTATCTGTTAACTGTCTTGGTCTTTATCTATCAAGAAAGTCGCTTAAACTTTCCAGAGATACAGCTAAGTTACCTGTTTTCTGCTATAAGGAAACATTTTACAACTTCACTACTCGAGTGTTACTCAATGCAGCTGTTGGTGAAGGAGATCACTATCTTAGCTGGGTCATTCAGCAGATCCAGAGTTGGTATTGGGAAATATTCTCCTGTCCAGGACAAATTAATTTTTCAGAAATAGATGTTAAATTTTTATCTTCATATTTTGGAATAAATAAATATTTTTTACAATATGGAGCAAATTATCAAAGCCTCACTTTCTATTAACATCCTTTTGGCTCAATTTGAATGTTTTGTTCATTTCTCACTTGTTCTTCCATAGCACTTTTAGTCCAATTTCATTTTTCCTTACATTAAGTGTTGGCATCTTGTTACTTCAATGCATAGCATTAGCATGTGTAGCAATATCCATGCTCACATTGTGTAGGAGAGGGGCATACAGGTGACCTTGCCCCTAATAAGCAACAGCTGTGTTAATTACCCAATACAACCTCACCCCTGATGAGGCACATCTATATTCAATAAAGATAAGTGTGATAAAAGGGAGGGAGTTAGAGTGATGGTAGAATTATGAAGGAGAAACCTTGAAGAAGAGGGAATGAGAAATGAGAGGATCATGAAGAAGAAGGACCCTGAGGAGAGAGAATCACTACTGTGAGGTCAGTCTGTGTCTGCAGTTAGAGCCTGTTATTGGAACCTGCAGTCACAGTCTAGCTGGGTAAAAGCCTGCAGTCAGAGCCTGCAAACTAATCCATGCAGTCAGAGGCTGCAAGGGAAACCTACAGTAGGAGCTTGCTGCAGCCAGAGTCAGTGACTGATTGGAGTCAGGATGGCTGAGCTGTAAAGAGGAATAAACCAGGACCCTTTTCATGCTGTGATAAACAAGGAGTCTGTGTCTTGGCTCATTTCTACCCTCTAATAAGCAGGCTGCTGAAGCAACTGTGGAAAATTTGATTATCCTAATCTTAGAGAAAACAGACCTAAATACTTCTAATTTCAATTGATGAGTAGAAGGGTTGTGTCTAGAAGTTCGGTATGCAGCAGTGGCAGCAGCAAGGCACTGTCAGGATTAGCAGGGACAGGCTGTTCTACTAAAGCAAGAGCTGTGACACCTGGGTTTTATGTGTGCACATTGGCTCTACCCAGCCTAGGTTTGATCTGCACTGATTTCCTCCTTTGGCAGTTTCATTTTCTGCTCTCTCCTGCCTTATTAGTATGCATACATCTCTTCCTATGACATACACTTATACCACATCACCAAGCCATTCTTCAATCATGTTCTCAAGACACTCCATTCTTTCACAGAGTATAAAAAATTCAGTTCTTATGTTGATGAAAAAGCTGTAATTTTGGATCTAGAGCTATAAAACAAATTTTGACAATTTATACTGCTGGAGTTTCTGATTTCCTAACAATTGCTGTCAAGAAACAAGTTTGAAATGGGGAAGCCATGGTGTGCCACAACAAACTATAAGCTTAGGTCTTTCAACATGGAAAATGTAATCGCTTTTCTTTCATCGTTCCATGGAAATTATCTCTTACATGAAGTTTTTCTTAGCATATATATTTATCATTTTTTTTTAGGATGACTCTTAAAAATTAGAGATCAGGTCAAGATAATGGAGGCATGATTCCAATACAGAGTTCACAAAAGGTTTCAAAATATTCAGATTATGCCTTTGAAGTTGCTACCAAGATTTTGGTAAACCAAGGAACCTGGTCTGTGTTTGAGTGCCCATGAAGTCAGCCTGCACAGCACCTGGCTTTATTTTGGAGTCAGATCTACTAAAAATCCAAATAACTTTAAGACATACCTTTAAGCTCTACTTAAAGAATTAGTAGGATTTGGAAGGCTATTATTGTAGCATCTTTAGAACTTTATTGAATACAAAAGGCTTCTGAGAAGAGAGGGTTATTAGTTATTTTTCTGAAGTCAAAACACATTTGTACTTTACTAAGATCTGAGAAATTTTTCTGCCCATCTCCCAAAACAGGGAGACTAATATTTTAGAGGTGATTCACAAGAGTCTTATTTACTGTGATGTTATTTCTAATAAAACATGCAGATCTTGTTTAAATAATAAAGAATAATATGTTTGGTTGAGATTTTGAAAGATAAATAAATTCTTGTATATCAAACATTAGATCAGCTTCAATGCAGAGAGCTGATATAGCCAGTAATAATTGTTTGGTTGGTGTACCAGTGTATGTAGCTATAAAAATCATATGCATTATCATTACCCCTTAATGTCATCTTCAGCTAATGTTAATAAATAATCAGTTATACCAGGTATCAATCTGCTTCCTCAGTTCTCTGTGAAAACAGAAAAAGTGATTCTGAGGAACCCTGATACAATTTTTTTTTTTTCAGCCCTAGAAATGTATTGATATTCCTACACTTTTATGTGGTTTGACATTTATTTTTAGCAGGCATTTCCTGATCAATATGTATAAACTCTCAGGTTTTCGTAGTTAACTTTTTTTTTTTGTTTTGTCTTCCAGTTAACTTAATGGTAACTGTTCATTCTGTACAACATTGTCAATCTGAATAAGGTCCATGAGAGCTAATGGATTTTAAAAGCATTAAGAGCAAACATGGTCGAATAACAACCAAGCACTTTAGTGTTGAGTAGATACTTAATTTCACCACAGAGTGAGCGGTGATATGTTGAATGCCACTGAGAAATCTCACTGTCAAAATGAGATAACTCGACAAGTTGAATAAGAATTAATCAGTAATTTTTCATGTATGGAAACTCTCTGTCTGTATTACAAGTATTTCTGATAGTTACATTTTTTTCCACAATGTTATTTAAAATCAGATACATGTAGTTAACATTTTATTATACATAAAGCATGTTTATACAAGAGAATTTTCTGAGTAAATTGATATGATACTGTGACTTTTAATATATAATGACTGAGAAGAGAAGCATATAAATCCTTTACACAGATAAAAGTATTCTAACCAGGAACTGTTATAATTAGCTTGCAGTATGACATGCACAAGAACATAGTGGCAGTGTTGCTATTCTGAGGAGAAACCATGACTGAGTTTAGATGAAGTTACCTCTCATCTTTCATTCCATGAGCTTGCTGGTTTTTTTTTTTTTTTTTTTTTTTACTTTTCTTTTTTTACTTTTCTAAAACAAAAACAAAGAAAAACAATAAGTAGGTTTTATTTTTTTAATCTGGTAAAAAATGAAGTTACACGCTGTTAATAGCAACTGTTTTTTCGCTTCCTCATACAAATACTGAGGCTGGCTGTAAATATCCTGACCATGTTTCTCCCACAGTGGGCACATTTATGAGATTTTACTACAGTGCTGTTGCCCACAGGTGTACCCTACAGGCACAGTTGTGCTGTTTGATAGTTTGGGAACAGGAACCAGGAAGCAGCCATTAGTTTATCTCATAACCCTGTACACAGTTTCTCCACCTGGGGATTCATGGGGCTTAGCCTATGCAGGAGGAGAAGGATCTGCTCATCTCAGGGCCCAGAAGGAAGTTCTGAGATGGCCACTTTCCCTGGCCACACTTCATCCTCAGTCTTGGATGGGCAAGTCCCCAAGCCTGCAGTGTCCGGGAGAAACAGTGACAAGCGACTGCAGATGAGGGTAGGACACCTGGTTGAACATGCAGGGCAGCACAGCAGAGTAATGCACTTTTTTCCCCAAGTGTAGACATCTAGACCACACAAAACTCCTTAGTCACCTTGTGGGTCCCTTCCAACTCACTATATTATCTCATCCTGTGATCTCGGTATTGTTCAAAATTAGGCAGTTACTCCTTATTTTAGATGTCTTTGGGTGACCAAATACTGCATAAAGATAGAGTAACTTGTTTTCTGTCTGAAAAGGCTTTTCCAACAACTCCATGTCATAGTTTTCCCTTTGTATCGCTTTGTATGTGGAGTGGAATATCTCTGGTATCTAATATTGAAAATCCAAGAGTGATTTGTTCCAGTGACATGACTGAGTGCTTATTGTTCTGTTGTTCTTCTGGATTTCGTTATCATTAGTCTTGTTTGGATCTGACTACCTCAGGAGCAACCTGGAAAATGATGATGCTTTGGAATCCACAACCTGTATGAATAGTACTTTTCTATTTTGACCTAAAAAATTAGTAGAATATCCAGGATTGAGCAAGCATTAAGATTATATGCTATTTTTTTTATGTTAAAATCTTGAAATAATGGCTCTAGAAATGTCAAACTATTACCCGCTCTCTTTTTCCATGTGTCTTTGGGTTTGTTTTTTTTTCTCCTATATACAATCCTATTTATGACCTAATCTAAATATGGCAAAAATCAGCACTTTCTTTTTCTAGACCTTTGGCCACTGAGATGGATCCAGATCCCCTACTTAACCTACCTCCCATAAAACTTCAACAAGATAAAAACAAGACTTTTTTTGTATGGTTCTCTTTTTCTGCAATATCAGACAACTTTAAAGATTGGGGTTTGATGGATTTATTTTTTTCTTCTAATGGAACATCCATTAAAAAAATGTATAAGTATATGCATCATAGCACAGTTCATTCTATATTTCAAGTCAAGAAGAATTTTGTACGATACAAATTTCCAGTCTTCCTCCTATTGCTTCAAAAGACTAAATATCCTTTTTTAAATTCCTCAGTCATCCCTGGCCCCAGAAGTGAGTATGGTAATGTGTTACTGACACAACACCTGCTCTGTTTTCCTCTACCCAGTTTTCCTGTGCTGCCTATGGTAGATGCACTCTGTGATACAAGCTGACAGCAATGCCCAAAGTAACCTCACTATCTATTAGAGTACTTCTAAAACATGCTGTAATCAGGAACAGAAAGTGTATTCTGTAGCACTCAATAGATCCACTAAGGCTTAAGTGCTTCTGCTTCAAAGTGTAGCCTTTTTACAGTAGAAAAAAAAATCCTCTTTACAACTGAAAAGCTGCTGTAGACACTCTGGTGGTTAATGTGTTTCACACTTTAAACTGTGTACTGGTTTTCTCTGGGATAGAGTTAATTTTCTTCCTGGTGCATAGTATGGGCTATGTTTTATATTTGTGCTGGAACATGTTGCTAACACAAGAATGTTTTCATTATTGCTGAGCAGTGCTTACACAGAATCAAGATGTTTTGTGCATTCCACACTAAAATAAGAAGCTGCAATTAGATTACATTTGTCTTTGAAAATCTTTAAGTTCATATGAAGGATAAGAATGGTATATTATGGATTTAATGATTTCAATATAATAGTAAAGACAGATGAAATAGAATTCTTAATTGCATATTACATGATTACATAAAGGAAATTTAAGATGCATTGAACTTGGCCACTAATATGGGATCAGAAGTGTGGCTCTGGAAAATTAATAGGATGGTGATTGTAATAGAACTGGTTTTGTTCAAAATATTTACTGGGAGTTTCTGGTTTTAGCAATGTCCTTACGAAGTTGAAATATGTAAGAAAAGTTTAGGATAATACTGTATTCTTTGAAATCAGCAACAGATGAATGGGTTGTCTTAAGTGTGTGCTGCTTAGCCTTTCAAGTTGCTTTTTTCCCCCCATCATTTTTCCTTACCTTGACCAGACTCCTCCTCCTCCCCGCTTCCTAGTCAGAAGTTGGAACCCACTGGTGAAAGATATCGAGGTCCTGTCAAAAAAAAAAAAGAAAAAAAGAAAACACCAAAAACACTGTGTTTTTGTGCTCTCCATTCTTCTCCTTTTTTTGTTGTTGTTGCCTCTCCCATGCTGGAGCTAGTAGCATTGTACAGGCCGTATGAATCAATGGATCTTTCCAGCCTAATGGCGAGTTAGTCTCTTTGCTTGCTGAAAGTTTTATTTTCTAATAGAGGAGAAAATTTGGGTGACTCCCTCTTCAGCCCAAGAGCCATGGGGGGAGGACAGGAACAACAAAACAGACAACATCTGTGGCCTTGAGCCTCGCTTAGAGCAAATTGTGTATATTTACGCATGTTGTGATTGTTCACTTAAATATGTTCACTTACAGATATAGAAGGGTTGTCATACCTCTATGGTCACTGGGAAGTAAGTCAGTTTGAGGTATTTAATCTTTGAAAGCTACATAATAGAGTATAAAATATGCATAGGCAGCCTGTTGGTGTTGTGATCTATTCTTGTGTTTGTGTGTTTTTTGGGCACTAACAATAATTATGTTCAAAAACTTACATTGTTTGCCATATTTGAAGGCTTAACCCCCTGTCTCCGTATGTTTTGAACTGGAATTTTGTTTCTTTGTTTGTGTGTTTCAAGCTAAATACAAATGTGAATTCAAATTATTGGTGAGAGACTATTTTCAGGTGTGCTAAATTTGATTGACTTAATTGGTAACATACTGCTTTATGCTCAGAGAAGTAGGGGTCAGACCTAAATCTTCCTAACAGACTGATCTGGAATAATGTCTAGATGTGCACACAGAAATGTAAGGAATTTTGAACCAAGAAGACAATGCCACATTTTTTCTTGAACACCTCCCCACCACCCTGAGCAGCCTATTCCAATGCTTAACAATCCCTTCCATGAAGACGTTCTTCCTGGTATCCACCCTGAACCTTCCCTGGTACAGCTTGATGACATTTCCTCTTGTCCAGTCATTAGTTGCCTGGGAGAAAAGGCTGACCCCCATCTTGTTACACCCTAATTCTTTTTCCCCCACAGAAGAAATACCATTCTAAATCCCTAATTTTTCTTCTATGAAAATAATTCTAGTATTAAACATGTTTATCTCATTTAAAAATGTTATCTATAAATCTGTTGACATGTTCATTAATAATTTAGGTAACAAAATCATGTGAAAATCTAGACTGCAGAAAAGAAATATTTAATACTTCAATGTCATTGATTTCAGCTGATATTTGGAACCTTTCCATCTTCATGGATCTAAATGTCAGATTTCCATTTAAGATCAGCCAGTCACAACCTTAACAGAACAAAACAGGGACCTAAAAGAGGCATTAACAGTACTACTCATAAAATATCATCTACATTTGTCCTTTTCTATACATTTGAATGAAGAGTGTTTGTTCAGCTTCTTTGTTCATTGATAGCAGTTGGCAGATCAAGAACAGGTATTAAACTATTTAGATTTTTTTCATTCTCTAGGGCTCACTGAGATCATTGACCAAAAGCCATTTGCTGAGTGAATTTCGGATGCATAAAGTTAGCTGTGTAATAATTATTTCATTGCAAATGGAGGTAAGTAACACTGGGTCAAATTCTATACTGCATCATTGAATTAGCAATATTCCTAAAAACTCCTCAACATATTAGTTTTATGTCATTACTTGTTGTAGATTTGGTCATGGATTTTCCCTTCTCTTTATCCAAACAGCAGGACTAATGGGGGACTTGGTGCTCTTTTATTCTTTTAACTTAGAGGATATTAATCTTCTGAAAACACAGTGCTTCAGATATGGCAGCAGTTCCAGACAAAAGATACAATCACATTATTGTAACTAATAAAGCAAAAGTCATTTGCATCAAAGGTTTCTGGAGAGGTATATTTACATATCCTTTAATATGAAAGTTAACTTAACATTTTTCAACAAAATTAATTACATGTTAACACAGTTCTACAACAGAAATGACTCATACTACCAAACAGCCAGATATGAGATGTAACTACCCCCAACCAGGTATTTTCTATTTTTGCTATCTGCTAGGCAGGATTTCAATGGAAGTTTTCAGAAAATTTTCCTACCACTAGGAGATTTCAACCAGTTTTCAAAATGTCAAAGTACATGATGGAGGAAGCTGAATGTGTGGTGCTCTGGATTATTCTGACCTCTATGGAGACATAGAGCTAGAAGAGCAATTTACAGGTGGATTTGAGAAGAATCAAACTCAAACTACCTATATACACAAGAAGGTTTTCTTTGTCTGCTGAGTGTCATTCAACTCTTAAACAATATTTTTTGCAACACCAACAAAATTTTAATTGAAGATTTTATAGCAAAAATGGGCTTTTGATAGAAAGATAATGAATGGACTTAAAATATCTCTCTAAAAATTATCCAGGTTAGGAAATTAAAAAGCCACTTTTGTCCATATGAAATGCATTTAACCTGGAGTATAGAGACACTTGGAGTGACATTTTTCATATTGTTTCCACCTCATTGTTTTCACTCTTAAAATCTGTGGCGGGGACCATATTGCTAGTTCTGTGGGTAACACTTCATAGTGCTATAAAAAACTTACAGGAGGCAGGAGTACAGAAAGTTAATATACGTGATTTTTGCATGTCTGAGACTAATTTTCCACTGTTTTTATCCCTAAAATATGTGCAGTCTATTTAATTGCCTCTGATAGGAGAAATTTGAAAGAGAAAAGACATTCTGTGTTAAGGTATGTGTTTCAGGTTTAAGAGGAAGAATGGTAGTAAGCTTAGATACAGGAATAAGAGAAAGAAGTGATAATGACTTTAGCAAACAAGCTCTCCACTAACCAGACGTGACTCCTGTTGTATGTCAAATACACCCCACTCACAAACACGCTCCCTCCTCTGCTTGCGTTTTGCTTGGCCTGAAATACAGCTGCATCAATGAGTCTAAATGGATATTTGCATCTCCTTTGTTATAGGCCAGCATTAGTCCTTTTAGACTCACTGTACTAGTGTGCCACAACATGTTCAACCCAGCATGATATTTATAATATAAAATACTCAAACTGTAACACTTTAGGATTACTTCTATGTCTCGGCTGAAAACAAATTTTCTGAGTTGATCTTTCTTATCCAGGATAGCTTTGGACAAAATGATACCTGAGCATGTTATGTAAGTTGCTACTTACTACTGTTTTTTCCCCTCACTAAATCCTGGGATTTGCAAGTAGAGACAGATCAACTCCAGATGCCCATGCAGTTCCTCTCACCATTGTCAGAAACCTTTGCACAAATTCTGCTGGTAAGTCCAAACTGAAATCCAAACGTTCTCTTTGTGTTAAACACGGAGTATTGACCTAATTCAATTCAGTTTCTCCTGAAAGAAAAGCTGTTACTGCATCTATATTCAAAGCTTTGGGTAAATTCTCAACAGTGCATCTGATGCATTTTTTTTTTTTTTTTAAGAGCAATTGCTCTGTTTAATTGCCTCATCAATTCCTGACTAGTTTCCTAGTCTTAATCTACTGCACTTCATTGGGGTTAGTGGCTAAGGCTATTCTGATCTAGCCAAACTTAGTTTTGTGTGACTCTTTTACTAATTGTTTAGGAGACTCTGCACATAATACAAAACAGATGTAATGATTTTTGTATGATTTTCCTTCAATACAGGTTGTGAATGTGTAAAGTCTTCTAGAGTTGTGATCTCCATCTCTTGCAACAATCATTTAGGGTAATCATGGCAAGAATGTGATTGTACATACTGAGTAAAAATTGGGTCCTTGGCCTTGTGAGTCATTCCATTATTTCCAGATTAAAGCCTTTAGGATAAAAACATAAAGAAAAAATGGTTTGTTAGTATTTGAAAAAGCCCTTATTGATTTCTGTAAGCATTGGTATGATGTACAATCAAGTCTGGTGCATTTGATGTTTTTGGATCACTGTTTCTGTACAATGGAGAGACTTCTGTCACTTTTGTTGATACTTTAGATTATAAGATTTGTAAGATTACTTTTAGATTACTCTGAAGTAGTCAGTAAGAAATTATGAATTTATCTCTGATCAAAAGAGAAAATTCTAGGGTACAGTGTTTGCTATTTTAATGAGATCATACTTACTATTAAAGATTTAATTTGGTCCAAAATCAAAGATTTAATTTGCAGAGATATTTGCAAAATACAGTCTTCTCTTTCCTTTTATTCCCGATGTGCTTTTTGTGTCACTCATAAGAAAGATTACGCACTAACATAGCGCAGCCAATTGAAATTTTCCTAAAAAGAATCAGACACTCAAATTCACACAGTGTTCCATAGTCTTTAAAATTTGGCAACAAAGCTTGTGAAGGATCTGGACTATGTGTCTTATGAGGAGTGGCTGAGGGAGCTGGGGTTGTTTAGCCTGGGGAAAAGGAGGACTGGGAGAACCTTATTGCTCTCTATAATCACCTAAAGTAGGCTAGCCAGATGGGGGTCAGGCAACCAGACCCGACAAGAGGAAATGACCTCAAGTTGCACCAGGGGAGATTTAGTTCAGACATCAGGAAAAATTTATTCACTGAAAGCATTGGAATGGGGTACCTGCAGAAGTTGTGGAGGCACCTTCCTTCGAAGTGTTCGAGAAACCACTGTACCACTTAGTGCTCTGGTTTAGCAGACAAGGTGGTGTTCAGTCAAAGAGTGGACTAAATGATCTTGGCAGTATTTTCCAGCCTTAATGATTCCCCAATTCTATGATAGACTTATGGAATGGCTTGGGTTGGAAAGGACCTTGACAATCATCTAGTTCCAATCCCCCTGCTATAGGTAGGAACACCTTCCATTAGACCAGGTTGCTCAGGGCTCTATTAAACCTGGTCTTGAACACTCACGGGGATGAGACATCCACAACTTCTCTGGGAAACTCATTCCAGTGCTTTACAGTAAAGACTTTCTACCTAATATCCAACCTCAATCTACCCCCTTTCAGTCTGAAGCATTTCCCCCTTTGTTCTATCATTAAACTTGTAAAAAGTCCCTCTCCAGCTCTCCCCTTTAGGTACTGGAAGGTTATAAGGTCTCCATGGAGCCTTGTCTACTCCAGGCTCAACAAATCCATCCTTTTCAGCCTGTCTTCATAGTGGAGGTGCTCCAGCCCTCTGACCATCTCCATGTCTCTCCTCCGAACCTACGTCAACAGCTCAGTGTCCTTCTTATGTTGGGGGGCCCCAGAGCAGAACGTAGCACTCCAGGTGGACTCACACAAGAATGGAGTAGAGGGGAAGAATCACCTCCTTTGACCTGCTGGCCATGCTACTTTTAATGCAGCCCAGGATACTTTCAGTTTTCTGGCCCGTGCATGCACCTTGCCAGGTCATGTTCAGTTTCTCATCAACCAATGCCCTAAGCCCATGCTCTCAATCCATTCTCTGCCCATGCTGTATTTGTGCTTGGGATTTCCCCAGCCCAGTTGCAGGACCTTGCACTAGTTGAACTTTGTGAGGTTTGCATGGTCCCACTTCTCAAGCCTGTCAACGCCCCTCCGGATGGCACCTGTTTCCTCTAGTGTGTCAGCTGTACCACATATTTTCCGTTGACCAGGGCCTCCAGGTCTGTTTTACAGAGCTGCTCTCCACCATCTTATTCCCCAGTCTATACAGACCACTAGGGTTGCCCTATTTCAAGTGCAGAATCCAGAACTTGCTCTTGTTAAACTTCATAAAGTTGGAGATTTCCCAGCCCTCTAATTTTTAAAAATGTCTCTTCAGGGCCTCTCTGAAGAGAGAGGTGTCAACAGGTGTCAACAGGTCCGCTTATATTAACATTGTCATAAAACTTTCCCATGAAGGCCTCCTGGCAATTTTTTCTGACCTCCTCTTTGTTGGGATGCTCCGAGGTCCTGAGCTTGGAGATTGGGTTCCTTGAATATCAATCAGCTTTCTTGGGCAACTATTCAAGCAGATTCCAAAGGCCAAAACTTGACCTTTTGAAGTCCAGGGTAGTGAGCTTCATGTGGGCCCTTGTTATTCCCTCAAGGATCTCAAATTCCATGATTTCATGGTCACTGCAACCCAGGCTGCCCTTGAATGTGACATTCCCCACTAGCCCCTCCTTGGTGCTGAGAACAAGGTGCAGCATAGCACCTCCTCTCTGGATCTTTTGTGATTCAGAAAAGGAAATTATCATCAACATATTCCAGGAATGTTTGGAATTGCTTATGCCCTGATCTGTTTTCCCTCTGATAGATATTGGAGTATGTGTTTAGTAAGATATAAGCTTGTTAATTTAGGTTCTGCATACACTGTTTTATATAAATAGCATATACATATGTTTTATATAAATAGCTGGAGCTTATATATTTATATGTGTGTATATATATATATCATGCATTTTTTTACAAAATCAGGATAGTTCCGTCATGCCTTGGGAGATAGGGTTGACCTACATGAATATGTTTCTTAGTGGAAAGGTGTTCTGCTGACTTTCTCTGAGTTAAATCTTCCCTTCCTATCTCTTAAATTAATCCTACTTATAGCTATCTTGAGTTCCAGTCAACAGAAACATGCCAGTAGATTGGTAGTGGCTTGGAATCTAGTTTCTAGATTTATCACCTGAGAAATTACGTAGTTAGAGTTTGTAGCTTGAAATGGGAAGTTGTAAATTTTCACGTCCTTAGAGCTCTATGTGCTTATTATGTAGAAGGAGATGACTTCTTCAAAGAGAATATTTTTTTTTCATTTTGATTCCAATGAAAATGAAAATTATTCTGTTTAAAAACTCATATTCTTTTTCCTGTTCAAATGCTAGTTTCAAATAATAATAACATAACAATTCAAGATGCTCTGCAATGCATGATATGACTGTTCTTAGCTGGTATACATTTGTAGCTCCTGAGTAAAAAAATAGCACTTTTTTAGTTTTGTAGGAAAAAAAAACTTGACATGGAATTAAATCATCTAGATTACATAGAGACATTGCAATCATGAAAAGCTGTGGCGGACGGGTCAACACACTCTTAGCAAATTCCAGAATAAAGTCAGACTTTCTCACCAACCTGTTCCACAGTTTCTAAGTTTCCTTTCCCTGCAGGCTTCTCTTTAGGGGAGAACCACAAGGTATTGCTCTTTATTTGTCTTTCGGTCTCTTTAATCAAGTTTCTGTGGCAGCAGGAAATTACTTTCTTAAAGCAGTCAGTCTGGTCACAGTGGAAGGATTTACATAAGAGTCTGCAACAAGCTTGAATGGTTTCCACTCTGTTTCTCCATTCACTTATTTTTATAACTTTGCAGATATCACATTTTGATTTTCCTTTGCCATTTCTCCAGCTCTCTGAATATTTTTCATGTATCTGAATTTTTACTTCATGTTCACCTTTCACAGAAGAATTTTTCTCCTCAAATCTATTTGTATAAAGAAAGAAATAGGTAAAGCTAATGCCAAAATTTATCTTTTAACTCTTCTGCTGAAAAAATATAAAAAGCTAAGCTCATTTAAAATTGTAGCTTAATGATTAATATAGATATTGGACCAAAATTTGATAGTTGCCTGGGTTCTATCGAGAGTTTTATTTGGTGAATCATAATCAAATGTCTTCAGTCCTATTGAAAACAAATTATTCCACTACGAAGAGAGTCATTTAATCACCTGGGACTGATGAATCTTGATAATAATATATAAATTTCAGGGAAATGAGAGAGCCTCAGATTGGAAATCATGTTTTTATCAGCAGAGGTATGAGATGAAGAGTTTTTCATTTGTCATTAGGACAATTCAGCATAAAAATTATTAGTTTTATGAGCACTCCATGATTGTTAGTTTTCTGTGGGAACAAAATTTTACTGGTAATTACATTTACTTTCATAATGAAGTTTTATTTCATTTAATCTAATTGTATTTTCTAAAACCAAATATCACTATTCTTAGGAAAAGAAGAAATAGTCCTTGAGCCACTTAAAAATAAAATCAGTTCTAAAAATCACATTGACAGAATTGGACCAAAAGCTTCATGTGCCTGATTGCTGTTCAGAGTAATTCTATTTTTCTTCTGTGGCACTTTTCATACCTCACTTTGTTGAGGAATTGTGAAAAGCATGGAAATTTTATCTACTTCCGATGCAATCTGAAGATGACTGAGTTCTCCCCAGGTCGCACCCTTGTCATGTGGATTAGTAAAATGAGCTTATATTCACCTGTTTTGTCCTACATACTCTTTTTTCTTTTCAAGTGTTCACCTTTTTGTCCTTCTTTTAGCAGTCCACATGAAAGCTTTTCTTTGTCCTTCATGCCACCCTACATGTTTAAGGTGTTCTTTGAGGCAAATGATCTACCTTATCTCTTTACCTTCAAATCAATATTTGAAGAAAAACTTCCCCAAACTTAGTTAAATTCACACTTTATGTTTCAAACTGAGAGGTATCAGTGTGTCATATTTTGGCAATTGCTGAGGAAGTTTTGTTCTCTTTTTTAAAAAAATAAACTTTATGAACTTATGAACAAGAGTGTTACACTTTTGTCACTGTCATATTACAATTTATGACATTGAGTCCACTAATGCTCTTTTCCTCCCTTTTTGCTTAAATGTTATGACTGGCTGAAGAATTAGCAGTAGAAATTTCCATGAATCCAGTTCTGCTATTTCATCTCTAAGAGGAATATAATAACTCATAATCTTGAGACTTTCTGTTCAACTGCATCACTTAATTACTCTTTCTTTTGTAGAGATTTTTATTTTTAGCTTAGCATATTTATAACTGTCACTTAGAACCTCATTCAAAAAGCACTTTTACATGTGAGAAACAGTTAATAGTGATTTTCTTATGGTTGCTTCTGTCTACAGCAAAAAACTTTTCTGCCCATCTTTTGCACTTCTCATGACCAGTTTGTCAGAGCCATATTGATATTTGTTGTTCATTCTTCCTAAAAATCTCCAAAATATTCTGTTTCATCCCACTGAGTTGCTTCTTTTATCTTATATTCACTTTTCTTTAGGAACCTAAAGGGAAGCTGCAAACAAATTATCTTCCTTGTTGATTACACTGAGATCATCACTCTGATCTTTATATTTTTTTTTCACTGAATTCCTCTCTTCATCATATCAAATTCAAGCTTCAAAGGTCTCTTTGTGCTTCCAGAATCACCCACCACCATTTGTTCCTACCTTGGTCCAATTTTAGTACCTTTCTCATAGAATTAATACGCCACGCTTGGTGACACTTGGACACCATCCTCTTATCACAGAGTTACAGAATGATCCAGGCTGGAAAAGATCTTTTGAGATCATCAAGTCCAACCTATGACCTAAAACCTCCTCATCAGCTAAACCATGGCACTGCATGCCACATCCAGTCTTTTTTTAAATGTGTCCAGGGATGGCAACTCCACCACCTCCATAAGCAGACCATTCCAGTGACCAATCACTCTTCCATTGCATTATTTTTTTTCTGACATCTCACCTAAACTTCCCCTGGCATAGCTTAAGACTGTGTTCTCTCGTGTTGGCTGGGAGACTAATCCCCACCCAGCTACAGCTGCCTTTCAGGAGGTTTTAGAGAGAGATAAAATCACCCCTGAGCCTCCTTTTTTTCCAGGCCAAACAAACCCTGCTCTCTCAGCCATTTTTCATAGGGCTTGTAGTTGAAGCCCTTCACCAGCCCGCCCTCCTACTCTCCAATAGATTGATGCACGCTCCCAGCTTGGTATCATCTACAAATTTACTGATCGTGGGCTCAATCCCCTCTTCCAAATCATCAGTGACTATATTAAACAGGACTGGCCCAGGAACTGCCCCCTGGAGGACCCCACTAATGACTGGCTGCCAGCTGGATGCAGCATGGCTCACCACCACTCTCTGGCCCAGCCATGCAGTTAGTTCCTAACCCAGCAAAGAGAGCTCCTGTCCAAGCCATGGGCTGCCAGCTTTTCCAGGCGTGTGCTGTGGGGGACAGTGTCAAAGGCCTTGCTGAAGTCCAAATAAACAACATCCACAGCCTTCCCTGCGTCCACCAGCTGGGTTGCCTTAGGAATCTTATGGAAAGATCTCTGTGAACCAGCAGTTTTTCATACTCCTGAAACCATCCACTAATTTTGCTTTCTTAATGGAGAAATTCTTGTAGAGGACCATATTTCCACAGATGGTGGAGTGAAACCTGTGAATGGATATTGCACTCTATCAAAAGAGAAAACATTCCAGTCACACTTTGCTTCTCTTATTTGTGAAAGCTTGCCCCTCACGTGGGAACTAATCTTTGTTCTCCTTGAAGAACAATAGGCTTGGGAGGAACTGATATGGTTGCTTGCAGTTGAAAAACTGTGTTATTTGCTGGCAAACTTTCAAAGTACAATATAATTTCTGGGTAAGACATCAAACATATTGCAAAATGTCTCTAAGTCAGGTTTAACTATTTTTTGTGGTTTTATGGTGCTTTCTTCTGCTTTGATGGGCACCACATCCTTCTCTGGGAATTCTTGCTGCTGCAGAGAGCTGAAAGAGTTTCCTATGTACAGAATCTTCAGTATTTACCAGACATGACTGGTGTTGGAGTTATCCTACTGGATATTCAGCAAAGGGCTTGTCCTGTTCCATGTTTTTTGTACTTATAATTGGGGAAAATATACATGTATTAATCAATTGAAAAAAAGAAAGATTTTTTGTTTCTATGAATTTATAAAAGATATACTTGTAACATTACCATGAAATGTCAAAGATACAAAAAAAAAAAAAAAATTGCAAAGGCTTATTCTTTGCTTCCACAGATAAATGATCATTATTGAAGCAGGGTGTAAGTCTAGGGTTTGCAGAGAAAAAAGGAGAAATTACTGGCAAAAGAAAGAAAAGGAAAGAAAAATGGAAAGAAAAATGTACAGTAATAGAAGACAGAAACAGCTGGTCTTTCTAATGAAACAGGTTATATAATTTATTCTTGTTTTTACATCAAAGTAATAACACAAGTTTGGCAACATTGTCCTCTTACACCAACTTATTGGTCTCCCAGAAAATGAAAATATTCTAATGCTACTGAAAGCTCTTTTTGACACTGCAATCATCTGGCTTGGTATCATGTGCAATATAAAGTCTGTTCATGTGGAGATTTTAAAGTTCTGAAGATTTTGGATGTGTGCAAAATTCTACATATATCTGTGAAAAACCTTCTTAGCCAGTTCTTGCTTTCACTGGCACTTAGTATTTCTTTATGTCACCAGGCTTCCTTGAAATAGAGCTAAGAAAGTTCATGCAGCTTTGTTTCTCTCTTTATAGAAAAGTTGTAAAAGATTTTTTTTTCTGAATATCTTCTTAAGGGTTTCATAATAATATTTGATAATGCAAAATATATTAAACAGAAGTTACGTGAGCCCAGCTGTAAAGAATAAGCCAGAACTGAGTTTGGAATTCAAGATACTGAGCTTTTCAGCATATGTTTCAACATCTTATAACTTATTACTTACAGAACACTTCATCTCACTCTGTTCCTGTCATATAAAGGGGGTTATAAAATGAAAAATATATAAATCATTTATCTTGCAAGTTGTCACAGAGGTAAACCTTCAAACATCTGTGCATTTATTGTTTGACTTGCAGTTTCAAAGCAAATCACTTCATGAAACTTAGCATTGCATTTCTTTTATTCTTATGTGCAAAAGTATAAATAAATTTTTTACAATTTTTGGGTTTTTTTGCAGTAAGCTATTCCTCTCTAAGTAAAGCTGCAAAGGAGCTTTCTATTGGTTATCTAAATCATGAACCAAGAAAAGAAAGAAATACCTAAATAAGGAAAATAATCTTACTCATTACTCAACAAACACATTGACTCATTTAGTTTGACTTTTTAGTGCACATATCTTTCCTATTTTCATAACTGCCAATACTTTTGTCAATAAAATTACACACCAAAATGTAAAGACAATACCCAGCAGTAATAGCTATTGGAGAAAAACTGCTGGAAGCAATTTGCAAAGAAATGTGAAGTAGCTCAAAGGAAAAATGGAGTCTTGACTATTTGCATTCTATTAGGAAAAAAAGAGTATACTCTATAACTGTGAGCAGCACAACTTAAATTTTACTTACTCTCATGAGATACTTGAGAAAATGTTTAAAATTGAAATTGCCTGTAGAAATTATTCCGTACATCCTTTAAAGAATAAAAGTTTAATAATAGCACTATGTCAAATATTTTTTATTCTTCATTTTGGAAATTCTATAGATTTTTTTCTTATTCAACTAGTAAGGCAATCCTAAATCTCTTGTATAATAATGAAACAATGAAGCTAAAGAACAGAGAAGAATTATCACTGAAATTTTCAACTTTTACTAAATATTTATTTTGGATGTCTGTATGACAAAGAGTAGCTGAAAATGATGCACCTTAAAAATAATAATAAGTATGTGTTTCTAACAAGAAAGAAAATAAAATTTCTGAGCATTTCTACTGAATTTTCAGATAACAGTGTAACTGGGAACAACTCAGAAAATTGGATAGTCACTTTACTGTTGGATACTTTCCCTATTTTGAAATATTTATTATGTTTCTTTTTCTATTTTATACATTCAATTCTCTTTTGCTCATTCTTGGAGTCTTCTAAAATTGAATCATTTTTTGGGTGGTCAGTTCTTTTAACCCTGAGCCAGCTGTAGTCAAAGACAAGTGTAAGGAGAAAAGAATATGGAAACTGGGATTTCTACCCTTTCAGGTGAGGTAGACTCTGTGTTTATACATTGTAAAAATCTTTGTGATCATCAGCAGGTGATCTGCTCCTGGGTTGTGGATGCTTGTGATGTTTGGTATATGTTTCTCATGTTTTCCTGTCCAAGCCCATGCTGTTTTTTCTCTTGAGGCAGCCTATATCTGTATATAGGCAGCTTGGTGTGGTGTTCCTTGAGCTATCTTTCTGACAACAATATTTCCTTTTATTTTAATCTCAAGTACACTGCATAGGATCTGTGAAGATTCTAGCATATTGGCCCATGACATATTTATCTAGCATATTATCTCAAAAGTACTGTCAGCAAAGCTGTCTCCCGCATCACTTAGAACAAGGCATTTCTCTTTAAAGCTGTCGTGTTGTAGGGTATCTCTGCTGCACATCGTGCAATGCTCATATCCATATGAGCACAATGAGTATTGTAAACACATATATTTTATGCATTTAGAAAAGTATATAAATACAGGTGACATTCCTCATTGGCTTTATTCTTGACTCATAAACTAGAAAAAAACCCTATCCTTACTTGCACCTACAATATTCTTTACTGCAAAATCCCGCATCACCTAGCTTATTATTTCTCTGATTTATGTTAGAGCAGTTGAATACAAAGCAAGTAACTGGTTGAAATAGTCCATCTTTTTTTTGTGGTCTCAGGTTGTACACCAATCTCTTAATTCAGGTTGTATAGGATCATCATTTTTGTGGTGGATTAAAACCAACATAGTGATAAAGACAATACATTATCATTATTGCATAATTTGTGATGAGAAAAGAAATCTATAGCCTCTGCCAATTGAATGTGTCCTTGCTTTATGGAGGTGAATGACTCTTGTCTTTATATTTGTAGCAAAAGTTCAATTTTGTCTTTGATAGAACACAGTCATATATACTGTACAGCTTACACAAGTAGATCATTAACTTAATGTGCAGCAAATTTTTGCTGGCAGCTATTGATTTTTAAAGCATACTCTAGCAGCTTATTACCAGCACAAGATAATTTTTGGCTCAAAAAAATTTGAGAGTGATGGACTTCCACCGCATACTGAATTTTCACATTGGTGATAGTTGTGAAGAAGCAATGAAAATAAGATTTTTTTTTTTTTACAAAAAAAAAAAACACTGTTTTGTTATTTATATTTTCATTTGTTACATTAAGTTTATCTAAAGTGCAAAAATTGTGATTCTTTGAATGTGCAGCTAATATCTAATGTGAAGTTTTTCCAGCATGAATGGTTGGGTTTTGTCTGTGGATTTTTGTGGGATTTTTTTCCTCCATTTCTAGTAAAATTATATGATATTTTAATATCTTTTAACTATGACATTATATGATCCTGCCCTCCTTTTTTCTTTTATCATAGACTGAATTGTTTCAAAGTGTGCTTTCTGGCGATTTATATACTCTATCTTTAAATAATGCAAACAAGAGGAAGTTTTAGCAATTTTCAAGTACTTAATTGTGTTTAATAAGGAATGCTTCCTGACATTCCTCAATCTTGCCATTGATCTCAATCCGTATAAAAGTGCATTTCACGCCAAAGAATTCATAGTTTTATTAAGTTTATCTTTTCACTCTTTAGGCAAAAATGTATTTAGTATTAATTTTTTTCCTTAAGAAGTCACTTTGTATCAAGCCCAATGTTAACAGATCAGTAAAGTTTCTGGCAATGGGAAGATATCCAAACTTTTGCCAGCAAGCATCCAAATTTAAAGACTTGCTTTGTCCTTACTCCCATAGGCTGTCAGATTAAAAATCACTGGAACTAAAGTCAGTTTTTGAAAGGGATGAAGTTGCCTCCAAAGACTGCGAGGTAGAGCATTCAGGCCAATACAGACTTCAATTATAGTGTCTGGTGAAGAATAAATATTTAATCCTAGTAACTGTGTCAGATAGGAGTTCAGATAAGGTCTCTGAACTCAACTCAAAGGGTTTATGACTCAAAAAGCCCCCCAAACAAAGAAACATAAAACTCCAAACAAACAAATAACCTAAGAAGAACATTTTGAATTCCAGAAAATGTATTCTTTCCTTATGTAATTCAGTCTCAAGCAGGTCACATAAGAAGTTATGCTTTCCAAAGGCTTACTTCTATCTTTGTCATTTGAATATCCTCAGTTGTTAAAACTAAGAGATCTAACAAATTCTGCTTTTTTCAGAATGATTTTTCTATTCACGAGTCATGCAGTCTTACACTTGATATTTGAAACTTTTGAGACCAAAGAAATAAATTGAACTACATAACAAAAAGTTACAAAAGCTATCAATGAGTCAACAATACAAGTGTGGTATTATTAGTGGGGCCTGTTCTGCCTCATCTGTAGGCTTTTTTTTTGGTAACAGCTGCACTTTTGCAAAAGAAGGAAATGTTTTGACAATTAGGGTAAGCAAATTGCAAAAGGAAATATGGTACTAAGTTACCAACGTAGTCCCTAAATAAAACATGCCACTTCTAATGAAGTCCTAATGCTGTTCAGCCTTCCATTAGCAGAGATCTCTGGATAGCCATAGGCAAGCATCAAATATACAGTAGTTTATAATGGTAATTCATACAGTGATAAAGCAAAAACATAACTGTGCACTGAAAAAAGACAGAAACTGAAATTTGCCTCTAGGCAAAGCCTTGTTTTCCATAAACAAATTAACGTGCAGACTTTACTTCATTGACGTATGGAGCATTTAGTTACTTATTTTTTTTCTTCTTCTCTTGCCTTTTCAATGATTTAGAATCAGATATCTTGTGCAAATAGTCAGGAATGTGAGTAATGGACCTTAATGTATGCTGAAATATTAATTATTTCTGCAGTGCAAGAAATATTTCTCATGTTCAGAAGGAAAACAAACTGATGTGAATATACTGCATATACTGCAGGAAGGTAAATCTGTTATATTATTTACAGTAGTTGTGGTTGCAAGAATCCTGCTACTAATGGCCTATGTAAACTATACAACATTTAAAGAAGTTCTTTACGCTAAAGGAAACTAGTTAAATGGATGCTTTTATTTCTGGTTTTCATATAATTTGAATGAGGGAGATTTTGGCTCTTTTGTTATGGGTTCTGTCCTAGGGTGACTTTATGATGGTTATTCCCAGTTGTCTGTTCTGTTTGTGCTGTATATTAAGTTCTGTACCTTTAAAATGGTTCTGGGAGGGAAGTGGGAGAAAGAAGCAGCAGCAGTTTGTTTTGAGAAAACTGCCTGACTCCCACACGGCCTGGCTCCGGCATACGGACAGCGGTGGGACAGAGATCTCCTGTGCTTTTAGTTAGTTTAGCTAGCTAGGGCAGAGAAGTTCCCTGGACTGTTTTTTATCTTTTTTTCCCTGGGACTGTTTAAATCTGCTCTGGACTGAAAATCCCAGAGGAGCAGTGAGGGCTGGCACCTGTGGCCCGCTGGGCCTGGCCCTATGGAGGGAGTGGGGCTGGTGAGAGGCTGAGTGAGCTGAGCTGCACCCACGGCAAGGACTGCCTCAGTTTGCCATCGCTCTTCGGAGTGGCCAGAGGTTTTATTGCTTCGGGTTTTTGGTTTTTTGGGGGGTTTTTTTTTTATGGTTGTTTGTTTGTTTGTTTGTTTGTTTAATGCTTGTGGTCATCTTGTTTGTTAAATAAATAGTTTTTTCCACTTTTCTCCGAGGAAATTTTTTTCCCGGACCGGCTGTGGGGAGGGGCCATTTGTGTTTGCTTTCCAGAGGAACCCCTTTGGAGGTTTCCTCCCAAATTTGTCCTAAACCAGGGAAGGTTGGTTTCGATTTTTTTTTTTTTTTTTAATTGATTTCTGACCAAAATAGTGATAAGTGATTGGAGATTTCAGTTGTTCTTTGAATGACTCCTAACTATTTGGTTCATTTCTTAATAAAGGCATTCAAATTTTTTCCTGGATTTCCCAGTCTACTTTCCGTAATGCCAATATATGCTATAGGCTTTAAAAATACAAGCCTGTCATACAATGCCTTATGAATAACCCTCAGACATGAATAAGCAGTTTAAAAGAGAAGACTGTTCAGTCTGTTGATAATTAAATTTCAGACCATTCACTGAAATTGAAAGCTTTCATATAATTGTAAGGGAGAAGTAAATGAAACTCCTCTGAAATAAGGAATTCTAGGCCAACGAGTTACCAAATTACAGCTACATTACAACAGATGCCATGTTGTGAAAATTTTGCAATCACGGTATGAAAGCATCAATAATGCAATATTCTTTCAAGTTACTTACTTAGTTATAAAGCTTAAGGCTTAAAACCCTTCAGAACTTGAATGAAAAGTTCTGTACTCGTAGTTAACCCATGCATCTCATATTTAACACATCAGGAAATTTCATTACTTTTATTCTAGGAATATATTTGTCCCAATATACACCTGCTTTTAAAAAAGACAAATCTTACTCTTTGTCAATCTGAACATTTTTCCATTCTTTACTTCAGCACTTACTGCCTGCAGTCTTTTGAATGAACAGTTTTTTGTGACTCTCTTGAATTATTAGTGTGTTTTCTTGATCAGTATGTCAAAGTTTCTAGTGGTTGGACACACCCTTTATGTAAAGGCTAACCATGTTTTGTTCTGAAGAGATGTTTTATATGCAAACTGTCAAAATACCTAATTCAACTTCTCAATCAAATGGAGGTTTTGTATTATCAGAACGAAGTTGAGAGGCCTGTAGAGGGCCAATAAGTAAAAGGAGTCAAACCCCAGAATTGCTTCAAAATTAAAAAATACATCATCAAAAAGCAGAGAATAACACTCTATATCTGACTTCACTTACAGAAGTCTTCAACTAATGAAGAAGTACGCATACATCTAATTTGTTGGTAAACTTATTGTTAGTCAACTTTCTATGAATTTTCTGCAGGTTTATGGCTGATGAATTGAATTTGGGCATTTGTTTTGTAAAACTGAGTCTTCCATGGATAGAGATCAAAGAAAGGAAGGTTGCAGCTGGCGGGGAAAAAAGGTACACGGATAAATGCATTAAAGCCGCCTGCTTTGAGATGAATGGGAATGCATGATGAGTGCTCTTTGATATAGTTGTGGCTCTACTTGGCAATGACTTAACTTCCTATCCTGTTCTGCACCACTCCTTAAACTGACATTTCTACCATGGACAATCTTACCTCTCTGATCTCACACTTCTGTTGGGACAGTTGTAGGGCTCATTATATGGAAACTTGTAAGATTACTAAGGAGAAAAGATGATTATAATTTCATATCAATTCCCTGCCCATAGTAACAATTATGAGATTCTAGTGGCTGGTAAAGATACAGGATGGATAAATATTCAGATTGAAGTGGTAAAAACTATTGAGATTTTGGGATTTAAGACTACTTGAAGCTGAATTTTAGGGACAAATTATACTTGGCAGAAGGTTACAACTATAGTGCTCATAGATACTGAATCTTTGGGAAAGAAATCATCCCACAAAAATTATATGTTAAAAGACTTTTGTGTTTATCAAATAACAGGAATAGGAAGAACTTCCTGATTTGGAATTGCTCAATGGATCACAGCTGGGATTTTCAGCTGAGCTTGAGCAAACCCTTGTTCAGCAACAAGAGTTTGAATATTAGAAATAAAAGCTTGTATTTCCAGAGAGCTGTTTTGTCAATCACATTGGAAAAGTAATTGACAAACATAAGGAGGAAAATTGTGCTAATAACAGAACTTTGAAAAAAACCTCATGCTACAAACATATTGCAAAAATATGCTTTGTTAGGCCATTTGTATGAACAGAGAGTGATTAATAGCTTCAAAGGAACTGCAATGAAACTATTTGAAGTATTGAGTCCTTCTTCTGTAAAGACTTTTCGTCTTGCTTTCTGAGCAGTTTCTGGGCAGTGCTCATCTGAGATCAGCATTTCAATGCTCTTTGATTCATTTTATCTTCTATTTCCTCTAGTACAGTCTAGTTCAGCATTTACTGATTATTATGTAGTTACCTTTTCAATCATATATGAAGCACTGGTTTTACCTGAACATTTATCTGGACATGAATTTATTAAATACAGTTAGTGAGTATGAGATGTGTTTCTACCTGCATGAGGTTTAAGCCTCTCCATTCTTCAGGAGTACTGTTTGTGGCCCTATCATACTCCCAAGTAATAATATTCAGGTATTATGAACCAAAGAAATCAGCAGGAATTTTTAAAATCTCTGTGTATCACAAAATTTTGGTAGTATCAAAGTCTCCCTAGAAAATTATGATCCAGATTAATTAATGAGAATATGTTAATAATTACAGTTGGATTTTTTTATTTTTTGAATAAGATATGAAGATAGGGAATGGAATTTCATATTTTTCTAATAACTTGAGATCTCAACTTGAATCTTCATGTGGAATTCATCAAATAGGCTTTAGCAGCACTTACACATTTCCCCTTTTAGTAACTGTTTCATATTAAGCCTGAAGGAAGCCGGGGATGATTTTTTCCCGTAATTTATGATATTTGTGTCTATTTGCAACAGTTGTAAAAATACTGTGTAAACAGAAACATCATAAAACACTCATTAAAAAAGTCTTCTAAAGCCAGAAAAAGAACAGATTTTCCATGCCAGTAAATGATACAGACATGAATTACCCCCTAGATATGACAGCATTCAGCTTTGTTGCCTTTTTAAATACTGTTTCATAATGTATTTATCAAAATAAAAAAGAAGTAAAAGCTATATAAAAGGAAATTTGATGTCATGATAATTCCTGATTATGGGGAAGAGAGATCTAAAATTAAGGGAGCTAATCTGTGATGGAGGCTATGCAAACTCCTTAAGAAGGGATGATTTCACCAGTCATGTTGTTTCTCACAATTGAGGAGTGTTTTTGTAACAAGTGGACAGTGACCTCCTCAAAAAGCCAATTACTGTTTCAAAGGAGTCTCTGAAAAACTTTTATAAATAATTCTTTTTTCAAAGGTCTAAACATTTTGCTATTTATTTTGTTGTTGAAAAACTTCAGAGTCCTAGGTTTTAATAATTTCTTTTCTTTCTTCCACTTCCATAGTCAAAAATTTCCATTTATAGCACTGTAACAGGCTATTAGGAAGTAATAGTCTGAGAATTAGGATTTATCCATTTGTACTCTTTTTAAAAAATGACCTCTTTGTATTCTATCAGAAGGACAAGAGCAAAGTTTAATTCCACAAGCAGTAATAAAAGGCAACCAAATTATCTGATTTGAAAAAGAGAGAGGGTAACAGGGAAGGAGCAAGAAAAAAGAAATCAAAACCTGCCTAACATACTCTAGATGACAGAAGAAGAACATTATGAAATAGGTAGAAGAGAGTAAGGAATAAAGATAAACACATTCCTGTCTGAGTTGAATGAAAAATAAGAGGATTTGGAAACTTCAGGAAGTGTACAATGTAATATCACCTAACTGAGCTTGTTACAAACATATTATTGGATTTCTTGAATTACTCTAAATATTTGGTGTCCTATTTGCATCCAAGTGAATGTTAAGGTTATTTTTATTTGTTTGCCTAGCCATTCTTGGAATCCTTATTTCATTGAAAAAGCTCCTTCTCTTCCTATGTGAAACTGCAGAGCCCCTGATAAAATCAAATACTGACTAGATGAGGCTTTCTCAACAAAGGGATCTGAATATGGCTTTGTAGCAGCTCCAGTGTAAAGATGTTGAAAACAGAAATTACTGTTTTCTTAGCCAGTTTGCAAATGCATTTTATTCCTTTATTCAACTTTGGCATTAGTGCTACAGCTATGTTGACAGAGTTCAGGTTTTTATGTTTAGACAGATTTCTATTTTTCTAAGTAATTTTGGTCACTGCTGACCTATTAAATCCCTGTACTCATGTACAAGTTGGGCTTCCATCACATGAATATATTTTTTTTTCTGTCTGAGTTGTTCTCATTGCAATGTTGGTTGTTTCCTGCCATCTCATTACTCTTGTTCTATTAGTATGAATGTCATATTTTTATTGAATGACCTTTTCTTAATCTATTCTTACATCTCTGGTGAAATTTAACATGCAGTTACTATTTTGTGTTTGAAAGATAGACTTGAAGTTTATGCTAAGGAGAATAAAATGGCTTTATTTTTTATATTTTTTTTCTTAAGCAACTTTACAAATAAAGTTGCTTTGTACGTAGAGGGCATAATAATGGAGAATACAGAGTAGCAGCCTAGTGGTTTTTTTTTCCTTAAAGTGACATATTTCAATGAAGAAAAGATTATGTTCAAAAAAAATATTGTAGCAAGTTGAGAAAAAAAGTCAGTATAATTTTGAAAGTTACAATACCTATACCCAAGGCTATCTTTTGTTTTTGCAGGTAGTTATAACCTTTATTTTTTAATATCCATTTGAGTCACTGAAATGACTTATGTTTTATATAATCAGCGTTTTGTGGTTTTGCACGATGTAAGAGTATTCACAGTTCCAGGGTTAGAATCAGGATTTGAAAGAACTGGAATTAGTTTCCACATTTCTAGAGGCAGAATGTTTCAAGAGTTTAGAACAAGAGTTTGGACCAATTACAGTGAAGCAAATAATACATGTGTACGAGCTTTGTCACAACAGAATAACTTTCCTTCATTAATGTTACATTATTTGTATGTGGAATTTCCTTGTTTTAACTTTAAGTCTTGGACAGGGAAACACAGATTACTTGGAGACCTTTCATACAGATGTGTCTGAGCATTGCTCAGAAAAAAGCCATTCCTTTCCAACACTTTTTGTGAACAATATTGAAAAAGGCTTATTACCCTCTGTCAAACTCCTGCAAAACATGCTCAAGCCACAGGAATTTTCAGGCTACCAAACTGAAAAGAAATCCAATATAGACACCAAAAAATTAATTCAGCAGCCACTGTCATAACCAGAAATTTTCCCTGGTTGCACATTTGTTGCTGTTGCACATTGGTACCATATTTGTAAGTCTGCTAGACTGTTTTTTATATACAGTGTCAATGCTTATAAGCCTGTCACCTTTTGAGGTGTAAATTTATAAGACTAAATCTCAAGAGAAGTGTAACAAAAGTATTTCACACCAGAAATGTATCTAGCTGGAGTCTCTACCAGTTCTCTACCCTCACTCATCTGAAAAAATGCATTCCAAAACCCTCAGTGTGAGCAATTATAGACATGTCCTCCTAACACTTATTAAATAGCATTTGAATTATGAACAGAAATGTGAGTATATTTTTTACCCATTTTTTTTACATTATGCAATTATGCTATTTTTCTGTACAAGTTTTCATTATCCCATGTGATACCTAAACCTTGTTAGAATCCTTGGTTTCAGTATGGTTAGTAGCTTAATCATGCACTATTTAAAGAATTATTTTCTGAACTTTTGACTTCATTCAGAGGTATGGATGTCATGGACTTACATTCACAGAAAACATTTATATATACTATATTTTTATTTTTAATTATTCAAATGATAAAGATAAACCTGGTAGAATTTAATCAAAATTAGTTTTCAAGGCTTTGTACTTAAATAATGGTAAAAAATAATTATAAATTTTATTCATCTGCAGAAAGGGAGAGGAACATTTCAGGGAGAGTGAGAGACTTGGATTAGAAAAAAGAATATATATACATATAAAATATATATTTATGCTCTATATATTTAATATATATATGCAAGAATTTTTTCTGGACTTATCAAAACAAAACAAAAAAAACCTAAGTAATTGGAAAGCACACTGGATTTGGTCCAAATTCTCATTTTCAGTCTTGACTTCTTTGTTCAGACATCAGTTGTGCTGAGTATTTACATTGTACAATATAAACTAATTTATGGCACTTACATCATTACCTAACATGCTGTTAATCATCTTGCATGCTGTGAAATGTTCTAATGTGTAACAGCTTTGCCCTGTTTTGGAATATCAATGATTCATTGCTTACACTTTTCCTTTAAGGAACCGAGATGGATGCTCTCAAGATGCTGTCTATATATCTAATGGGACTCTAACTCACAGAAGAACACAAACATACTGTACACAGATGCTTCACACACTTTTTGCATTGAATTCACTTTAGGGTCGTTTTATTTCTCGTAGTAAGATAATTGTTATAACAAATTGATGGGAACATTTTTTTCACACTGATTACAAATACAATGAAGAACATCACAAAGACAAAATTAAATTCATCGGTTGCATGGTGTAAAAAAATTTTTCGGGGTATAACACAATCAAAAACCTCTCTGCTGTATTAAAGGGTATAAATAATAGTTGGAAGTGAAGATTTATGTCCTGTGATATTTTATTAGCTGTGAGTGTTGTTTATGCTGACTTTACTCTCCCTTAAAATATCTACGACTTTCTTTGTTCCTTCTGAAATATAGTTTTGGAGAAATTACCAGAAAATCATTTAAGGATTTGGGTTGGACTTAAAAAAATCTAGTTCAAATACCCCTGTCATAGGCAATGTCACCTTTCAATGGACCAGGTTGCTCAGAGCCCTATCTAATCTATTCCTGAACACCTCCAGGGATGAGGTATTGGGGCATCTACAACTTCTCTGGGACCTCTTACAGTGCCTCACCACCATCACCTTGAAGAATTTATTTCTAGTATCTAATCTAAAACTATCCTCTTTCAGTTTGAAACCCTTTCCCCTTTGACCTGTCAGACCATAAATTTCCTCTTCAACTTTTCTGTTGCCCTCTTTAGGTACAAGGTCTTCCTGGAGCCTCCTATTCTCCAGGAAGAACTCCAGATCTCTCTGCCTGTCTTTAAAGGAGAAGTGTCCTCTGATTATTTTTGTGGCCTTTCTCTAGACTTGCCCCAACAGGTCCTCATCCTTATGCTGGGCATCCTAGAGTTGGGCACAGCACTTTAGATGGGGTCTCAGAAGAGCAGAGTCTGGGGGGCAGAACCACATCCCTCGACCTGCTGGTCGCACTGCTTTGGATGCAGTCCAGGGTGTGGTTGGCTTTAGGAGAGAAGAGTGGACTCTGGAACTGTGAACTATGACTAGATTCAGTGGCTTAGTCAGTGATATCTTTACTCTTGTTGCTTTTGGTTTCATGCACATCTTTTCTTGATTTTTTTTATACTTTATACAGATTTCAGACTTCTGATTCGAGAACACTAGATGGATATCAGAGCAAAATCTTTCCACAAAAAACCGTGAATAAAGATTTTTAATATTAAATATAATTTCTAATATTTATTGTAATTACAATTATTAATAGTTTAAACAAAGACATAAATCTTTGTATATGTTAATATATTCATCTTCCCCTCCTTAAAATACTGATGCCAATGCAATCTTCCACTGAATTTATTTGTAATCTTATGAATTATCAAAATTTCAGGTTTAAAAAGTAAAAACTTATGATTGTATAAAAATTTTAGCTAGTGGTAAACATATTTCTGTAAAGCTGAAATTTTGAGATACTATCATGAAAAGTGTAACATTTGGCCACAGGGAAGAGAGGAAGCAGAGGATAACAGTAGGAAGGAAGGAAACAGTGCAGAAAGATGCAATAAACACTGCTGTCAGAGCAAACAAGCAAGGAAAGCCAGATGATGCTTTTTAATTTAGACATAGCTTACAGTATTTATGGATCAATAAATATCACAAGTCAATTTCTGAAAGAGTGTGGAATGCTTGTAGGATTTTTCCCTCATATCAGCTTGTGATAAGTTGCTCTGGTTATGTTAATTTTTCTATTTTTCATCTAGAAACTGCATTCCAGTGATAGTTCTGCCATATACCCCATAATCTATCCAAAAGTTTGATTACTTTCATTAATAAATTAAGTAATCATCCTTTATAGGCTTCTACCAGCCCCTTAAAAAAATCTCCTCTTGGATTTTTAGTTACCAAAGAACCATGAATTAACTTCTTAGATATCATAAGTCTTACACAGTTGCGTTAAGTCCTTACTGATTGGAAAAAAAAAAAGTATTTTCACACTAAGGAACTAGCTCTGTTTAGTAGTCTCAGTAGAGAGATGGAGCACCTCTCCCACGAAGAAAGGCTAAGAGAATGAGGGTTATTCAGCTTGGGAAAGGGAAGGTTGGCCTAATTGCTGCCTTCCAGTACCCAAAGAAAGCTTACAAAAAGGAATAAGCTGTGTTGGAAGGCACCCCCAAGGATCATTGGGTCTAACTCCTGGCCCTGCACTGCATCATCCCCAAGAGCATTGTCCAAAGCTTTGTCAGGCTTGGTGCTGTGACACCTGGGGAGCCTGTTCCAGTGCCCAGCACCTCTGGGTAAAAAAATATTTTCTAATATCCAACCTAAACCTTTCTTGACTCAGGTTCTTGCCATTCTCTTTGGTCATGTCACTCTGGTCATCACCAGAGATAAGAGATCAGTTCCTGTCCTTCCTCTTCTACTTGTGAGGCTCTTGAAGACCTCAATGAAGTTTCCCCTCAGGCTCCTCTTCCCCAGGCTGAACAGATCAGTTGACCTCAGCCACTTCTTACGCAGCTTTCTCTCAAGGCCCTCCACCATCTTTGTTGCCTTCCTGTGGATGTTCTCTAATAGCTTTACATCTTCCTTGTATTGTGGTGACCAAAACTGCACACAATACTCAAGGCGAGTCCGCAACATCATAGATGGGAAGACATTTTACAAGAGCAGATAGTGACAGGACAAGGGTGAATGGTTTCAAACAGAAAAAGAGTAGTTTAGATTAGATATTAGAAAGAAATTATTTAACATGAGGTGAGCCTTAGATTAAATATTAGAAAGAAATTATTTAACAGGAACAGGTTACCCAGAGAAGTTGTCAGTGCCATATCCTGGAAAGTATTGAAGGCTTCCCCTCTGGATGGGACTCTGAGCAACCTGGTCTAGTGAAAACTGTCCTTGCACATGGCAATGGGGTTGGAACCAGGTGATCTTTAACCAGGTGATCTTTCCAACCCAGGCCATTCTATAATTCTGTGATGTAATGTTTCAAAAGACACAAAAGAGATAATTTTATCTGAAACCAATAATTTTTATGTGTATAAGAAGTTGACACCTGGTTTTCTGACAAAGATAACTGCTGTGTTTTAGGTGTGCTAAGCTACATATCTCAGAACTAACAAAAATACATTTCTGTTTTTAATTTGAAGGAGTTAAGCTGTTCCCTGACACTATTTTTTTTTTTTCCCATGAGGAATGTATGTGATCCTACTCTTATTAATAACAAAGACTAAGAAGAGGATGGCAAATGTCAAAATAATTTTCTATCTAGGTACCATTAGATTCAGAAAATATGAAGTTTTAGTCTTTGAAATTTAATAGGTTTTTTTTTCTAAAAAACCCCAAAACTACCCAGTCTTTTTAAAAGTGAACTATACCTAGAAAACTTAATTAAACGCCTGTGGATACCTATTGATTTAGCCAATCTGCTTGCTACCTGTCAAGAGAAACATGAAAGCTAGTAAACTCAGACCTTAATGGCCTCAGAAAAAAAGGAAAAAAAAAAGGAAGTAATATAATATGCAATATTTTAAATAACAATGATGATGTCACAGAGCAGATTTATATTTGCTCTTCTAAATATTAAATACCTAGGCAGTTTCCCAGTAACTGGAGCCATCATTCTTAGAAATAAATTTAAAAAATAAGTACCTAGAACAGGCATCAACCCTCTCCTCAAAATACAGGTCATGCTAATGAACTTTTGTACAAAAAGAAAAATCAGCCCTTTCTGAGGCAATTCTATGAAGCCATAGAACCATGCAAACAGTAATTGAGGCTTAATAACTTCAAGAATAAATATAGCCTTTAGTAATTGTGTCCATTGTATATTGTGGGGTAGTAAATGGAGAAAAGGAAGAAAAAGAAAACAACATTGGAAAGACTCTTCATGTTTTTTACTCTCACGTATTTGTAAGCCTATTCTAGTAACTTTTCTGCCATAAAAATACAGATTTTTTTTAAACATATTGGATGAAAAATATTTCCTTTACTACTTACACTTTGCTGCTGACAAATCACTGGGTATCTGTGCTCTGTAAGCAAAGCAAAATCTTTGTAAGGAATTATTTTAACAGAATGCATCTTGCATGATCACTGCATTTGGGTCAAAGTCTTATTTACAATAAACATAAAAGGTCAATTTTTTTGTTTTGCCTTGACACTATAGTTTTTATTATTGTTCACTAGTGAGCACTAGTACCTAGGGCATTTATTATGCCTTACATTAAATTCATATATTATTTTGGCATTCTTCTGGTTTTCTTTCTGGATTTATTCACCAGATGCTTACTTTCTAAATTTATGCCAATTTTAAGGGTTTATATAACACATATAGACTTTAACTATGTTAGAATTCTCTGACTTTTCTTTTTGAACTTGTAGAGAGTTTCATTACACTTTCTTTTAATTTTATTTTCTTTACTCTTCTAGGCACCACTCAAGGCAAGAATTACTAAAGTTCCACTTGATAACCTCACAAATAATTTTTATTTCTGAAGCTAAACACTAGTTCTGTCTGTAATAATATAAAATAAACCTTGGGCAATTCTGAAGTTATAGCCACATAAACTCATTAAAATTTTGGTAATTTTTGTGGCCCCACAGGAATCTGAAAGATGTTTAAGTTTCTTACATTTTGTATCAGACTCATGAAATTAAAGAGAAAAAAAAAAAAAAGAAAAAACAACAAAGACCTGAGGACTATGAAGAAACTCAAAAGAACATCCAATCTCCCTCCTGTTCAAAGAAAGTTTAGGATTATCTAAGGTAGGTACTTATCAGTATGCAGCTGAAACTATAAAGAAAATCCTGCAACCTCTGTCTTTTGTTCATTTCCATTCTCTGACCTTTTAGGTAAAGACTTTTGTATCCTAAATTTTAGCTAAAAAATAAAAAATTAAAATAATTCTTATCCACTTAGGCAGAGAGTACAGGAATTATTCTTTTATTTTTTTTATAACAGCCTCCAAAATTTTAAAAAATGTTTCCATGTTTTTACCATATTTTATTCTTGTAATGTACCAAGTGTTCCTAATGGCAAAATTAAAGCAATGAATTAACAAGGATACTAATCTGCTTATTCTTCAGGCACATTGGAATTCAAAAAAGATAATCTATCTGGAAAGAGAGAAAGATCTTATTTTACAAACCCTACATGGGTTTGTTCTGTGTACTCATGATGAAATATTTTAGCAGAGCCTCTGCCATACATGGCTGCAATACTCTGACAGAGGTCTTCACAGTACTGAGTAGAACAGGACAATTTCTCTTCTTGTTCTTTATTCTCCTAATAAGTTCCAAAAAGGTGCTTTTCCCCTTACACTACTGTTCTCTTCTTGGCCCTTTTCCACTGCAATATACATGTTTTTGTCTGAATCTCCAAGTATTCTGTTTTGTATTTATTCATCTGATTCTCCTGAGTGCAGTTCTTTGCATTTGTATTTATTGAAGTTCTTTTGGTTAATTTTTGTTCACTTCTCCAATTATCAGAATCAGTTTGAGTTCTAATCCCATTGCTCAACATGTTTGCAGAGGTTTCTTACAATCATTTAAGAACACGTAGATTAATTTTTAGTTTGCCATTCCAAGTTGCTGTAAAACTTCCATTAATATTAATTAATTAAATATGTGACTTAAAACTTAATGTGTTAGCTTATCTGGTTTTATCTCTTAAAAAAGGCTACATGGATTTCTAAATAAAAACTGGATAGTTCAGAATGCTACATTGAAATGAAAAGAGGAAAAAGTCTCTTTCATTAAAAAAATGACAATTTTTCTAGCACTAAGGATTTGTTTCATAGTTTTCAGCTATTTGAGTATTGGAGTATATTTTTACATTTACTATAATTTTACTTTTTCATTTTTTGTAAGTGCTGGTGAACATTATTTCACAGAATTGTGACCACTGACATGCAAACACAGCACCTCTTCACATACATGCACACAGTGCCTTGTGTACTACCTGCAACAGAAGCATTTGAAAAATTATGATTTTTCAATCATGATGATTATTTACAGAAATCTCTAATCATTTCAGAATGTTCTGCCTTATTTTCAGATTACTCTCATATGGAAAAATTTACACAATTCATTTAATATAAAGCTAAGAATTTTTTTCTATTTCTTTATGTACTGTACATATCAATGTAAGTCTCAAATCCTTTTCTGTTTGATATACCTGAGAACTGCATGATTGTAGAAAACCAGGCTCAAAGGGTCCTCTGAGGTCTTATGTGAAAAAGTTTCATTTGCCCACCACACCTGATGAGTTCCTTGAAGCACCTCCCAGTTGAAGGCCAACGATCTCCTTCGGGTTGCATTGCTGAGCATTTTCAAGTAAAAGCCTGCCGTATGGGCTGCAATAGGCAGCTTAAATAGTGAACTGCTGGTGTCTTATTCTGACTGCAGTGGGGTAGGGAGGAGCTGAGCAGCAGAGCCCTGGCAGATCTGAGGGCATGGCAACCTCTGGCAGGAGGCAGAAACACACAGCTGGCAGTGGGTGAGACAGTAACATCTTCCATTGACACCGCTGCCTCTGAGAAATGATGTATGAGCAAGCCATAAATCATTCTTGCTGCAGAGGAATATTTAGTAAATACCTTTCAAGGTCTTTATTGTTTCCTCGCCCTAAGAATTGCACAAGTAAGTTGCTGTAACAGAGTTTAAGTGTGAGGAAATTCCTGTTCAAGTATTTAGAAATATGCAAACAGTTTTTCACCCAAGCAAACATTTCCACTGGAGGGACTGACTTTTAAGGAAGCATCCTCTAATCTCTTACAACCCATATACCCACATATATTTGTTATTTTCTACATCATTTTTATTTCAGCTATGAAACCATAAAAAAATTCTAACCTGACACCTCCTGGTACCTTGAGGTATTTTGAGATATATCAAGGTAGTTGTTTTGAATAAGACACTGTACTACATACCCTGTAAAAAAGACTGAAGGCCTTAAAAAACACCAGTAAGATCATCAGTACCCTTACACCCACAAGGTAGTCTCAGGGCACTTAAACCTTTACACTATTAATAGTATCAATATTTTGTGAAATTATGGCCAAAGCATTGGAGTCAGAGACCATTTCTTCTGTAGATACCATTGTTCCAAAACGCATGTAAGAAGAAGGAAATCTGTTGCTTCTGTATATTTTCCTGCACATATTCCTTAGGTACCAAAGTAAATGGAATCTGTAGAAGAGAAAACATTGGTCATGAAAGAAGGATTGAGAAAAACTAAACACTGTCTAACAGGAACACATGAGAACCAGGAAACCAGCTAGAAATCTCCCTTCATAAAAAAATCCAATTTCACAGTTCCTCCTGGATTTTTCAACTCAGACCACACATATGAAAATCTTAAAGAGGGTATCCTTAGTTCTCAATTACTAAGATTGGTTTTGCTGTTTTACAAGCCTTACCATTAAAGCACAAGGTAATTTAACACGGATACAAACTAAAAGTTAATTCCTTGATAGTATGGGGAATTGGACATCTGGGAGTAGGAGCTGTTTGATGATAAGACATAGATGCATTTTAGCATCCGGGACTGTAGGATTGCCTGCGTGTGCTGCATACATTCTGCAATTGTTAGCTAAATGGAGACACCTACAGCTTGTCACTACGAGTGGGTAGTGACAATAGAACAAACATATGTATGTATGATGAGTGCTACAGAGACATTTTACCCTAAAAGAGATTTAAACACCTAGGCTATGAAAAAACCCACATTTTTTTCCTTTCTTCACTGCATTGAGCTTGTCTTTTCACATTTTCACTGCATTTCCATTTTCAGGCCGACACTTCTATTTTCTGTGGGAAGGTTCTGTAAAATCTAAGGTAGATAGACATCTTTTGCACACAATTTGAAGAAATAAAAAAGTAAATGGTATGTAAGTTGTGTGATCTTTTTACTGACAGTTTCATTAATATTCATATTTCTTACAAGAGATTTGGTTCTGTGCTTCGTCTACATTTTTATGGTGAATGATAATTACTGTTTAACAAGCCAAATGTTCTTTCTTTTGCTATGTGTCTTTGGACTATTGAAGAAATACAAAGTCATGGCAAAATTTCTGAAAAAGATTAATAACATTCAAAGTATGTCAGATTATATACAAATTATATAGGGCTAATATAGTAAAGAGTTGGGGAAAGTATTATTTGGTAATTCATGTATTCTATTTGTCTCTCCACAATAATGAATCCCAGTATCTCTGTATCTATGTATAGCAAATAGTTACATAAAAATTGAAAGTGTAGGGCAAAGTTTTGATTGTCTAACAAGGGACTCAAGTATTCTGGCAATTGTAATAAATGCTAACTCTGAACAGTGGTTAAGTGCTTTGCTGGGAGTTGCTTCCAATTTTATTTTTCTCTTAAAAATTTAATTTCATCTCTTTTTCTCTTAAAAAATTAATTCAGTGCCTTTTTATCACCCCAAAATTCAATCTGTAAATGCACTTTCCCCTAAAATTTATTTCTGCCACATTTGTTGAAACAAATTACTCTAAATGCTTTCAGGGGATGTCTGAGAGAATTTGTAGTTATTTAGTGGAGCAGTTGTATTTGGACTGTTTTTCTACAGAACCAAGGAGATCTTTGAAAGATTTAGTTTAAATGAAACACCAGAAATGAACATGATACTGCTCTCAATTTTAAGTTTGGAGGGGGTTACACAATTTTCTTTCAAGGCAAAAGATGATATGTTAATTGACATGTATGAAAAAAAAAAAAAACAACTTTATGTTTCTGTAGAGAGGGTTCCCTAAACAAGAGTATAGTGGGGATATTGCCAAAAAGACCATGAAATCAAATTGAGGTGATGGATATTACATATACAAATGCCTACAGGAAAGGGCAGAGCAATATTCCTGCAGCTAGATTTATTCCACAGTTTATCACCAATAAAGCTATTATAGCAATATTGGTTTGACAGATTTTTTTTTTAGGTAATTGGATCAATTATGCAAATGAGTGTCTTATTAACCACAGATCATAACTAGATTTGGGAATACAAAAAGATGTAGATATGGAATTAAATCTTATCACATGGTTTAAAGGGAAAATTTGGCCAAAACATAAAGCTCCAAGGTATAAAAAGGGAGCCAGCTCATAGTCAGATTTCCATATGGAGTTCTGTTTTATCTGGACAGACAGAAACCTTGGAAATAAAAATGATATATGAGCATAAAAGAGGAAATAGGGTAATTCAAGCAACAAAACCCTGTCATTTTCATATAACTTCAAAAGACAATATCTGAGTCAAAAGCTGTCTTAGTGAATATTTATAGGATAGCTTAAGGATATTTCCACATAGTTTCTTCAAGAAATAAGAAAAACTTCAAACATTTCATAACACTTTGTGATTATGGTTGATTAAAAGCATACCATTATCTACTGTATTTTACCTAATTTCCTAGTGCCCCTCCATTCACTCCTCTGCTCCCTCTATTTCTGTTTATTCCCATTCTCTCTTTCTTGTATTATGGGCTGTGAGGTTCCAGCCTCCTGTCTTTCGTTGTAAAAGACTTTTGTGATCTATATTAAACAATTACCTGTGCTTTTCTTTCACATCATTTCTGATGTTCTACACTTTCAGGCCGCCTCTGTTACTTCTCTCACCTCATTATTAACTCCCAAGTAACTACTTTCTCTAGCACTGTTGTCTGGTCTCTAGAGTTTGGAGTAGGGATTTCAGTTAATGCATTGTAAAGCCCTGATTGCACTATTGTGGATGTACTGATTTCAGCTGAACTAAAGAGATTTATGCCAGCCCAGAGAGAGGTCATTGTGTATCTGAAATAACCTAGGTTTACTGAATTAAACCTATCTACAAAGGAAAGCATTACTCCAATCCTGGTTTGAAACCTGTAAATCTTTGTAGAATCATTTGACAGGAATGATTACAAAAGTATTTGAAAGTTCATGCCTGTGGATCACATTACAGAATTCAAAAGATACTTACATTAAATTTTAAGTAGTGTCAAATAAGCATTTTAAAACAAACAGTAATAGAGTGAGATGCCTTTTTCAGAGAGAAAAAAGAACATTTTATCTTCTCAACCTGTGCACATCTCTTCATATCTTTAGGCAATGATCTCCCATTGCAATTTATGATCCAAATTAAAATTTGTTATAAAATATGACTAGCTGAGTCCATTCAGGTTTTCCAGTTGTTAAACGTTGTCTCTTATCAATATATCATGATCTTGATTAAAAGATAGACTAAATCATATCATACCTGCTCAGCAGAAAGATTTAATTTATCTAGTGCATGAACAGAGATTCACAAACACTGAAACTGCCGATAAGACATTTACATTAAATATATTAATTATTTAAGAATTCTTTCTTGCCTTTTGTTTACTTTTTTCTTAACATTTCCTTGGTACAGGGATATATGTTTGATTTTTTTTTCTGTTTCTCTGCTCTTTAACAGATGCAAAACCAGCTATTACAATATAAGACTATTTTTTCAAATTAGAAAGATAAATACACAGCATCTATCAATCTCAGGCTATGACATTTTCAGAGCACAATGGCAGCATTCATAGAAGAGTGTAGCATAGTGTTCCTAAAGTTTGCTCTTCCCATATGTAGTTTATACAGCTGCAGATTATAGATATCTGAAGAAATATTCACATAAACTAGAGTGAGATCAGGATGAAAAGAAGCAGCTATTAGAAAGATACAAAACCTCTGTCAGATCTCCAGTGGGCAGGATCATGGTGGCACAGTTGAATCAAGTGCTCACCTCTAGGCTACCTGTGAGTGTCTAGTAGCTGCTTACCAGACATGTAGAAATTTGGACACCTGGTAACTACAAAAATTAGCATGGAAATCTATTTGAAAGGGAGATGAGATAGATGTTATCACTGACAGTTCTTGGACTCCCAGTCCTTTTTTATGTGACTTGCTCAGGTAGACTGCTATATCTGTAACATCAGTAGGTTTTTTTTAAGCATTCTCATGGACAAGGAGAAAGGATGAAATTAAGCAGCTTTATCTATACTGCAACAATACAATCCTCACTGACAACTATAGTACAGAATCCTCAATATTTTGTGAGTGGCAGAGTCTTTTCACCACATGTAACAATAATTCAATTTTTTAAAAAAATCCATTTAAGATAATTTGGGGGGAAAAAATCATTGAAATGGAAGAGAAAAAGTCCTGAAGAAAAATTGTGACAGAGTGGAAGGAGATTTAGTTCTCATGGCTGTAGCTGCCAAGGAAATAAGCAATGACAACAACAGGTTTAAGGCTTTTATACTTTTTATACTGCTATACTGACATAGTTGATTATTTAAAAAAACAAAACAAACAAACATGCAATCGTCTCCATATTCACACAAGCAACATTTCCACACATATTCATTTAAATATTATGCAGCCATAATTTTCAAAACCTGTGTATGTTGTTGCTTCTCTCTCCACTAGTACAGGACACGTGCGTAAATTCACTGGTTTAATAAGAAAAACGTCAAAGTAGAGAATTCAGAACAGGCGCCTTACCTTTGTTACTGCTCTCCACTTCTAGAAGTACTTCTACATCCTTGTAATCCAAGGAAGTCCACAATATCAGAGAGTTGTCTGCAGAAGAATCACTCTTTCATTTAAAAATTCTCTCATCTGTTTGAATATAAATATTAATTCAAAAAATAATTTTTCAGGGTAGCGATGATCTTGGTACTTATGCTGTGTGTGTCCTGTTTCCCTGCACAGGAAATAGAATAAAATTGTTTTTGTTTTCAACAGGGTAAAACTGTTTTTAAAATTACCCCTTGAAAGATTCTCTTAAAAGAACAAAACATAATTTGCAACAATTTAAACTTCAGCTTTTTTTCAGTTTATATAGTACTTTTAAAATTTTCTTTTCATAGTATGTTATCCATGTTATCCTACCCGATTTTTAGAAACAAAATAAAATTTGGAGAGAAAGAAAGCATCTTTTCTGATTGATTCTCATAGTCAAAAAATATACCTTTATAAAAAGCTAGTTGACTATAATTAAACAGTTGTTACAATGAATATTATTATAATTTTTATAATATATTTACCTGAAGCAGTCAGAGACACAGTAAATAATAAATTGTGAGCTTGGAAGTGAAAAGCCACCACTAATTTCCAGCTGTTGTGGCATATGTGTATAGAAAGCTTGTATGCAAGGAGGGAGAGAGTGAAAGTACATTCTTTTTTCTGTAAAAGATCTCAGATCTTACTCCAGTAACTAATGTCACCCTCAGCTTAATTTATTCTGTGAATATAAGACCTGATATTATCTCTCTGTGTATAGAATTTATATCCTTACTTTACTGTCTGATATTACAGCCAGTAATAAAGGTGTTCCTTTAATAAGCAGAGTAAAAGGTCATGAGTTCATTCCTCTTGAGTGTCATGATGCCTGTAAAGAAGTTATTACATGCCTAATAAAATTGCCTAGCTCTTCTTGTTCCCACAGATTTTTTTTGCTTTGGTGTTAATCTTCAGGAAAGATGGGGGTGAGGGAAGAGAGATAGAAAGGTGCCCTGAATTATGCCTAAAATATTTAAGTGGGATTCAAAACAGCATAATTAGACCAAGAACAAAAAAGAAGTTATTGTAACCACTATTTGGATGATTGATAGAAAGTCAGTGGGGGATTAGCAAATGAAAGTTTATATAATTTTACATAAAGGAAAATTTCCATTGCTTGTAGTGTGAGAGATATTGTGCAAAATCCTCTCTTGCCAAAACAGCATTTTGGCACCAAACAGCATTTATTTTTCAGTTTCACCAGGTTATTGCAGGCATTTCCTTATACATTACACTTTGTGCCAATCCATGTGCACAGATATGTGTCAGAAACGACAGAAAAAAAAAGTCTGAATCATAAATAAATTCATAATTGTTCAAAATAAGGATCCCGAATTTTTGCAGCCTGCTCTATCTGCTCTAGTTCTACATCTGAGTTTAGAGGAGGAGAAGATGAAGGCTAGGTTTAACGGAGAATACTGCAAGATTTTATTTTAGAGATGTCACAGGAGATTGTAGAAGGCATCTGGAACCAATATTGACCACATTCATAGAAAAAAAGAAGTTTAATTCACTATGAGTTTTATTTAGTCTGTCATGGTTATGACTTCGAAATGCCCAGACTTCTGCTGATTTGCAAATCCCAAGGCCTTCAGCCGTTTTGCCAATTGAGTATCTTATTTCTAAGAGAGCATCTGAAGAGGGACAAAAGGGTTGCCAGAAATTAATTTAGAAAGCAAGGGAATCCCAGTGACACAGATTGTCCCTCTGGATGCAGCCAAATCCACCTGTCAGAGAGGTACACAGCACGCTGGCTCAGACACGTATGTGAAAGGGTGCTAGACACTGGTACAGGACGTGCATGAGACCACGTAAAGGGGGAAGCAGTAGGATATGTGAGAGAAGACACAGGACAGGACACGTGAGGAGAAATGTGAAGAGGCTTGTCTGCAGAAATGGAATGGAAGAGGAATGTGTAAGGGGATATCGATGGAGACATGCTGGAAATGCACTCTTGGAAGGAGCTGCTGTTTGGCAGAGGAAGCACTGTCCATGGGAGCCATGCAGGATCTCAGATAACCCTGAGGGACTGGGCCCGGGGATGAACCCACAGAGGGGCAGAAACAGACCTACAGAGAGTGCAGCCTGTGGAGGCACTGGGGTAGTGACAAGCCCAGGGGGACTGGGGCCCATGAAGGGACCTTTACCAGGGCAAGGTTACCCTGAAGTGTACGGCAGCCCATGAATGCTCCACACTGGAGCACAGGAAATAATTAAGAACCAAGAAGCAGCAGAGGAAAAGAGATGCAAAGGGCAGCAGAAAGAAATGACTGTGCATTGACCTCAACCTCTTGCATTGCCCATTGCCTCTCCAAAAACTGTGGGAAGGATTGCATGTATTGTGCTTCAAAAGCAAGGGAAATTGATACTAGAAAAGGGGGAAGGAAGGTAGTGGACTGGAGAAAACCTGAGAAACAAGCAGAAAAGATAGGGATTTTTCCTAGCTGATTGTTGTCTTTCCTTTTTCAATATCTGAGACCATAACTAAAAATTTATGTTAATTTATGTGGGAAATAAATTAAAGGAGGTGATATTTCTGGTATCAAGACTGTTTTGCCCATGGCAACTGAAACAATGTTTTATAATATTGTTTGAATTAAAATAACTTGTATCTGAGCATTGGTTGAAGTTCATGTTGTACCCAAACTGATTTACTTATGGTTGGCCATATGCAAAATCCATATCTTTTTCTTAGGTACCCTTCTCATAATGCCATTTTCAATGCTCAGTTTATTTCCACATATCCCACCAATAATTTAATGTTCTTATGTGTATCCTGCTCATATGGCATAAGTGAATGCATAGGGGATATACAAATGTCCTTTAGTATGATGTGCTTCTTGGCAAATAAATGAAGAGAAGGTCAATGCTTGAGAGAGAGAGAGACTATGAGGCCAGTAAAATCAATGAACTCTTTATTTAATTTAACTTGCAGGATGACCACCAGCTGTTACTGCATCAAATCAAAAATCAAAACAGAAACACAAAGAAATGCAGCAGTTTCCATGGGAACTGCTGTGAAATACATGATGACAGCACTTTCTATAAGTACAAAACATCCAGAATTGGCTTAAAAAACCAAAACCAAAACCAGACCAAAAAAAAAAAAAAAAAAAAAAAAAATCCCAAAAAAACAAAAAAAAACAACAAAAAACAAAAAAAAAAAACCAA
>VWYO01015880.1:871712-889411 GCA_013400275.1 Rhadina sibilatrix
AAAAGTAAATAATGGAAAAAGAATTAATCTTACCTAGCATTAACCATCAGAATTTAAACATCTCGTTTGAGTTATTTTGCCTATTTGCTTTCCTCTGTAATCACTGGAAAGACATAAACACCTAAGTCATGACCTCAGTTGTTATCTGCCCATACCCCTGTTATTAGGGAGTTTAGGAAACTGCTTTAAGCAAAATGCTTGAGTAATGTTAGTGTGAAACGAGCTCCAGCTGTTATATGTTTTGGCTGATATTTTAATGATAACTGGCTGGTTTATCTGGAACTTTGTAATGCTAAAAGTATTAAAATAAGGGGTTTTGTTTCTCATTGAGTGTTTCAACTAATTGGTTTGTGACTAGTTTAAGTTTTAAATGAAAGTTTATAATTTATAGCATTTTTTTTAAAATGATTTTTTTCCAGTAGAAGAACTGATTTAGTGTATTCATGAAACAGACCCAGATGTATCTTCTATTCTGAAAATAAAAAGCAACCCTAACTGAAAATGATCTTCAAGAGCCTTGGTAGTTTGGATTTATACCTGTTATTGAAGCTCTATTCTGCATTTTAGCATGCAATGTTTTAACTATTACTGTTAATTATGGTAAGTTATTATAAATGACAGACACTTTATTTGACAATCATTATCTAAAGTCTTTTTTTAGTGTGCTACAACACAGCTGAAAAGAAAGACAAGAGCATTGGAGTATTCTTTTGTAATTCTTTTTCTTTCACTTAGTTTGCCACATGAACACATAATAATTTGACTAGAGAGATTAATTTAAGCCAAAATTTTGCCCAATTTAGCACAGAATCTGAGAAAACTAGTCTATTATTCACAATAAATGCTGCAGCAAATTGATATAGCAATGAAAAATTTGGTCAGATGAAAATTATTTATTCATTGGAAACAGACATATCTTCAGATTTAGCAAATGATATAGGTTTTTTCCATATATCATTATTTCTAATAAACACCATCAAATTGGTAATAGACCAACTCAAAAATATAAATAGTTCCATGGTTCAGAACTTGAGTCTCTTGCAGAGATTTATGAATAAACTTAAGAATGTACTGACAATACAGTTTTGATGACAAGCAACTTTTTTTACTTAAGATACTTCCAATTATCCAGTCATTAAAACGTTAACCGTTTCAGGTAGGAAGAAGCACCATACAATAGAAAAAGTTTATAAAAAGTTTTATTTTAAGATTTCAGAATCATTCTGAAGTTCAGTTAACAAAAATAGAGGCATGGATATAAAATCATTCCAATAAAATTCAAATTAAAAGATATTAATGGATTACTAAAGAGTTTTTTTATTCTACTTTTACTGGATTAGTTTTTTTGACTGTCATGCAAACCACTAGCCACACATATAAAGTGGACTTGATTTTGTAACTAAAGTTTTGTGCAAGTCCACACAGAAAGAGCAGAACAATACCTGAAAAACTGAGAACTGAAAAGATACACCAAATTATGGCAGTTTGAGGTACTAAAATACAGAGACTGGGGAGTCAACATTATTTTTCAAAATTAACAAAAAACCCTTGAAGTGAAAAAAAAAAGGTGTAGAGGGAAACGTATTTACATAGCCATACTGCTCATAGGTTTGGAAATGGAGGTGTAACATACTGGGCAAAGAGGGTTCTGGATTATTTCAAACTTGGCATTTAAAAAAAGCGACAATTTCACTGGACTTCATTATTTTGCACATTAGAAACAGGGCTGGGAATCACAAATATTTGGAAAGCACCAAAACAGCTTGCAGATAACTAAGGACTGCATCCAGAACTTTTAGTAGCTATTTGGCACAAAGAGAAGAATTCACAGTAAGTCTTTCAAGCCCTGTGTAGTTAATTATACTCATTTCAGCCTGTTTTTCACTGTCCATTTTTACATGAGCTTTGCCATAAGTATCTGCATGTTGCTAAAACAGGCTTAATTGTAATTATCACTGGCTGCTCCTTTGTGTGAATAGGCACAAACTATTTAAGCAACTCTTTCTGAGAGAATCAAAATTAACTGAGAGCAGTTTAAGTATATAAAAGCTTTACAATATTGCTGATAAATGAAGTTCTATACTGACACTTAAAATCCAAATTTTCCAAAACAATAACACAGTATTTATTTTTTGAGATTCCAGAACACTTTAGGGTGCTCATTGCAAGAGCCTCACTGCTGTTATAAAACACAAATATCTTTATTTTGAACAACAAAAGGCATTGCGTGGGTGTGTTTATGCCTTTTGGCGCACAGTGGATTGAAACAGTAAATAATCCCTACAAAAAAATCTCTGCTGAAAATGATTTCTAGGAACATGGAGAGAGTCAAGGTTCATCTACCCTGTCACCTTGCCTCTGCTACTTGGTTCTTGTTGATAAACCACACAATGAAGAAGAAGCAAAACCACCATTATTGCATCCAATCGTTTAAAAGTATTCAAACAGTGGGATGTTGCATGTTTCCACGTGACCCAGAGAAGCTGAGCTCTTCCTCTGAAGCACAATGGATAACATCAGGCAGTTTTAGCAGATGTTTACATTCATAACATGTTTTGAAGTGTTTGGGTCTGAGCCAGAGGTGTGTAACACTTATTGTTAATTCACACAGGTAATTTCCCCAGGTCAGTGTGCTATTTTAGGCATTGCATTTCTAATGGATGCATCAAGAAAACTTGGAATTCTAGAGCTGCTAGGGCTTCCCATCCAGGCTCGTTGAGAATTTCCTCCCTGAGGCCACCAAGGATTTCCTTCATTCTTTATGGAGAAAAAGAAAATTCTAGTTTTACAGCATAAACTATTAGATGTTAGAACATCTTCCTTGTTCTTCATTCCTTCAAAAACAGACTACATTCTGTGATAGAAAGGCAAATTACAAAATGAAAATATACCTTGGACTTGAAAATATAACTTGGACTGAATAAAATTTGTTCCTTAATGTCTTTCTGGTACTCTTATTTACAGCTAAATAATAATAATAATAAAAAAATTCCTAAATAACAACGGAACTGTAATTCAGCTGGAATCGTTAACATGGTTTCTTCTGGGTTTAGCTGTAGAAAACTCTAATGCTTCAAAAGGCAATTTTCCTCTTCATATTTTCCCCATTTTAAATTTGTAGGTGGGAGGGTGTTAGTAACCAGGAAGGAAAATCCTTATTTTACCTGGAAGTTTGTTTGGGAGACGTTGAAGAATATGTTTTGAGATAGAAATGTAATATAAAAGATAAAAAAATACTGATACAAAAACATAGTTCAACTTGTGGTGAATGATGATTTATGTTTTTCATATGTTGTTTTTATAATAAACAGAAACTTTTTTAAGAAGGCCAAAAAGCACCCCCAAGCAGGGCAGAGGGCTTGGAAAATTTCGCAAGAGCCTTCCCTGTCTCTGGAAAAGAAAACAAAGAAATTACAATTCCAATAGAAGGTGGAGAACAACCTGGACGAGGATGCTCAGCACCTGATAAGGACTAATGGCCTGAGATGATATCTTACCTGGGACATTAAGGGTACTCAGGAACCTTCTGCACCCAGGAAATCCATTCAGAAACTGGACCCTGCTTTAGAAATTTCATCAACGAAGACACCGAGGGACTAAAGAACTTATAGAAATCTTGGGCTCACGTAAACCCAGCCAGAAATAGTATAAAACAGCTGGCTTGGGCTCAGGTCGATATGAAACCAGGGGGAGTGTAACACTGTAGAGGTTGCACTCGTGGTTTCACCCAGTGCTGGCACTGTATCCTTGCTTGTTGGCTTTGTCGATTTTCTCTGTCTGAAATTTTCACTGGCAAATAAATCGTTTTCAATGAAATTGGCTCTCTAAATTTATAACAAACTCTTCCTTTGTTATGCTCTCAGAATTAAGAAAAGTCAATCACCCATTACAGGCTGAATATAGCATCTGCAGTATCACTTCTTCTATCACTGACAATCAATTTGATAAATTTTTTGGGAAGCAATCTTTAAAAGTTTTAGCTCCTTGACAGAACTCCCTTACTTAAAAAACTGTTCTGGACTAGAGTGTTACAGCTTGAAATATTTTCCCAGTTTGCACTTTAATATTATACCTGAGCTATTTACATCATATTTCATCATACAGCTATTTACATCTATTTCAATATTACACAAAAATATCAAGGAAGAAGATAAAATTGATTACTGGTCATCCTCATACCTTATTTCTCTTTCTTGGGAAGAAGGGCAGTGGGACATGGGGAGGAGATTGTAAGCACTCAGAAATATTTACTATTTACTGGTCCCAAGCACTTAACTCTGAAATAGGTTTAAAATCAGAATCTTTTCATGAGTAAAGAGAGAACATCTTTAACCTTTAAATCTTTTTGTGCAGATTGGAGCTATGGCTGCTTCTTATGAACGTGTACCTTAGTGCAGATAAACAGTCAAACATTAACAAGGAAACAGTGCAAAAAAGAGAAAGTAAGTAAATCGTTTAAAAAAAATTACAGAAAATAACGAAGTAAATTCAAACACACAAAAAGGTTTATGCACACAAACCCTGCAAGCTGTGGGAACTGCTTCTTTGTCCTTACATAAATGAACTCAGCTGTGATAACTCCCCTGCTGGGGAAGAACACTGACAGTAGCCTGAAGGTGCTCATCTCTGCTGATGGGCCATCACAGGCCATAATGGACTCAATTGCACTGACTTAGGCAGCAGTAATGATCCAGAAGATGCCAATGAATTTCTAAATGAGTTTTAGCCAATTGGTTTGTTTGTGGGTCTTTTTTTCTGATACTAGGCATTGATTTATATCTGGTATTGTGTCTTCACCTCTGAAGAAAGCAGCATACACACAGGCACAACTGTGATGGCAAAGGCAATATGATGCTGACAGTGACTTGACAGACATAGATAATGAGGGACCACATACCCTGAGATTATCTCAGTTAGTTGTTAGCTAACATCACCAGAGTTGTGGTCAATTTGAGTGGATACTCCATGATCTTTGTGGGTCCCTTCTAGCTAAGAATATTCTATGAAATCAAGGATGCTTCTTGTTGCACAAATGACTTGGAAGGGCAATAATAGGCTACTTGCATGGCATTGGCTAAGCTTCAATTCTTAAATGAAACATTTTTCTGTTTCATGGACATTTGTTTCTGGGCTCACTCCTTTCTCTTGCTCGAATTTTTTGAGAGTATCTTAATGCCTTTATGCATTTATTTCCTTTTTTTTTTTTAGTGCTACAAAGGATTCTTTCTTGAAAGTATAACATGTTCTATTTCAAGATAATAAGTATTTTGCCACGTAGAGGTAGCGATTAATAGAGCACTGAGTAAATGAGATTCCTGTAAGGACTTACCCTATTTTGCTGCCACAGACACAGACTGAGAAGTCCGGGATGGAAGACCCTTGAAGATTTATCATTCTTCATACCATCCAACAACTAACTTACTTGGCTAGATGTTCTGCCTCTGTTTTCCGAGAACCATCTCTAAGCTTTCTTAAATGACATATATAAAGAAAATGGTCCCATCTAAATAAAATAGATATGTGGCCATTGCTTAGATGTTCATAGTCATGAAGGCAAATGTACTCTATAAGCTGCCTGCAGAAATCCTGATCCAGTTTAGTTTTCAAAAGAGGAATGTCCTTGAGAAAAGCAGATGTCAGTTAAAAAACAAACAACATTACTACTGGAGGCAAAGTATCTTAGATGTGGGACTCTGTGTTGCAACCCTAAGGATCTAAAAATATAGGTGAAGCAATAATTTAATAAAACTTGTGTAGGAATTTCAGATGTCTGAGAATAACTTTTCAGTTGAGCTCTGGCTGTGCAACTTGTCAATACTTTCCAGTTTTTTTTCCTTTTTTGTATTCCTGGTACAGGTCTTTCTTGTGTATTCAACAGTCATTTACTGTGAATTAGGGTTTAGTCTTAAATCTTGAAATAGAGTTAAAGGAGAGCTCTGCAGCCTTTCAAAATTAAGCTGACCATAGTTAATTCACTTGGGCACTACTGTTCTCTGTTTCAGAGGATGAATCAGAAAGATAAAGTCATCAATAATTAAGCTGTATTGGATTAACTGAGAAAAAGCTACTAAAAAAAACCAAACACACAAAAAAAAAAACACCACCNAATAAAAAAAACCAAACACAAAAAAAAAAAAACCCCACAAAAAAAAAATCCCCAACAAACAAACAAACAAACAAACAAAAACCTGATAGAAAAAGAGGAGAAAAGCTGTAGACAAAATCACTTTAATTAAGTGGAACAAAACATCACAAAAGAATAAGGAATTTTATACGCTACAATTGAAGTCTATAAAAACATTTCCTGAGAAACAGAACAGTTATTTTGATCAAGCCTGGTTGGAACCTTGAATATTTTGTCACAGATCATATGAGTAACACTACCACATTAGAACAAAGACCCAATTAGTTCATGATCTAGCCTGTCAGAATGGCTAAGTCTAATATCAAGAAAATTAGAGGTCTTGCAATTACCAAAAACAAGTGGCAGATTTTGCACCTGGGGTGGGGTTATCCTGAACATATTTCAGATTTATTTTATTTTTCTTACTTTTCCTCATGTTGAATGACAAAAAGGAGAAAGTTTGGAATTTTCCTTGACTTGGAGTAAAAACATTCTTCTCTTGCTGGACATGGCCTAAGTGAAAGAAAATACATTCCTACTGTAGAGTATATAATGATGGTTGTATCATTATACATCTCTGTGAAGGCAGAAAGAAAGGGATGAGCTGTACCAGGCAGAGAAAACCAGAGAGATTCACAGGCTTTGGGTAGTAAAGCTTGTGTTGGTATCCAGGAATCATGAGGGGCATCAGAGCAGATGTCCATGTTACAGATTTTCAGTTGTGAAATGGACACTTCTTTGGTTACTGTACATAAGATTCCAAATGAAAACTCTCACCAGTAACACTCGTGTTCACCTGTAGGTGGCTAATATTATTCATCTGTGATTAGTTATAGTGATGAATCAGCAAGAAAATGTATTAATGTGGAAGATTTCTGCTTTAAAAATATCTCTCGAAAATATTCTTGAAGGAAACATCTATATCAACCTTAGTTGGAACTGCAATCAGGCTGTTTTGCAAAAAAAGCATTTGACAAAGTTAGCAAAAATTAAAATATCTTGAAAGCATCTCTAAAATACAGCTAATTGGCCCTTCAGTTTGAACTACACTGAGAGGCCATTTATGTTTTATTTGCAAAAAATCAAACCTCAAGGATATTTTGTAAGAGTGTATTCCCACCTCTATGGGAAGCATTAATATATTTAGAGGCACACAAACAGTGTTCTGATTGCACTTTTGCATATTCATTCATGGTATGAAAATAATCTTTGAGTTGATTTTTTTTTTTCAAATGAGTGTCTGTCACTTCTGTAAGCAACTATAAGTCACTAAGTAAAGAAACTAGTATTACTTTTAAACTATTGATATGCTTATTATTTTTCACTTTTAATTTAATTTAATTTATTTCAGTATTATGAAGCATGGGAGAAACATTCTAGATTATGGTCCATATAGATTTGTACTGATAAAACTGTGGTACCCAACAAATGCGGATATTAATCAGCTGCTTGCTACGGTTGGTAAGAAGTCTGGTGTTAATCAAGTTTTTTACATTGTAATTCTGTATACTTATATGATGGTCCAGTGCACTAAGTGATAAAATGAATTTACTAGTGGAAAAAAGAAAAAAGAAAAAAAAATAAAAAAAAAGAAAAAAAGAAAAAAAGGAAAAAAGAAAGCTAGTAACATAGTTCTCACATCCCAGGCATGAGTTTGTAAACTCAAGGTCAGTAAGAAGCAGAAAGAAAATGGTAAGGAACATGGAAAAAAAATTTTTTTTAGTGTATTTAGTTTGCAAAGGCCAACACAAGAATACCATGATTCTCTCCATAGTCACTTATAATACCTTGGAGAAAATGGATCCCCAAAGAGTTCATGAAGTTACTCATGAACTGAGACCATCCTGTGAGCATCTAGTGGCTTCATAAACCCTTGATGCTGTCAGGAGTTGAAGTTGTTACACATCTATCTATTTTTATGTACAAGTGCATCTAACAAGACCCAATTAAAATAGAGTCTTTCATGTATATGGAATTTTGTCTACAACTTAGTAGTTAATAAATCTAATTTTGATTTCTGATCCTATTAAGCTTTATTAATTTTTCTTTTTTCTTTCTTTTTTTCTTCCTCAGTAGGGAAGACAGCTTCTCAGTAGAAGAGCTGTGTAGCTGTGTAGTGTGTAACATTTCAGAGAATCACTCTCTGAGACAAACCTCTTATATGGTTCCTTCTTTCCTGAAGAGGTTCTTCACTGCTCTGCTGACTTGGTTAAGGCTTATCAGGAGCTTCTGAGATCATGGAGCAGGCCTGAGGAGGGGGAGGATGTACCACTACACACAGACAGAAAATTACTTGAGTAGCCTGCTCTTACTGGAAAAGTTTACTTTCAGGCACAGCAGTCAGACAGCTCTGGCTATCTCATGCTCTCTGCTCAGCTCTTGTCCTAGTTGACCTTGTACACAGGGATAAAACAACAAACTGTTGTATCAATCAATGTAAGTGTGTAATTGAAAAGACTATGCTAAAATCACCAAATTTACCTCACAAGTGCTGCTGCACAACCTCTTTTCTGCTTTTTCACTGTAGTTCTGGGCTTATAGGCCTGACAAAAGAAAGTACTCTCATAGTGGATAAAGCAGTGGCAGTGAACTAAAAAAATCACTCTAAAGTGAGAACCATCTTCTCTGGGATTCAGACTTAAAATATTTTAACTATTACCTGGAACAAACTACTTATCTAACAGAATATTAGTGCAAAAGTTTTCCATGAACTCTGTTAACTTCAGCCCTAATTTAAAACTGTGGACTAAAAAGGAGTTTCAAGAGTATTCATATAAGTACCCATAGAGAACTCACTCAATTTATTCTTTTTAAGAGCATTAATTACTTATGGCCTCAAAATATAAGGAATTTTTTGAATTTATTTAATTTTTATTAATTTTTGGAAATATGTGTATCTTGTGGTTTCCAACTGTTAGCGGCAATTACATTTATTTGAACCACGAACCAGTTTTTTCCTCTGGCTGCTCTTGATTGCTGTCATGTTCAGGTTTATTGTTATGGATTAAGAGTAACAGGACACTACTAAATATAGTGCCCAATAATATCAAAAAGGAAAAAATCAACAGTGATATTAGTAGCCAATTTGAATGTTAAAAACCCCAAATCAAATAAAACCAATCAACCAAACCCATAAATTTAAAACATAAATATTTATTATAGTGCCCACAATCATGTTTCATTTAAATTCCTTTTATGACTAACTATCAGAAACTGAAGTGAGAATAAGGTAGCAGTCAGTTCCCATCAAAATGCACACAATATTAAAGGTCTTTTTGAAACTGACAATTCATTTATAAGGCAGGCAGGTTTATGAGCTCTGATATTTGTAACAGGGGACTCTTTCAGCTGTTTTTCTTTGAAGTGAAAATTAAGCTTTAAAGGAATCATATAATTATAGAATCACAGAGTATCCTGAGTTGGAAAGGACCCAAAAAGATCATTGAGTCCAACTCCTGGCTCTGCAAACAACAGCCGCAAGAATCACACCATGTGCCTGACAGCGTTAACTGGAACTCTGTCAGGTTGGTGATGTGACCACTTCCCTGGGGAGCCTGTTCCAGTGCCCAACCACCCTCTGGGTTAAGAAGTTCATATGGCTGGTGACTGCCTAGACCTCTAATTTTTCAAGAACCATACACTGGTCTAGTCCAAGCCAAAATAAATGAAGAGCAAAGAAACCAGTTAATTCAGGGAAGAACACTTGTGTTCCAAAATGCAGCATGTGGCATTTCTGTGTAAATTAAAACTGAGTAAGCCTAGCAGGGATGGCTAACCTTACTTCACAGTATCCTCAACAAGTTTGGTTTGTTTGTTTTTCCTAGATTATTCCCAGGTCCACTGGAAATTTTTGTCTAGAGCAATACTTTAACCTCACCCACTTTAGTGGGATTTGCATTCTGTGATACACTTCTGTTATTCTAATAAGGATATAAGCTCTTTAAATATAATTTTAGATCCACATGACATATTCATTTCGTCACAAAAAATATTTAGTAACATAATTTTGCATAATAATATAACATTATATATTAATATAAAATACATATAACTATATGTAAATAATATGTATTTTATATATTGTGCATACATATTGTGTATATATGTTACAATAATATGTATAGTATACACACATATATGTAATTATCAAATAATTACATATAATAATTTTTATGTTATAATTATATAATTACATTTAAGCTACAGCGACATTTTATTTTATTTTATTTCATTTTATTTTATTTTATTATTATTTTAAAATTGCCAGTAAAACTCCAGGAACACATTTCACTTCATTTATTTTTGAGTATTTGCAGTCTAGGACGTGATATCATCATGGGGTTGACAGAAAAAAGACTTGCCTGTCTTTCCTATGTGTCTGGATCAATCTTTTCTTATTACACTGAATTTATACGTGCTTTAGACGTTCCCAATATATGGAGCTAGTTCTACTACAATAAACCAACTAGTGGGCAGAGATCTCTCCTGTTGCAATGAATCATAACCAATTTTCACTGTCCTTTCCTCCTTTCAAAGATACTATTTCTAGGATATTTTTTTCAGGATCAAGGGCATCTTGTTAAGAAGACATTTCACTCATATATATTATAATTTTTTCAACATTCAGTGAACATTTTAGCACACTTTGATTACTAATAGTTTACCTTCTGCATCACTGAAAATTTTGATTTTCTTTGTTGCCTTCACTGCATGACAAAAAAAGCAGACAATTGAGTGTCAAGAGCTTACCTTCAGCTGACCTTTGAGAACTGTATGCCCAGTGAGAAAACTTTTGCCATATTTCACTTTTAGAGTGTCACAAGATTTCAGTGTTTCAAATCTATTAAATCTAAACTCCCCTCTGAGTTAAAACATTTATTGTTTTCATTCTTTTCACCAGCCCTCAGAGCACATTGTTCTTCTGTACCCTCAAGGGGAGTATTTAACTTTTATTTCTGTTCTTTTTTCCTTCACTCTAGGAAAGTTGGCTGATTTGATTTGGCCTCTTGAGCATATGTTGTCTCTGAAGTCTGAGTCCACACTTGGGAGTGGCTGGGGCGGTCCCCACTTTTCTTCCTTCCACTACATTGAGAAAAACTTGGGGATGACAAACCAGTATGCCTCTGGAAAAGCAGAGCTGCAGCAAAAAGCCCAAACAAAAATAACTGGATTTTTTTTTTTTTTTTTTTTTTTTTTTTTTTTTTTTTTTTTTTTTTTTTTGTCTGTATACCTTTTCATAATTTACAACCTAACTTTTAGGGTAAAATTTATACTCCAAAGACTCCCAATTCCAACTAACTCTTTTCGTATTGACTGATATTTGTCCTTAAGAATTGGTGGCTCAGGAGAGCTGTAATGTTAATTTGACAGTGATGTTACAAAACTGTATCTATCACAGAATAACTGTACATCTTATTGCCAACAGTTCCTGACATTTAAGAAGCCAAAGCAAATAGCAGATTGTAAAACCTGTCATGATTTCCTTGAGTTACTAACCTTCAATCTAACAAAACATACATTGAGTTGATTGAACTTTTAGACACCTTTTCTCTAAGGAGGATCATTCTAGCTGGTCAAGTTTTCAGCTGATTAATTTGTTACTCTAGTGATCCAGTTCTACCCTCATGAAGTTTAAAATGCAGAACTTTCAGAGAAATATAAATATTAATTTGTTCTGAGACTCACACTCAATACTCTGAAATGTGTTTTAACTGCCCATTTTAAAGAAAACCCATTATAAAGTCAGTAAGTACCACTGAATGATTTATTAATTTGCAAAATTATTTCATGATGAGCAAGGTGCTTTGGTGTTACTAAAACTTAATTTCAAAAGACCATTCTTTGAGAGAAAAAGAAAGAACCAGAACAGCACTGCAAATATAATATTGTATAAATTAACTTTACAAAATTGAGCATCACACTAACAATAATAATTTGTGATACATAATTAGTGACCTATTCATCCAAGTGAACTACAGAAAGGTAATAAAGTACCTCTTTGGGTTTTTGTTCTGAATATGGCAACCATGGTAAAATAAATAATAATCACAATGTATTGTCTCCTGTGTTGGCAACATTTGCTGTAGTAGGAGTCATCTATTGCTACAAAATGGACACATTATTATCCTTAACATTCTCTCAGAAAAACAAATAGCTTGTTGTCTTAGTGTCTGACTACCAGTGAAACAAAGCATGTGAGATGGTTATGAAAATGCCACACACTTGGAAACATGCATACTAACTTGATAATTTGTTCTGCATGCCTCTCCTTCAGCATCAAAAAGACAATTGCAAAAAGACTTTCTAGGGTTTTGGTGTAGGTAGGTTTATCTGAAGTTTTATTGCCCCTGAGAATGTACTGACCAAAATATCTGCTTATTTTGTGTATATGTATAGCAAAGAGAAGTAAATTACATATAAATCAGTTCAGAGGGAAAAATTATTCAATATTTTTAACTATCAGAAAAGTGAGATTTTAAAACAATCTTCTCACAGGGAAGCCAGCTTAAATATGGATCTTGATAAATTTGCATGAAGGAGACCATACTATGTGTTCTTTAGAGCAGGGCAAAGGACACTGTAACAATTGAATTTCTCTCCTGGCTTCCCAAATTATAAACTTCTGTATTTCTCTATTGTCTATTATAAAACATTGCATTAGAATTCCTGCTGCTTCTGCAGATATTTTGAGATAGATTTTGATTTAAACACTGCCATTAAAGTTTACATTTAAGTAGGGCATCAAATTTGTTTAAGAACCTTTTCATCATTAACAAGTTGTGTCCACCCCTATGATTCAACAGGAGTCCAAATTTTATTTCAGAATGTTTTCTCCTAAAAAATAACTAATCACTGTAAAAAATGCAGATTATACTCAATAGAAATGGAATAGATATGCTTATGAAAAAAGAGTAAATCTGATGTACTGTATGGAGAAGTTTGGATGTGTCCTGATCTTGGATCAATTGGTTGATCTGCAGATCTGGAGTTTAAATGCCATATAGAAAATTTGATTATTTTTCTCCTTTCCTCTGATGTCTGGATTTGATAATTTTTATTTAAAATTACCTCCTGGAGGCAATAATTTCTGTCCTAATGTACAATGTCCAGGTTACTCATTTATATATCTGTATCCATCAGGTTCTTTTAAATTACATGAAATATTTTTCTGAGAGTGACTAAATTTAAAAGCAATGGCTCAAGAGCTGATTAATGGCCTTATAAACTGTGAGGAAAGAAAGAGCTTTAACACATAAAGAAAACCCTTACAATGAGCCATGATCAGCATATTATCATAATTATTAAAATGTCACAATTTTTAGGATAAAATGAAACATTGTCTGTTTTGCCTCAAGTTTAACTTCTGATAAAAAAACCCAAAACACCCACAAAATTACTTTCATCTAAATCTATTCCTCTTTCATTTTTCAGAGATTCCAAATAAGTACAGATTTTTCTTGCTTGTTTTTCCCTTTTACAGAAAAATAAATCAGAAATTATCCACTTTAGTGAATGAATAATTAGTTTTGTTTAACCTGTAAAAACCAAAAAATTAACCCAAAATTTGACCTTTCAAAAACCCTGCATTTTGATGTATTTCAGGTCCAAATCTGAAGTTTTTCTTAAAGATCTATAAGAAACAATAAAGTGTTTTTTACACAGAGAATTTCTACAGCTTTTTTTTTGAAAAACTTGATGACTGATATAGTTCTCTCCACACAGCCTCAGAAATATCTGTAGTCTAATTTTGAATTGATATACTTAACATATGTGCATATAATAGATTTCACAGACTTATTGTGTAGAATGGAGATAATCTTACACAAAGATTACTATGGTAATGATCCATTCCTAAAGCTACTTGGACAATAGTTAGGTGTACTTTCTCATACAATAATCATAATCAGCTACCACATGAGCTATAATTTGGTCTAGCCATAATATGCTTCATCTTAAAAAAGATATTTCAGATAGCATTTATCAAATTAATCCTGAAAAACCTTATTCACTCCATTAAATTTAATAAAAACCAAGATAGATTGGACTAGATGTTGGAATTGCAAGTATATGAAGTTTATATTAAGTTGTTCTGATTTTCTGTATCTAAAATATAAATTATATATATGACTTGTTTTCAGCTCTTGCATTTATTTTTCTCAAAAGATATTAAGTTCTTATAATCCAGCTCAGTCTTTGGGTTTGATTCTGCATTTCTGTAAAAACTTTCATGCCTTCTCATGTCCAGACAAGGGCAGCAAACTCTGTGAAGGTTGTAGAAAACATGTTTTATGAAGAGATATCAAATGAGTTGGGGTTGTTTAGCCTATGTCTAGTTTATGGAGGCTCAAATGGGCCACACTGTTCTCTACAGTTACCTGAAAGAATAATTATTAAATTTACATACAATGTATCTTTTCTATACTTTGAAAGAGGAATTTACTTTTGATACTTATTAAAAATTCATCAGGTATCAATTTAGCTTGGTATTATTTTCCGAAAATTTTTCCTTTCAAAGTCTTCTCCATCACATGCCTTTCAACAGGATCCCAATACCTGGCCTTCTAGATATGAATGAAAAAAACTATGTGAAAGAAAATTAGATTAGTCTGGATGTATGTTTGAATCTTGGAGACCTTAATTAACATTTATTTAGATCAGAACAGTTTGTATGATCTCTTGTGATTGATATGTCCTGGATTTTTCTTAATTCCTAGAAAATTTTCCGTTGGAATTCTATATTATAATGTTCTACTTTATAACTGATGCACTGATCAATTTGTTCTAAGGAAGTAAAAATTACTTATGAAAAAGCAGTAAAAGCAGTTAAATTCAAATTTGGAACAATCAGAAATTCTATCTGATCCTATTGAAACTGTCACAGATTTTGGCTACAGCAATGAGATTTCCCAGAACAGAAGAATCTGAAATTGGCCTTCCTCTTACTTTATTGTAAATTTTACTGTATCATGTTTTTCCTTTTTCAGAAATGTAAAAAGCTATGCTCTCAGGAAGCAAAATAACTTTAACTATGCTAATTTCATGGAAACTATGTAATTGGATTTATACCTTCAGGATATTGTCTTTCTCAAAAGCACTTCAATGAATACTGTGAAATTTTAATTTTTCAGTAAACCTGAAAGCCTTTTATGAAGACAAAACTTGATGATTGAAAGACATTTTGGCAATGATTTAAAACGTAAATGATATTTTAATTCTGAATGGTATGGTAATGGTTTACTTTCTGGAAGCACAAGTAGGAACCATAAAACAAGAAAAGATTGATGTGCTATGCATGAACAGAAGATTCTTGGATATATTCTCTTTTCTTCTCAGAAATGAGACAATATTCCTGAAAACAAAAGTCATCCTTATAAACATAGAATTTAGAGGAAAAGCATTAGAGCTTGAATATTACAAAGGAGGGAGACAGCTGCAACTGACTTAATGATAGGAGGTAAAAAATAACTCCTTTAGAAATTATTTTAGCATGTTATTAGACAGCTCATCAAATACAGGCTTCCTTTGAATAATTATTTCTTCCTCAAAATTCTAAAAATTTGGGTAGGGGCTTGAATGTCTAGTATTTACAATAGCTAGAAATCTATTTCAGTTTTTAGTTTGATGGTTTGTTTTTGGTTTTTTTGGGGGTTTTGTTTTTTTTGGTTGAGGGGTTTTTTTTGTGCCTTGTCCTTTTAGATGATTTAAAAATATCTTCCTATTGAAATTTCTTGCTTTTTTGTCTTCTGACACTTCTAGCTTCCTAATAACTCTATTCACAAGAACAGCAGCTGGTGCCTGCACAAAATTAGGCAAAAGAATATAAATAATATTGCATTTTATTTATAATGCATTTTTTTGCAAACTCTTATAAAATGCATTCTAGTGAGAAGTAGGTGCCTTCCAAAGTGAGTTGCAGGATTTTGCAGATTATCAAAAAATGTGTAAGAAAAAAAAAAAAAAAGGATGAATAGCTAAAATGAATAAATTACAATAGCAGTGGTGTTGATACCAGTGATAATAGATAAGGAAATGTGAATCATTGTCACAATAAGCAAAAGAAAAAGACATGGAAAAGGTTTAAGGGAAATGGAAATATGAGAACAGTATTTATGGAACAGGAATTATGAGGTGTAGCCTGACAGGAAAGAATTCAGGGATTTTGAAATTTTGATGTGTGAAGAAGTCATGCAAGTGACAGAAGTGACTTTACTGCTCAACAGGCGCTCAGTAGGCAAAAATTAACCTTTTTGTGAAGGATCACAAAATGATAAAGAGGGGCAATAAAGTTTATTCAAAGACGGAGTCAAGTGTCTCAAAAATAATACAGGTACTATAGGAAATAGGAATACTATAGGAAATGTTATAGGAAACAGAATAAACACATAATGTGATATTGTGTGTTGCATAAAGAAAAAACTTTACAATATGTTATTATTGCTAGACTTCAGGGCTTTGGATGGACATTTGCAAAAAAAAACCTCAGGCACTAAAATGGGAATAAAGGTGAAGGTAGAAATGGTAGAAATGGTCATAATAAGCTGATGGATTTAATGCACAGCATTTCAGACTTCAGAAGAAATAAAAGTCCTTCCAACTTTTTATCTGAAGATAGTGACAATTAAATTTTGTGGGAAATCATTATGGTGTCAAAAATATGTCACTTAAGAAGTTCTAGGCCAGAAACATGCTACTAAGTCTTCTTTGAAATGCATTGTTTTTAAAACCAGGGGGGCTGGTCAACAGTGTACCCAGGTGGACAGCAGGCATCCTGGCTTGTATCAGCAACACAGCAGGACCAGGGCAGGGACTGTCCCCCTGAACTGGGCACTGGTGAGACCTCACTTTGAATCCTGTGTTCAGTTCTGTGGGCCCCTCACTGTAAGGACATTGAGGTGCTGGAGCATGTCCAGAGAAGGGCAATGAAGGTGGTGAAGGGTCTGGAGTGCAAATCTTATGAGGAGCAGCTGAGGGAGCTGGGAATGTTTAGTCTAGAGAAAAGGACTCTCAGGGGAAAACTTATCACTCTCTACCACTGCCTGAAAGGGGGCTGGCCAATCTCTTTTTCCAAGTAACAGTAAACAGGAAAGCAGGACATGGGCTCAAATTACACCAAGGGAGGTATAGATTGAATGTTAGGAAAAATTTCTTCACTGGAAGGGTGGTCAGGCATTGTAAGGTGCTGCCCAGGGAAGTGATTGAGTCACCATCCATGCAGGAATTTAAAAGACATGTAGATCAGGTGCTTAGACACATGGTTGAGCGGGGGACTTGGCAGTGCTGATTTTATGTTTGGACATAATGAGCGTGGATGTCTTTTCCAACATAAAGAATTCCAGGTTTCTAAAATCTTGATGGAGCCAGAAATATCTGTATCAAGTTGTGCCTATGAAAACAATAAGAGTGTATAAGGGTGTAGAAAGAACATGCAGTATTAATATAATCATGTAAATGTGTAGCAATAAGTAGCCTACAGACCAGTACAGTCCAATACCAAATTCAGGCAGAAGATTCCATGATTCTAGAGCTTTATGCAAATTGTAGGCTTCAGGGACTTTTTTTTTTTTTTTTTTTTTTT
>VWYO01015880.1:889480-903845 GCA_013400275.1 Rhadina sibilatrix
TTTTTAATAGATAGGGAGATTATAAAATAGCTGCCTGTAATCAAGAGATAATAGATATCATGGCCTTATTACATCTCATCATCCTTTTGTTCTCAACTGATCAAAAATAGCTCTCTCATTTGAAAGATTGGAACTTGTATTTTGTTTTCTCTGAAGGTGTTTGAAGACCTTCTTTCTGTGGAAGACTAAATGGATCAAGAGAAGGCAATAATCACAAAATTACCTTGCTACACTGACTCTGGGAATTTTGCTGACATGTATAGTCACTTTTTGTACACCAAATTTGCTTAGACCCAGAATGGTTATAGTGTTTTCCAATTTTTTTTTTTTTTTTTATTCAGACACAAGTTGATATTGTGAAGAGACACTTTGAAACAAGAGGATCTATTCCAGATCAATGCCATATCAAAGAAAAGAAGCAAAGTATAAAGGAAGGATGGGAGGAAGGAAAAAAAGAGAAGGAGGGAGTATAACTAAATAAAATAATTAATAAAACAGTATTCAAACTGAAATTCTTATGTAAGCTTTCATTTTAAATCCCTTAAACCTTTAATTCCTTTAAGGCTTTCAAGTCCTTTAATTTTTTCCTACCCTCTCCATACAGTTAAATGGTGGCGTGCCGATGCTTGACTGCATTTGTTCAGTGAAATGTATTTCTCTCAGTCCAGCTCTTCAGTTTGCCTTCATTGTAGCCTGAAAGGTTTCTTTTGAATCTTTTTTAGCTACACTTTTTTCATTCTTACTAGGTCTTGAGATGAACCTTATTATGTTTTCCATGCATGGTTGTTCCATGCACCATTGAAAATTTGATTTTATATTTGGACTTCTGTTGAATGTTTCTATCAAATGACTTCCATACTCAGAAAAAAGGTTGAAATTACTATTATTGTTATTTAATATTTCAGATGCCGTGAGAAAGGAATAACATCTAGAAGTATTCATGTGAGATTTTCAAGGGTTTGTTTGTAACTGTAAGGCCAGGATGTACTATGAACAAAAAGTTCAAAACAAATAGAATTTCAGGTTTCCATTGGTACTATATTTTTAAAGTAAGAGAAAAATAATTTGATGGAAAGCTCTGATAAGATTTATGGTATTTTATTTTGCCCATAAAAGACTTGCACTTGTATTTTGTCTTTTTCTTTTGTTGTTGTCTCAAGAGATATTTCCAGTGTTTTGAAATATTTGTAAATAATCTGTTTATTAGTAAGTATTTATTTGTGTGTTTATTACTTTTTTTCAAGCCATTTAATGAAAACTATACAGTTCATTTCTCTAGCAGTCTTGGAATAAATTACAATGTCATTAAAACTAGAGTGGCAGAATGCACAATTAATGACTTGCAAAAGTATGCCAATAAAACCATGCTGGAAACGTTGAGAAATTAATAAAGCTGTAATGCAATTAGAGTTAAAATTTGTATTCTGGGAGAAAATCTGTGTCAAACTTTGTGGTTGTGCTGAGCTAATGCATTTCAAGTTGCATTTAAGGGTGGTATCATACTTTTTACATAGAAAGACTTCTTATTACAGGAAAACACTCCAATCTAGAGTGAAAAATGACAGCTCTGTAACCTCCCCAAACCATTTTACAGCTATTCATGTAGTAGGTCAGATTACCAGCCACTGTATATTAACGCTGTGATATTGTTAAGACACAGCATTACACAACAAAATTTTACAGCCCTGAAATACTGGCAAAAGAGATGAAAAACATTATTGCTTTTATGTTATGGCAAGGAACTAGTTGAACCTGAATGATAAACTTTCCTGCCATCCCCTTTCAAATTTTGCATTTATAGAAACACCAGGGTTTTTTGAGCATATTGAATCAGTGTTTGGAACACTGACAAAGGAACAAACTTTGCTGGGCATTGGCAAGACCAACATAGGGTGTCCATATCTCTGTGCAGAGATAGGGAATAGGCAGCGTTGAAATGCACAATCAGAAATCATAGGGTGGTGGTGTCATTATCACTGTACATGTGGTTGATAATTCAGGAAGAGTTGAATAAACAGCAAAATGGAGGATTAAACTGAAAAAAACCCTTGGAAATTTAATAGTTAATCTAAGGCCCTTCTATATTCAGTGAAAAAATATAGACAGTTTAAAAGATGTTTTATATTATCCGGATTGTGAGGATAGATGAATGAGGCATCCAGCGGAGAAGCCTATCAGTTTCTGTGGAATATAAAATAATGGTGGACAGTTCAACTAGTTCTGGAACCTAACTTACAGTGGTTTAAATGACAAGTAAGGAAGGAAATGACACCTGTAATTCTATAGATTTCTAATTCAGCTGAAACTATAGCACTGATTTCCTACTACTTCTACCTAAAAAAAAAACAAAAACAAAAACAAAAACAGCCTGTACATTTAAATTAAATATATAAACATTTATTTTAAGCATGTAGTTATTGGTTATAAATAGTGACTAAGATTTCACTGTAACATGTACTCTACAGTATGGTACGTGAATAAACGATGATTAGTTCAGAAACAGTTTCAGAGAAGAATAACTTTTAGTTTACACTTTTAGAGCACATAAGTTTTTGTCCAGCAGACTAGACTTGTCTCAGAATAATCCCTTTAAAATGGCCCAAGTTCTTTAAATTTTTGTTTAAGGAAGGGTGGACATTTCTTCCCAACTTCCCAACCAACAAACATGGTTGTAGAAATACAAGGAAACAGCAAGGAGAGAGGGATAGAGAGAGAGATAGAGAGATAGAGAGATAGATAGAGAGGAAGGAAGGAAGGAAGGAAGGAAGGAAGGAAGGAAGGAAGGAAGGAAGGAAGGAAGGAAAAGAGAGAAGATGATAGNAGGAAGGAAGGAAGGAAGGAAGGAAGGAAGGAAGGAAGGAAGGAAGGAGGAAGGAAGGAAGGAAAGGAAATGAAGGAAGACACTTGAGAAAATGATCAGTCATTAAAAAAAATTATTCTTTTTTTCTTTTTTGTACTAAAAAATTATGCTGGAAACTGTTACTGAAACACATCAGTGTTAATATTTTGCATAATAGAGCACAGGATAAGTAAAAGTGTTTGAATAAGTTTCATGCCAGCTATAATTTATTTTGAGCTGAGTGATTGAAATGGCAGAGAACTTTTTACCTTGGTCCAAGAATAAGCATAAATTCTTTAGGTGGCTGTTAGCAGCACACATTTGTCAATTATGACAAATCATTAGCTTTCATGGAAAATAACAGCAGAATGAAAATGCTCCTTGGCTATAACTGGGAATAAGAAATAGCCTGAAGGTATCCTGAGCTTTACATAGATTGACATTAGATTGTAATTATCTTTTATTGTGAGCCATCATTTGAATCTATCATTCAGGCTCTTATAACATCAGATATTGTGGGTTTGCAAGAAATGTTTTATAAGTTTAAGTATAGTTTTTTGATTGTAATTTTAGTGTGGTAGATACCTTGAAAGGGCCTCTTGCCCTAGAATGTATTCTTATCATGGTTTGATAAGGGTTTTTAAGACAACCTGATTCTCTGCTTGGAGATTCCTTCCTATTGGTTCTTTTCCCTGTTCCATTTCTGTTTTATGTATAATTATTCCCTCTGTCCATCACAGAATTTTTATCTTCAAGGTCCAAGAGTTTTGACCATCGGTTGGCGGAACCCCTTGAGACCACTCCCAAACCTATTTTAGATTTGTTAGTGTTTAGGTAATCTAGCTGGCATGTATTGTTTAGATTGTTTTATTGGTTTATACACTTTGTACCCACCCCTTGAACAGTCCTGAACAAAAATGCCCTGCAGCCCAAGGTTCGGGGTCTCTCTGGAGGCATCGAACTGAGGCTGGGGGATCCCCTGACCCCCTGAATAAAACCTCTGTTCCCTGAATGCCTCGGAGGGTCCACTCTTTCTAAACCACAGCCATGACAGTGTAAGTAGAACTGCCTGCAGAGCCAAGATCTCACCAACAGGTACTGTTGAAGTGTATCACAGCTGCTGGGAGCCCAAGCTGCACACCAGGCCGGGCCAGAGAAAAATACGTGAAGCAACAAGATATAGTAATTCTTGTTTATAATGCTGTGGGGAAATAATATGTTAACCTGGACCCTGATAAGAATTTTGGATGATGATGCTGAAAAGATGGTCATGGTTATCTTGAACAAGTAGGAACACAACACTTATGCAAATACTGCTTCTTCATCAAAACGGGGAAATAAAAGGAACAAGGACAGTTAAGGCCCTGCAGTTACTGCACTTGCAGCTATTCCTGAGTATGCTTGTATTTCCTGTCCGAAGACTGAGTTTGGTTTTGTTCACTCAGATTTACTGTGTGATGAATTCCTAGGTAGCACAGCCACAAGCCACTTGGAAAGGCACTAAACAAAGCACAAGGAAGAAGTGAGAAACCAACTACCAGACTAAGGTTTTTCTAGTGTTTCAACTAGTGGCCTCACATCCTGCATTGGAAGACAGACTACAAATAGAAACTCAACTAAAAATCACTCTATACCAGCTTGTAAGAATCAGTCTACAAAAAAGTTAGACCCATAAACTTCTAATGTGAAGGAGGAAGAGTAGGTAGAAAAGGAAGAAGCAAACGTGTGTGATTTATAAGTCTTTCGCTGTTCAATACAATCTAGTTTTGAGGAGGAAAGAAAAAAATCTGTTGGCTAAGAGAAGGAAAAAGAAATCTTGAGACAAGAAATAGGAAAGTATTCAGGACCAGAAAATTTCAAATTTTCTGTAACAGCTTATTTTCTGATTTCAAAATTTGCCATGCTTTAATGTACACTGTCCTTTAATGAATCATGTACTTCTTTTGGCTTATTAGTGTCATGCCAGTCATTCAAAATTGACAGATACTCAACCTCAGAAGTTTATACAGTGTCACACTTGTACTCCTCTTCTTTGCAGAGAAAGATATATCTGTCTTTCATGATCTCTTGAAGTGAGAAAAGTCATTGCTGGGATGTCACCAGCTTTTAACAGGCTTTCCAAACCCTTAGGTGATGAAGTCATCCATATTTCATCTAAAATGGTAGAATATTTACAGTCACTTTAAGGTCATTCTGCAATCTAGGAATGCATTAGGAGTTGTATAGTATATTTAATAGTTCATTATTTGCCTATTATTGTGAAGATTCCTGACTTTTTTTTCTCATTCCTGCTTTATTCTGAAAAAATAAATCTTATTCCGTGAGAATGGATGGAATTCCAGTCTCATCAGAAGATGGACTGGAATATCTTCAAAATGTTATTTCCTTGACATTGAGAGTAAGTTTTTATTTTCATATTTTCATATTAGTGGTTACATCAGCTGTTATGGAGGTTCATGTTTAAGACACAAAGGACTGGACCGATGTTTGTGATTTGCCTTGTATTAATCTAATCTAATTTAATCTAAATGGGGAAAGGGGGAGGCAGATGTTCTGTTTTAGCAGATTCTCAGCTACTATGGACATGGAAATGATGATCTTGAAAAATTCTGTAGTTTTTTCTGTGGGACACAGTTCTACAGTGTTTTACATTTGTTAGATTTACTTTAGTAAGCTTGCTGGAAAATGTTGATTATGAGTCCTATGGGGATGTAGATATTCTTGGACAACTTATAGCTGTTCAAAAGGTGGCTGCAATTACAGGAGGACTGAAACAAACAAAAAAAAATTGTTCTTATTATAATTTGTTATAAAAATGTATCATTTGTTATAAAAACAAATTATATTTATAACAATATAATTTGTTATAAAAAACCAAAAAACCTATCCAATATTATTTCCCGTCATCCTCTACCCACTTCTAACCCTCATAGGAGAAACTGATGCTGAGTCTTAAAAACCCAAGTACTTATTTATTAAATTTTCACATCTTGGCTAATACCTGATTCAACACTACAGCAATACTGCCATTAAAAATATTAAACAAATTTTAACAAATTTTAACAAATCATTAAACTGGTTTTTCCTGTGATATTTTCTGCTACTTGATTAATTGCGCATAGTCATTTTACTCTGTAACAGTTTCAAAACTATTGTTTTAAGCACTGCTTTCTGAATTTTGTGATGCTTTTTTGATACTGGTAGGCTTGATGTTGATTTTTTTTTTTAAATGCATGTAAATATCAGGATTTAGTCTTTTGTTGACACCACTAATTTTCATAAAATTTGTGACTGAACTCTGCTATTTGAATAGTTTCCTAATATTGTGGCACTTTTCTGAAAGGGTGGAGGCAGAAAGGTTTTCTCTATATTCAGACAAAGAGTTACATTTGAATGCCTGAGAAACACATTTGATTTCACTATTTCACTGTTTAGCAATTGTGGTGAAAATATATATTTTTTAAGTTGATAATGTGGTTATCAGATGGTGATACTGTGGAACTTTCAATGAGAAATATAATAAATATTTTACTTAAAAGTTAATGTCACATAACTTCTCACAGTTTTTAAAGTATCATTGTGAAACAGGGTTTTAAAATGTAGATTTTATGACTCATAAAAATAATTTTAACTATAAAAAGACTTATATATCTAAGACAGTCATGCTTTACCCCACCCCACAACTGAGAACCATACAGTTACTCACTCACTTTCACTGATGGGATATGTGTCAGAGACTGAAATATTATAGTTTATGATTTAAATATTTTCATGAAAGGCTTTTGCCTCTTCATGTTTACAAAAGCTGCAAAGAATACCACCACACCCTGAACAGGCCTTCTAAGTGAGGCCCTAAATTGTTTGCTGATGTAGATGAGACAAAATAACAACTCAAGGATGGGGATGTTCACAAACTACAAGCTTAACACCTTCAGGGAGGAGGTGACAGCCCCAAGGCTATCAGCTGCCAGGATCAAACAGACCCTGGCACCTAAGGGTGGGGGGAGAGAGGCTTTGAGTGGGTTGGAAAGTCTCTGGTCAGAGGCAGTGACTTCTCATCCTCTGATGTGCAGAGGAGCCCATCTGAGGGCCCTTCACCTGGGAGAATCTTACCCACAGCAGAGGGGTGTCATGGCCCATCAAAGGGCCCCCAAAGGGGTGACCAGACCCCACACCAGAGCACCAAAGCTGATGCAGCAGCTCCTCAGTGTTTCAAGGGACAGTGTCAAACTGGCTCCCTGCAAAGGAGACACATTCCCACCTGCCCAAATGTATGCTAACCCACGGGGTTCTGTATTCTCAGCGTGGCTGCAGCCATGGGGAACCCTCGATGCCACCGAGGAGAGCAGATGGAGGGGAGCAGCAAGACATTGCTGGGACCCTCGGATGGGTGATGTGCTTCCACCCAACCCCTGCCACTCATTGCCTGTCCCCAACCCTCCAGGCACACTCTTTCGTCTCTCTCTCTTCTCTTTCTTTTCTCTTTCTTTCTTTTCCTTTTAAATAAAATACATCAGTGTTTGGGCGCCAACATCTAACCTCATTTAGTTTTAATCTCGGTTTTGGGTATATTTTGAACCTTCAAAGTTCTCTCTGGTTTATACACAGAAATTTAGTTTTCTTTGCTTTTCTGGGTTTAAACTGGATTATAATGGTGTGGAAGACAATCAGAAGAGTAGAAGTAAGGAAAACTCATGGGTTAAGATAAGGCCAATTTTATAGATAAAGCAAAAGTCATGCACGCAAACAAAGAAATACAAAAAATTCATTCACCATTTCCCACATTCTGCCCCAATAAGAGAAAATGGACTGAACAAATGTGTCTCTGATCTATTTTACTTCTTGGCACTTAAAGCAGGCTCTGTAAAACTGTTTTTTTAGAGCTCTGATGACCATTTTGGTAACTATTCCAGGTTCTTATGTCATTCTCAGATTCTTTGTTTTGTTTCTATTTTTTCTTTTCACCTTTGTGGTTCTTAGCAATTACTGGAAGTTAACTATTCACTTTGTCTGGAAGGGGATGCAAGTAATCAGCCCAAAAGAAGGTGAAATCGTGCTTGTGAGTTGTTCTCCTCTAATTCTGAGTTTGCCAAGAGAAGTTTCCTTGCAAGACACAACATCATGGGTGTTTTTCTTTACTAGATTTTTCATTTCTAAGAAATTTCCTCACTTGCCACAAAATAACAGTGATGAGATTGCTATATCAAAACCTACATTAAAGCCATTATGAATGAACACTGAAGAAAAGCTGTCCAATGTTTTTAGCTTTTCATACTTTCATTTAAACCTCGTACAAAGTATTGGTGATTTTAAATTTATCTTCTTAACATTGTTTTCATATGCAATTCTTAAGCTAATTTTAGTGAGGAATATTATGTAAAAGACTATATAGATGTCTCCCAGGAGAGAAGAGAGCTAGGCTTGCTTTTCTGTAATGAGATACAACATTTTCCACACATTCAGAATATTGTCCTGTTTGTCTGTCTGCATCATACTGTTGTGATTGATCCTAGAAATCTATTTGGCTGACCTCTGGATAATCAGTTTTTTCATCAAGCTATATGAAATACTCTGGGCTGGGAGAGAAACAGAAATGTCAAACTTAATTATGCAAACTTACTAATGTACCTGTAGTAAGAGTAGCAGGTCTAAGATATCACGTATTAATTTCTTATATTAGGTTCAGCCACAGGCAAAATCTGTAATGTTATCTACATTGTCACTACTTGAAGTGCATTTTCTTAAATTTCAGAATAACCATCCTCGATATAACATCCATTCTATTCTTTGCCTTTTGCCTTTTAAAGTATCTTTAAAACCCTAAGTAGACAATAGTGTTAATTAGGGGGGTTTTGACCCTGTAGTGTCATAACTTTTTTTTAGCATTATGGGACAGGAGTGTTCTGTTTGAAATTTTGAAAGTTAGTAACAGAGACAACAGTTTGATCAGTGATCCTCAAACTATCATTAAACTCTTTTGGATACTAATTGCTAAAACCATCCAGGTCCTTGTGAAAATAATTAAACAACTGGTTTGTGGTGATTTCTTTTCTTCACTGGCTTTAAGAATAGCAACTTCTCAGCCACCAGTTTAAATCACTCACCTTCACAAATTTGTAATGAAATGCTGGCTAGCACAGGCCTGGGAAGCAAACCCAGTGGCTAAACAGTTTAACAAGCCAGCCTGATACCATAAAGTTATGAAGAAAATGCAATATGGTGTAAACTTTCTGAGATGAATGTCAGCAAGCAGCTGTGGTTACCAATGATAATAATTTGTCAAAATTATGAAACACAGCCATGAAGAGAAAGTAACACAAATTAATTCCTCAGTTTGGAAGATGCCTGGTACCTCCAGAGACACAGAGCAGAGCACCACACCTGGTGTTCTACTCTGTGCCTGTGGAGGTACCAGACATCATAACACATCACAGACATCTGTGTGCATGTGAGGTGTCATAACCAGTGCTATGACACTGTGCAGAGGACCCCTCAATAAGGGCTGATTAAGTCTGTGGCTTCAGAAAGGGATGGGGGAATGGGGGCACATTTCCCTTGGTTACATGGCAATTCTTCTTTCCTCTTCCTGCACCCATAGTTTATACCAGCTGAGGATTTGGAGCTGCCTTTTTAGGCATCCTGATAACTGCTTTAAATTTTCCCTTTCCAAAAGGGAAAATGATATTGATAAGAGAGTAATATCCTTCAACAACAGATCTGACAGACAGTCAATACTCAAAAGAAGAAACATTATCCAGCTACTAACCCATTAATCTTGATCCATATCCCATAGTGAAAACTAAAGTTGCAGCTACCTTCAGTGCTAGGGACCTAAATAATAAAATTAAAGGTTTTCCTGGTGGGACCCTGAGTTAAGAGTATCTGTTCTGGCAAAAGAATGATAAAGTCATACAGAATTAGCAAATGGACAGCATATCCTAAAAACAACAACAACAAAATCATTTCATTCTTATCCAGGATTTCATGTGAAATACCAAGATCTACCCATCAAAATAAGTCACATCAGTCATACTAATAGATCATTGAAACTAGACATTTAAAAAGAAGTTAAAAAAACAAACGAACAAATAAATAAATACCCCCCTCCCACAGCATTGTGCGTTACATAGACTGTGCAAGACTGCAGTACTGGAGGGGAAGAGGTGTTTCATAGTATCCATTAGAGGGCATCTGCACCTTTTGCCTCTTTTTTTTTTTTTTTTTTTTTTTTTTTTTTNNNTTTTTTTTTTTTTTTTTTTTTTTTCCTATTGCAGATTTTGCTCAGCTGTTTCCTTTCTCATAGCTCTTTTGATTCTTCTATCTCATTTGTATTTCTGCTGGTCCAATCTCTTAGGCAGAGCTCCATTCCTCTAGCTGGTAGCAGCATCAGCTCACAGGCAGCCATTCCAATTACTTTAGAGTTATCTCCAGGGAGGAAAGGACTATTACACTGCACTCTGTAAAATTCAAAGTTCACACATCACCAATAACCTGAAAAGTCCAGAAAAAGTAGCTGCAAACCCTCAGCCGGGACATTTTGAGTCACAATTTGCAATCTAGACATCTACTGGTTTTATTATCAGAGCAAGAAGAAATGACAGGATGACATTCCTTGGAATTAGTTTCTTTCTGATATATATTGTTGTAGAAAGTGAAAAATATAATGCAAATGCAAAAAGATGAGTTTTTTTTTCTTTTGGTTTTCTTTTCAACATTTAAATTGTTTCCAAGAAACTAGTCAATAATTTAAATTTATGAAATATTTAATTTTCTAGTTCAGTCAGCTATACAACTAAAGGTGCAGAACATCACAATTAGTCTCATATTAAGATTTTTTCCATAATATAAATCTTTCAATAAGAAAATTTTGCTTTCTGTATATGTTTTTATTCCTCCCCCGCTCCCTTTCTTATTGCCTTCCCTTCCCAGTCCCTCACCCTCTCTCTTTCTTCTTCCCTTTCTTTCCTATGAAGGAAACAGCTGAGGAAGTTGTGACTCAGAACCTTTTTAGAAATCCAATCTTTGACCCTGTTAAAGGTCCCTATTGAGTTTTTGTTAAACTCTTTAATTGTCTGGTTGCTTATGAAATCACTGACTGTGTTTTTGTGAATAATGCATACATAACTGAATTCTTTAAAGCTTTACTTTCTTGGTGATTAAGCCTTTTTCTCCCCTTGAATGTCACTGCAGGAGGGTAAACTTCAAATGAGAACATGATTTTTTTTTCTTTTCTTAAATGTACCTTTAGAATAAAATAAAGATTAACTTTTTTAGCTGACTTCACAAAAATTATACCTATTCATTTCATAAATCCCAGCTTCATGATCAAAATGAAGTCAAACCAATCCTCCCTTAGGTATACATTACTATTTCACTCATCTCTTTTATACGATTATTAATAATAATTAATTTTTTCTTGTAAAGCTCAGGGTTGCTACACGTACTGTAACTAATAACAAAAATATTCTAGAAGTGTAATATCAAAAAAAAAAAGGGGAGCTTGTGCTTGATATGTGTGGGGGAGCAGGAAGAACAGTGGGCAGTCACCCTGGCAGACAATTGTTTTGAAATGCATAAAGTTCCACACTGTGGAAATCTGGCCTGAGGAATGACAGATATGAATGCTTTGGAATGCAACACATTTTCCTTTTTGTCTCCTAATATAGCTGAGACCAGCCTGAAGTTTTTTCTCTTTTTTTCTCTATCCACTGGATTACATTATTGCTCCCCGTGCCATTTTATGAAATCAATCATTTAACAGGAGAATCCAGGTAAGAGGCTAACTTACATTTTAGGAGCAGAAGGATGTGGAAACCAGGAAACATGGGAACAAAACAAAAAGAATAACATTTCCATGGTATGTGCAAAAAGAAAGCAGATTCTGTGTTGGACTATATGGGAAACATGAGATATCAGATTACCAGATTACCAGATATTTTATTTTTTTATTATTATGTCTGGATTACTGTACCACACACAAAAATAGAGGATGTGGGCTGAAAACACGCAAAAACTGTGGAGATACATATAGTCACATGGTACAGAATGAAATGTTTATTTGGCTGAAAATATCCCAGAGAGGTCATGTTTTATTGATGTCATATTTCCAGCTTGCTTTCTTCTTTTTCAGGCTATTTTTTTCCACCAAGAACTACTCATCTGTGGACTGTAGATTATATTGAGCTGACTTCAAAGATGTGTTGCACTTAAAACCGACCTGAGCTGACCTGTATGATCTGGAAGGACTGAAAGCTGTCTAGGTCCATCTTGTATGGCCATGGTCACTGAGAGCACTCTGTGTCTACAGAGTCATGTTTGCAGAGCAAAAAAGCTGTAAAATCCAAATCTCAAAATTCCAAAATCCAGAAAATTAACATCAGATTCTACAATAAATTATTCTCATTTAAAACTTATTAAATATCAAAGCTTTTGGTAATTATGATCAGTAAATGCAAACAATGGAACAAACAATGGAAGAAACATGAAGAATGGGAAAAACCCAAAAACTGCTTGAAATGCACAGTAAAAATAAATCTCTGCCACTAAATTTTTGTCAATAACATACTATGTGTTCTTTACTACTGTTTTATGTTAGCTTTTTTCTTAATTTCTTTTGGTTTTTTAACAAGTGAAATTGCCTAACAGTAGTACTGGAAATTAATATAAAAATGCAGCTAGGATTCTTTGCACAAAACATGATTAATTGCATTCACGTCTTAAGAAATTAGGAGAGTCCCCAGTGAAGCTTTGACCTTGGAGTAATATCTATGTCTAAATGCCACTGAAGTGCGCAAGTGCCTCCACCAACTGTGTCTGCCCACAGCCTGGCAAAGAGGAGGCAGAATGTTTTATTACATAACTCGAACAAAACATGAGAAGCAGCTCAGAAGAGGAGTGTTGACCTCAGTCTTCCATGAGCTCTCTGGACTGGCAGCAGCATCCTTCTTGATCCATTTATACCCTTCCTTCTCCTAAAACAGCAGTTTCTCTGATGGGGCTGCTGATGTGGAGTGGGAAGGCTGTGGATCCATGAATGGACTGTGCTGTCAAAGGCATCACAGTTTCACTGTGCCTGTTCCTCTAAGTGTATGGAAATGTTAAAATTAGGATTTAGTTACTCTCAGATCAGCTGCATGAGGAGTGTGGGATGATCCTAATTTTGGAGCTCCGTTACTCACAGAATATATTTCTGTAGCTAGAGATGACCAGTTCTCATGTATTTATGCAGTTTTACTGGAGATATTTTCTGATGAAGTGTGGAGGTAAAAAAGATAAAGACAAACAAGCAGGCTGAGCAAGGTAATTTGGTTTTATTTGTCCCTAAAGTAAACTACAGTTACCATTTCAACAAGTTATACTAGAACACAGTGGAGAAAATGCGTGTGTTTTAGAAAGATAGGGATAACATTAGGGTAAAAGAGGATGGAACTACTGCAGGAAAATCAAGTTGCAGTGACCACTATTCAGCAACAGGTATATCCTGAAAGACCCTTTTTCAAAACTTACCCAGATTCAAGTAGAATCTGAAATAGATAATACAATACAGTTTAATTTACAGGCACCACTGGAGTTTTTGTGAAAATTGTTTCACTTTCTGTGTTGTACTGCTACGAAACCAATGTTAACAAAAGCTTCTGCAATTATTAGAACAGTATAAGAATATTAAAACAGTTTAATAATTGCTTTTCCAATTATTAAAACAGTAGAAGAATATTATGAATAAAAATAAATATATTAGAAATAAAATATTCAAAAATACAGTGGAAGAACAGCTAGAAGATAAGATGGCTCAGTGCTTCATTTTGGAAAGGACAATGAAACATTCTTTTCCAAAATGGACAATAAAAACATAGGAAAGGCTAATATTGATGATAAAGGGAGGAATGTAAATTAAGTTTCCTCAGTCTGCTACTCTGCCCCTGAAGCTTTATTTCAGGTTATCCTCCAGCTCAGATTCTCTTTGTTTCTATATGTATCTATACAATATCCATAAATGTAAATACAGTTCCCTCTACAAGGATTTCTTCTTTTTAAAGCTGTATGTGTTTATTCCTGCTTTCTAATGTGGGACAAAATGAGGGTCCAAACAGTATTTGATCGTGCAACCTAGCCTAACTCCTATTGTTACAAATCTCTATGGTCTGCAGTCATGTTCTTTCGTGGATATCTGGACTGAGATTACCCTAGCTGTATCTCAGATTGAAGATTTAGAGTAGAAAACAGGACCATTCTCCAAAAAGAGTAGACACTGGAAATTTTTGATTTTATAAATAATTTGTTAATTTATCCCTGTGTCAAATGAATCATTGAATGCTAGCAGATTCATTTCCAAGCAGATTTTCCTGAGATTGTCACAAATCTTGAATGTGTTTTTGCCCATCATTAGGTTGTTACTACCACATTAAATTGATCACTTGTGAACTGTTTCATTTTGCTGCGTAGTAAGATTGTAATCAGGATTCTTGTTGCAAAGTGATTTTATAGGCAATAAATTCAGGTTATACAGAGTCTTTTTTTTTTTTTTTT
>VWYO01015880.1:909528-954812 GCA_013400275.1 Rhadina sibilatrix
ATGCAAGATACATTTATTACCTTTTATATCCTCACCAGTAAGTGATCAAAGGCCCGGTGTTAGGAAAAAGGTCAGTTTAAACACATTGCTTTGGAAGACATTCAAGAGCTTTACACAAGCATCCTTCACTTCCAAATTATAATCCTTCACAGTTACTCAGCTAAACAGCTGAATATGGAAAACAGTTGATCAACAGATCTTGAACCAAGAATGTGATTGAAGATGAAATTCCTACAAATTCATTCATGTTTATCTTTTATTCTTTGAGTTAAAAACAGGGTTTGAAATGCACTGTAAAAAGTGGAAATAGAAACCAAGACACATATTTAGGAACTTCAGTAAAATGGTGTAAGAAGTAAAAAAGGGGTGAATTTTACAAATGAGCTTATTATTCAAAAGAAAGAGTAAAGTTTTACAGAGATATAAGTATCTTGGTTTGGAAAGACGGGTATCTGCCAGGGAAAGCTGGAGTTTCCCTCAGAATGGAGAAGAATTATAATTTTGCAATCAAGGGCTTTCAGGCAAAGATTTGGGAATAGGAATAACAGTTCTTTACTAGGAATATCAACAATACAAATTTAATAGAAAAAACAAACAAACAAACAACAATCCTAGAAACCCTGTCAGAGTCAGAGCTACAACCTGACACCCTGTTGGTCAGGGTGTTGGAAGCAGTCCACAGTAAGTCCTTCTGGAGTGGCAGATGTGGAGTAGAGATGATCCTGAGAGAAAAAGGGTCCAGTGATGGTGAGAAGGGTCCAGTCTTCCTCCGGGAATCCAGTGAAGCCAGATGCCTTGTGTTCCTACGTCTCAGTTTTTATTTAGGTAGGAATGGTTGGCTCCCCTCACTGGGTGGAGCATCTCGCAATGGGATGATGAAATGTGTCATGTCCTTGGTGAGCCTTAATGGCCTGTTAGCAGAAGATATCCCCCAAAGGGAGGACCAGTGGTGAAAGAGATAAGAAACACTGCCCCACCTGGTTTTAACAGTTGGCCCATTATCAAAAGGTATCCACCACTCTCCCCCCCAGAGTTACAAGAGAGAAAGAAAAACATCTCCCAACTGCTCTGTACAAATGAAATAGAATACACATTTTTGGTTCCATAACCCAAGACAATAAGTCAGAGCAATTCTTAAATTATTATTTTGAGTTTTATTTTAATCTTTTAAAAATTTATTGTAACAATATTAACTGTAAAATACCTGTTTAGCTGTTTGCAGATATAGTTTCCATCCAACTTTGATTAAAAAGCCAGTGGCTTACTGTTAATCAGTGTTAACAACTTTCTAAAAGGCAGTCTGGGATAATAAGTTAGGATAACTGTCTGATAAGAATATAATTCTCTGTTTTCATGCTAGGCAGAGTAGGATGCTGATAATTTTTCTGGACAGTTGCTGGATAGAAGAATCTTTATGCTGTCTGTGGGAGAGCTGCTGAAGGCTGGACTGCAGTGAGTTTGCAGTGCAATAGTTTTGCTGCGTGGCTGTTTGTGCTCCAGACTAAACCAAAGAGTACACCAGTACAGCACTGAAAGATTGCACATGGGGAGTTACTGTGATGAGTGGACAAAACACTACACTGGAACCTTTCCATGCTACCAGTCTGTGCAAAATAAGGAAAAGTGTTCTGGTGAAACTTAGTAGATTGAAGAGCAGCTATTGCAAGAAAGACAGGAAGTTCCACTGCTTGAAAAAAAAAAAAAAAAAAAGAAAACTGAACAAAACTGAAGACTGAACAAAACATCAGGAAACTTATCCTGAGATTTGGTACTTCACTCTCAGTAGCTGCTCTTTATTACATCTTGTTCTGTGACGGACTTTGGGGCACTAGTTGTAACAGTGCTGCTTGTGGTACTTTTGCTCTGGTTTCATACAAGTGAAACTACAGCTACAATCAGAATCACCCTTTCAGTGCTCAGCAACACTGCCAGTTTTGGAGACGGAGAGGGTGCTGCCTTTTTGTATTTATTTCAGACAACTAGTAAGTAAAAGTTAAAGATAAGAGTCAAGCTATGTCTTCAGTGATTCCCACACTTACATCAAAAGTCACCAAAATAATTAGTTTTAAAGAAGTCTGTCATCAAGGGCCATGCATCCTGCCCTCTCCTCTCAGGAATTAGTCTTTTGTCATTTTAAAAACTGGAACCATTGAGTATTTTTTTACATTCAAAGTCATGAGCAATTTCAAGGTATCACATTTTTTTCAAATGATGACAGTGAAAAATCCAAATTGGCTGCATCTCTATGTTCAAATTCTTAATTCTTTTCCAAAACCGTGGACTCAGAATGTCACCTAGTGAAAACTGGAGATACCTGAATCCAAAGCCAACTGTCACTGATTTATGCCAGGTAAGGTTTTGGTCTCTTTGTGGGTTTAGTATTAAAGGAGAACCAATAGTGTCAAGTCAATTTATGACTCAATTTTACTTTTTTTTATCTATGATATTTTCCAGACATTGTGTGTTGCATTGCCAGTGACCTGATATTTTCTTTCTTTTTTTCTGTCATTTCTGTGTCCTCCTCAGCTTTTTTTCACTGTGTTATGTATTGCCTGAGGAAGAACGTCTTCCCTTCCTCCAGAGTCTCTCACATTTCGTATTCTTATTCTTTATCCTTCCACATCTATATTTTTTTAGTTTATTATGCAACCCTTCAGCATTATGTTCTATCTCAACCATTTTCAGACCTCTTAAATGCACTGGAGGGGACTGTGATCTGATCTAAGTAAATGACAAAACATATGGAAAGGCATTTATGATTTCTTTTTTATTTTCTAATGCCATAGCTTGTTTCTGTGTCCTCTGCAATTCAGCCTGCTGGTTTTCTGGTTTCATTTGAAGCATCTGACTTCTTTCACAGCTAAATGTAGCACCCATTGCTCCCCATCACTTAGTAACTGTAATGATGCACTACACCTTGATCAAAAACACATTAGTATAAAGGAAAACAAACAGAATTGACTTGCTTACAATGTAGACAATTTCCCTCGGTCCATATAGAATATTTTTTGATGCCAATTTATCCTTGTTTTTTCTTTCCTTGTCTTTAAAGGGACAGTTGTAGACTTTCAAATATTTCTTGAAAGCAATTAAGTAATAGCTGCACAGGTAACACAGGTCTTTAAAGCCTGTAAGAAAAGGCACTGAAATTCATCTAATATTACAATAATTGATCATGGTTATGCTAGTGTACTAGCATAACCTGTTAATTTTTATATCTACTTCTATAACCAAATGATTCTATTATTCTAGTCTCCATTTCCATTTTTTTAACTCTTCAGCAGTTTTGCAGATTCTTGAGCTTGATATGGCTTCCAAAATCTGACATATCTTTGGAGTTCTGGGAATATAAATATATTTTTCAAAATTCCAATCTACCATATCACCACAGATATCTCTAAACTTCTCAAAATAGATGATTCTCTTCACACTGAAATTTTGATGTGAGGTAATAATTTAGAGGTATTAATCTGAAACATTGTCAAAGGATAAATGAACTGGGTAAGAAATTATTTACCTTGATATTTTAATTGCAGTATTTTAATTGCAAATAATCTCATTTTCTAGCTAAATGTAAAACTTGAGTTTGACTAATGCTAGAAAAACAGGTGAAGACTCAGAGACTAGGATTAAAGAGACACTGGGACATCTGAAACTCCTGAGGTTGAGACTGTTTGGGAAGTCTCAGAGGATCTCCCTTTTCATGAATTTTCACATACACCTAGTTTTTTCCTTGTTTGATTATTTTGATTTATTCATTACATAGCCTAAGGAAGCTCCACAGTGCTACTGTACACAAGAAAAGAAAGTACAGCTTTAATAAGCTCCTTATTCATTGTGACATACTATTAGTTTATCCAGCTGTCACTTGTTGGATATGAGTTGTAGAAACAGCTGGTGGAATCTGGGAATTCAGAAATATACTAAAGGATTTGTTTGGAGCAGACCAAATCAGAAAATGTGTAGAAAAATTAATGCTGACATTGAATGTTTTGATTAATAGTGCAGTTCAGAATAATTAAGGATTATCCCACTGGGAAATGTGTGATAAATTAAATTTTCATCAAAATAAAGTGCTTGCTAGTACAGATTGAGACTCAGAATTTAACTTGCAAAAAGGTAATTACTTTGACAGGATTGCTTCTGAATTTCTGGTATATCACGTCTGCCAGAAGGACTAGTGAAGACTGCTGTTTTTCTTTTTTCTGTGCCTGGAAAGCAAATTTTTTCTCTTAATGTCTCAAAGAAAAGAAGATGTGTCATGATGCTAACCTTATTAGAAGAGAATTTTAAAGTGAAAAACTGTATTTCATAGAAGCATTCAATATTTTCTCAGTAAAATTTTATTTTAGAGACTAATTTTTATTTTATTGGTGACATTATACCTCATATCTTAAATTAAAAAATGAAACAATTGAATACAGACATTATAAGACTTCGTTAGTAAAAGAAACATTTATCCAAAGTTTGTTTAGACCACACAGGAGAAAGCTTTCCAAAGGAGAAAAAGCTTTCCTTGATTTTAAAATCAAGTAAAGAACCAGATTTGCTCATGTCACCTAACAGTGTTGATTTCAGTACCTGAACTATGCATGCTAGACAGACAGGGGACAGAAATAAGGACTTTTAGATGTAATTTGTCAGAGGTTAGGACTGTTTTTTATATCTTCATCTAGATATAACAGGTTTTCTCAATTTATTATAAAGGAATAGCCTTTTATTTAATTCTTAATCAATAATTTCGCCCTAAATAGCTGTATAGAAATGCATGTAGTATGTCTGTAGGGGAGAAAAGATTAGATTAGAATCTGATTTTCCCCCTAATATTTATAATCAAAGACTTAATAGTTAGTAATTTAGAATTTCCTTCTGGTAAAACTAGTAATATTTGTTAATGTTTTTCTCATTAGACTGTTCTGCTGACATCAATATATGTGTTTAAATATTCACAGAGTAAATGACTGTAAAATAGAGCTGAATAATGTGTCCACAAAATTTTCAGCAATTTTAGTTAAAAAATGATGTAAATAGTTTTTAACCTCTAGCTTGTCATTCTGCTTGTTATTCTACTAGTTATTTTCCCCCCTAAAGGTTAAATCACAAACCTCACTTGCTTAATGTTCAATAAAATATTTGCCTTACAAAGACATAATTTACTAGTTCAAACAGGAACAAAAATCAGGTACTTCAGATAACTGTTTACACACTTACTTTCATTCTCTTTGGGATACATATACAACCTAGATTCCTCCCCCACTACTTATAATCAGGTAATTAATAGTAATTTAGAATTTCCTTTCTGAAGACTTTCTAATATTGATTTGAATGCATAAATGCAGATGAGTTTGTATATATATTTATGAGGTAAAATATAACAAAAGGAGGAAGCCATAGAGAAAACATTAGCCCTGTCTAAACTGTAGTGCACTTTATGGCTGAAATCAGATGCTTAACTATTTTGGAACATAACATTTCAAAGTTCAGTGTTCATTAGCTCTTCAAGCAGCTCAAAAGAGCTCATATGAAAACTTAAGGCCTCAGACAGTCTTTCAAGAGAAAACAATGGTCTTGAACTCTCCAAACAAAGTCTGTGATTTTCTGAAGTGCATTGTTAAAATAAAATGTCATTCTGCTGACCAAGATAGTCACAGACAGTTTGGCTCAAGTTCAAGAAACCAAGAATGCTGAAGCTTGTTTTCTTTACCTGTAGAGAACTGTATCACTCTCTGGATGAGATGTTGTCCTACCAAGTTTGAGAAGTTGGCTATGGTCCAACTCAAACACACTCTGTAGGCTCTCTTTTTGGCATCTGCACTTTACTTTGCAAAAATCCAAGAGTGAGACAGAAAAAAATTAAGAAAGTCATAATGCTTTAAAGATCTGACAAATCTTGATAAAACCCATGGCCTGCCTGTTTTTTCTGCCTGGAATGTTAAGACAGCAAGTCCAACTGTGGAGAAGTCTGAAGCATTGCTCCCAAAGGTGAATGAACCTGGCTGGTTTCCCGAGTCTACATTGGAAATAACTGCACAGCAAAAGCCTGTTTAAGATTTTTCTTGCTGGCATTTATATGATTATATATTTAGAACTCTATTAACACAGACACTAATTCACTGGGAATGAACTAATCCCATTTCACACTTTGAATTTATGGTTGGTGCCAACGATTGTAAGCTTAGTTACAGGATTTTATGGAGCAGTCTGTCATTCATGCATTTATTTCTGGTGGTGCTGGTGGGGATTTGTAAAACTCTTGTAAGGTTAGTCCTATATATTTAGCAATAAACCAGGTTGTACTAATTTCTTACAAGTTCTTGCTTACTTTCTCTTTACTATTTCATTATCTGAATCCCACCAGATCTGCAAGGACTGTTCTTTGAAGAAAAGATACTACGAAGGAAAAGAAAAGATAGAGGAAATAGCATTGTGGGGAAGATATAGGAATGATAAAAGAATGCAAAAAGTAGTATGAGAGATGGTTTCTTTATTTAGCCTTTTTTTTATTTTTTTTTTTCTTCTAGGAATAGAACTCTTGGTTTGCTGCAGAAATAGTCTTTGTAAAACATTACAGAAGACATTCAGTAAATTTATTGAACAGTTCTGAATTCCAGGAATAACTGCTCAGGCAAGTATAGACGATATTGTAATTTTCTATGCAAAATGAATAAGGCCTTTACTACATGCAGAACCTCTTCATACAGTAGCTCATTACCATTAGAGGATACATGTTCATTGTGAAAAGGACTGATGAGGAAATGAAATATGGTTAATTGAACACATCAACAAAGGGCTTTAATGTTCTTAAGTCCATATACACTTTGTATATAATATTTTCATACTATTTATATGGCTTTTGTATCTGTTTTCGTGACTTCTTGTGTTTCCAGTTATACATGTCCCTGCAACAAGACTATTTGGTAGTATTCTCAGAGACAAAGCACATTAATGGCGTGTTTAATTTTCCTTAGTTTCTAGAACTGAGCTTTATGCCTTACAAATAATGTTTTGTGGAATGAACCTGCTACTTGAAATTTCTGCACTCTCATCGTCTCAGTCCTCCACCTCCTAGCTGATAAGCTACACACTTTATCAGAAGCAACAATTCTCTAGGTCCTTAATGCCTTGTTAAGTGATGACCATGGTCAAGTACCCTTATATCAGCACAATGTTAAGAATGAAAAGACCAGTTTTTTCACCAAAGTGAACTGCAAAGGTGGGAAGGTATCTCTTACTAGACTACTAGCAGTTTACTTCCTTTTTTATGGCATCTCTTCCTAGATCAGTAAAAGGCTACTATAATACTAATCACACATGATAACTTCTGTGTTTTCATTTGATGAAACTTGGGAAAGAGCAAACATGGTTTATAAGATCTGAGCACCTAACTTTTATTGTATGATCACTAACTATAATTAAACATAAGACAACTATTACAGATTTGGAAAAAGAGTATTATATTCCCCCCTTCCCCTCATTTGTCCTATACACTTGACCTTAATTCCAGAATATACTGTGCAGTGGTTTGCTCTTTACACCTTAGTTAGGAATCTGGGACATTGAGATTCTCTTTAACGTTGCTCAGAATGAACTTCTGTTAAACTTTAGTGTGAAAACAAAGAAACTTGTATGTGCAAGTGCAGAGGATGCCTGAAATAAATTTGAAAAGGAATCTGAACATCAAAGTCATGGATGGGGAGAGTGAAATACTCTCCCTGTTTTAAACTGATGGTGTTTAAAATCAGAGGATTAAAATTTAATTTTCAGGTCATCTTAGATTAAACATTTTTAGGAATTAGGATTTCTGGGGTGTCATTTACCTCCTGTTACAAGCAGCAGACTTCTTAGTAGCCAGTTTATCTGGATGGGAAAAAGAAAAAAAAAAAACAACAAACCAGCAAGCAAATCATAGATTTCAAAACAGACATATTCAAAGCATACAGTGACACACAGATATGATGTGTAGTGGCACCACTGAGAATTAAATATTATTATGTAATCTAACTATATTTACCTTTATAAAACATTCTATGTTCATAAAATTTTATGAGCCATGGGTAGAAAGAATGTAGGTTGTAGTAGCACAGTGTTGTACATATTTTCTCAGATAGAAAATCCACAGCTGTTTCTGTGTGTTGTATGTTCCAGTCATTCTGTTGTGCCCAACAGCAGAGATAAAGTTCATGTTTGGCTAAAAATCTGTTTAAAGTGGCTAAGACAAGCTAAAACCTGGAACTAACCAGGTTTGTAGCATACAGGTTTTATCCAACATGAAGTGGTATTAAAAGTTAACATTAAAACTTCTTTACAAGGTTATATGTAAAACTAGTAATAAAAGGCAATATACTCTCTTACAAAGAGAAAGCTTACTGGTAAACATCCATGAGGTCTATGCACAAAGTCACTCTGAAACGGACACCTGCCTGTGTTTTGCATGAAAATATTCTCATGTAGTTGATATAATATCCCATCAAATTCAGAAAAGGTTTTGCAAAATGTTTCAAAAGTCTTGTTTATCTCAACTTTATAACAGATAAGCAAACTAAACCAGAAAGGAACAAAAGGTCCTCACTGATTCTGTTTCCAGAGGGCTCACAATTTCCAGCTACATGATTACCATAACAATTGTTAACCCAAACACAAGTACATGGACTGATCTGGAAGTTGGAATTCTTCATTTTTAGCTAATGTAAAGCTCCTCTGAACACCTTCACAGAATTATGAAGATAATGGCATGAATAGTTAGGATTTTTTTCTGTGAGCCACAGCAAGAAAAAAAACCAAAACAACAGCAACAACAAAACCCCTGAAGAATATTTTTTCACTCAAAGCAAACAAAAGCCAAAATGTGTTGATTATTATATCATTTGCAGCTTTATCACTCCACCACCTAACAAATGATGTTCAGTCTGCTTGGTCATACACTTTACTACATATATCTGATTTTTTAAACTTAAATAGTATTTTGGCAAATTTCTAAATATTTTCTTTGCACACTGAAATCATGATAAGTCTAATTCTTATAAAAATTCAGAAATTATGTGCTTTATATGTATGAATCCATACCTGTTATCCAGAAGCAGTGATAAAAAATTGATCCTTAAAACTATGTTTAATGTAAAAGAGAAACTTTTTTGCCATAAGTTTTGGGTTAGGATAATTCTGGGAAGAAAGGACATGACATGTTGCTTTAGAAAAGAAAATTGGAATGTATTTGAAGTTGCTTATGGCTTGTAATGTCAAAAAGAGCCTTAAGCAAGACAGATTGGGGAGCCGATCAGGGGAGATGGTCACAAGTGCAGGGTAAATGCAATTTATCATTTGACTCCATATTTTATCACAGTCCTGCCTGCCTACGTATCTCTGGTCCTGATCCTGCCAAATTGCATTCCAAAGAACATTTTTTCTTTGATGTAAATAGAAGCAGGAACATATTTAATCTGCCTGCTACAATACTATACCCTGTGTATACAATAGAAAACCTACTTCAGTCTTTCCCCCCTTCCTTTATCCAGTCCAGATTTCCTCTTGACAATAATGGTATTTTTAATCCCAAAGGTAGTTGAGGAGGAGGAGATTTTTCGAGGTTATTTCTTAGGGGTTTTTTAACTTGTTGCATGTCTATATATAGCTCTAAAATCCTGAAAATTCCTGACTTCTGTTCTAAAATGGTACAACAAAAGGAGTCAGAATAGAGAGCCTGATAAAATACATGATGTTGTTAGAACTGTTAGAAAATAATTTTAAAGAAAATGCCAATACCAGTGAGTACAAGCATCACATTTTCAAAATTGTAGTTATACCTGAAAATGATACAGGCAGAATTTAACACCATTCAGCTCAAGTGAATGTCACATGATTTTTTACAATGCTAGTCAGTTTAATAGTGATGATGAGAAAACAACAAAGACATATACAATGTTAAATTGGAAGTTCAGCAATACAGAGAACTGATTTTAATTGCCTCATGAAAATCTAAATAATTGACAAGTGTCAACAATTCCTAGTTCCATGTTTTTTAAAACATGATATCACAGACATAAAGTCCATCAGTTTGTTGTAATCAGTTTGAGCCATATCAGGCCATAAAGTCCAAAGAATTTGAATGTGAGGTAAAAAAAGTAAAAGTAAAAGAAAAGAGTGTAAGAAAAATGTAGAGAGAAAAAAAAAAAAAAAAAAAAAAAAAAAAAGAAAAAAAAAAAAAAAAAAAAAAAAAAAAAAAGGAAGTTAAAGAAATGTTCTTACATTTTTAAGAAAGTGTGATTGGAAACCTCCTTTACTGATCATAGGGAAAGAACTGCTCCCCAACAGCAATTATGTAGTTCCATTTTGCTTGACTTCTTTTTTCCACTTTCAGCAGGTGGTGGGAGGAAAGACTTGATTTAGCTATGATTAGCATTCTCCCACAGGAAATGCTTAAAGTATTAATAAATACATATTGAACTGTACTCTCAGAAAAATGTACAAGAAAATTGCCTTGAAGTATGTGATGAAAATCACATTTTGCCTATAAACAACAAAGAGGAATTGTTCCACTTCCAGCTTTGTGTAAGATTGTGTGTGTTAGCTTTTAGAAATGGATGGCAAAGAAGCACTGCAGAATTACTGTGCAGATGAGTAATTTTATCCACAAACAGAAACTTGACAAAGGAATCTGATTCTTAGCAGGAATTTCATTAATTGTGCTCAGGTAAGTTATTCAAAGAATAAAGGAACCAGTCTGAAGTTCCTATCATAAAGCTTCCAAAAATCTTAAACTTAGTTCTAGTTCTTTCCTTGTATCATTAAGTACTTGAGTAGTACAGAAAATGCAGATAGCACAAAGGGAAGGCATTTTGAGACCATGAACAAAAATGAAGATTGATAGTTGAGGTCCATGAGTGTTTTTGGGGTTATTGCATTCTCCAAATGCCAGTTTATTTATCTAAACAATAGAGATAATTAAGTTCATCAATATTGAGCTTTTGAAAAGCTGCAGGTAACAAACACTTGACATTATCATGTCATATGGCAAATAAATGGTCATTGTTCCCAATCATTTAAAGATGATTGCTTATAGTTGTATTCGTCCTGTCCATGATAATTCCTGTGAAACAAAGTAATTTTAAGTTAAAGCTTCTTACCTCTAGGCCTTTGTCTGGTGTGTGAGTTGGGTTGGGAATCTATTATACTCCAATTATGAATCTAATCATACTCTATGCCTTAATATAAGATTGTTTTTTCTTGTGTTATGTGAATATTGCTAATGATAATAATATTAACTTGATTGCTGTGCTCTAATCTAGACACAGAATTTAATTGTTGTGTGAATTACTGAGCTTTCTAACCCTTTTTTTATCTGGTGTGGTTTTTTTCCTGTGGTTTTTGTTTTGTTTTGTTTATTTCCCCAGTAGACTCTCATTGAACTGTTCAAAATTTCAGGGCGGAAGAGGAGAAGCCAGAAATGAAAAGCAACTGGGTCCAGAGGAGCCCATTGCAAAAATAATAAAATACCTTGGTGGGATAAAAGTCTCTGTGTTAAAGACAGCTCTGAGGAGACCTTTGTCTGAGGCCCTGGAGTCTTCTTCAGTATTTCTTAATTGAAATCAGAATTAGCAACAGGAATGTTTGCATATTATCAGCATGATCATGACAAAGCCTGTGGTGCTGTGGGCAGACTTACAATAGAAGGGATTGTGATGTGGTGTGGGAAGATAATACAGAAATGATTCAAAGGCCCACAGGGACAAAGTCAAAATGATTTAGGTTTAAAATAATTGTAACATACATTTTATAAAAGGCAGCTGGATTGCAAACCTGGATAGATTTTTTCCTATTAAAAGGAATGATTCTGGTTTGATTTTGATGCTGACGTGAGGATTTTCTGACAAGAAAACTGTGGACAAACATCAGCACCACCACAAAAACTGAGTAGCAATATTTCTGTTATAGAGGGGGAAATTATTTCCTGAAATGTCGTATATGCAAGCTTTTTACTCAATCTGATTTTAAATAGTTTCCTCACATAGTTCTTCTTTTCAAGTATTCAAAGGAGGTAACAAACCTTCATGGAAAACTTTAATACTATTTTGTTCATAGGCATATGTTTTCTCGGCTAACTGTTCCACTGGTAAAAGCTGCCAGATTAACACCCTTTGACACCATAACTCTTTATTTATTCACCTAATAGGTAAAACATAATCAGTATTTCAGTGTGCTCTATTCCACAGAAAAGGCCAGGCTGCTGTCCTGGAAAGCCTTAGGCATAGAAAAGAAAAAGAGGGAACATCTACCTCTGAAGTGTAAACAACACTTGATTTTAAAAACACATGGTAATCTGAATCGGACCACACAGCTGAGGGACATGAGAGTGTTTTTTCTTAAATGGGCTAACTATTAAGTATTTTAAATGAGATAGAGTGACTTCTTCAGCAGCTGTGTCTTATTTGTATGGTTTTCTCACAGCAATAAAATTTCAAATTATTTGATTATTTCTCAAGCCCTCGTTCATAAGTTATGAGAGTGCTTTCAAACAAACTGCTGTTCACTGCTGGGAATACCCTACTTTAAATGCCTCAATGCATTTCAGGGTGGGGATCAGTGGCAATCAGATGGGAAAATACAAGGAAGTGAGAAATTATAAAATAATATTAGTTACACATTGATAAAGAAAAGAGAGCACAGAAAAAAATCATTAAATAAAGACAATCATCAGTAGTAATGTAGATCCTGGATTTTGTAGGAAGTATGGTAACATATGCTGTAATTGGAGGACTAAGTATATGACAGGGAGAGGCAGGAACTACTGGGCCTGAGAGGCAGAGTGAGTAAAGAGAAAAGAAATAAACTCTTGCCATTCTTGACATCACAAGGAAAGCTTATAAAGGTGGAGAGAAAGATTACATTTTATCTCTCACTCAAAAATCTTGTACAAATCAGGCTGCCTTCTCTGCTTGACATCTTCGCAGAGAGATAGCTTTTATCAAGAGGGAACTTAAATTAAGAAGGGAGAGGGTGGTCTACAAAACCTAGTTCTCCACCTGTGCATTTGCAGTATCTTTTTTAAAGGATATTTGAACATCTTTACCTATGACCTGGAGTGGTGGTGTATGGCTGGAGGATGAGAAACAACAGGAATAGAGGGAAACCAGCTTGATAGAAAGACAGGTTTGTTTGTTTTGTATTTTTTTTTTTTTTTTTTTTGGCCAGGAGGACAGTCAAGTAGTGGAGCAAGTTACTCAAAGAAGTGTCCATACTTAGAGATTACCAAAATCTTACTAGACAATTCCCTGAAGAGTTTGGTCTGGTGTCACAGCTGACTCTGTTTTTAGCAGTAAGGTGAGCTAGAGAGCTCCTGAGGTCCCTTCCAGCCTCAGACCTCTCTGTGGCTTACTCTGACATATATCCAAAAGACCAAGTCTTTTATCCTTCAGCATATAGAGGTGTTTCAGAAACTGACTGAGAATAAACCTGAAGAGAATTAGTAAATCTATTCTTCCTCAGGGTGGCCTTTTCTCTTCAGCTTTCAAAAACTGCCTTTTTTTTGGTCTTTATTGAAAATCTTCTTAGAAACTGATTCTTCCTCTTCCCTTTGTTTCTTCATGGCTTGATTGTTTCCTTTCTTTTTGCATTTTCCTTTTGAATTTTAAATATTAATTAATATCCTTCTTGCTTCTCATCTCAAGAGTAACAGAAATTTTGGACTTTCAGAAAGAAGGCAAGAATGATTGTATTTTCCCAGTTCAAATTCTACTCGATGCATAAACAGTATGGATTTTATTCTGGGATTTTTTAGGTAAGAAGGTGAAAGAAATACTTTTTTTCCCATAATTATATTAATGTTTACACAGAGGATCAGAATTTCTTCAGTCTGAATCACTTGAATTGGCATAGACATTCTGTAAGATCTTTGTTTACACAAAAGAAGAAAATCAGTTCCAGATTAGGGCATTTCTTTGTAGCTGTCTAGAGGAGATTTAAGTGTCTAGGCTCCTGCCACAACCCATATATTCAATGGAGCTGGGCTGCTGTTCAGTTACCCAGTATTAGAGAGCTGGTTTGGAATAAGTCAAGGCACTTAGTTCCTACTGAATGTATTGTTTAGATATTCCTAGACTATAAGTGGTCCTGAGATGCCTTGCTCACATGTGGAAACCTGTACTGAGTCTCACCCAAACTGACACACTTCTGAAAACATTACACTAAGAGGAAATCTGATTCTCCTCTTGAAGTTAAGGGAATGGTACTGTTTTATAGTTAACTCAATAACTTTAACCCTAAGTTATTAACTGATTGTTTATCTACTCCACTATATCTATTATATCTTCATAGACATGGACATTTATTATCCAGAGGAATACAATTTTATTTTACAAGTTTTCTTATATTCCATTTTACATTATTTTCATATAAATAAGATACATTTACTTGTATGAATTTTTCCTAGGAAATTACGCACACTAGTGTTGTCAAATAGTGCTTTATGTAATATAATTTGGCATTTTAAACCTGTTTGAATAAAGACCTTTGAACCAGAACAAAATATAGACTTGAAGGAGTAGAACTGTGTTAAGCAGTATTAATATACGTGCTTAAGAGTTGTGGATGTTTGGACAGTAGCTTCGTGTAAGTGATTCAGCTGGCTTTGGTATTACTTACAATTAAGGGGTGGCTTAAATCAGGAATCATGCAGTGAAGTAAATCTGGGTTAAGTATATCATTACCTGGAGCACGTACAGCTGTCTGTGGTATATCAAACAGAAAATGGAATCAAAGTAAGTCAAAATCACTGACCTATAGATGATACACAAGATAATGAACAGAAACAGACCAAGTCCTATTAGATTATAAATTAGCTGTAGGAGGAGAAAAATCTGTACTTTAGTGATTCCATAAATAAAGAAGTTCATGACTTGACTGCCATGCTGTAATATTCCAACCTTATGATCAGTTTTAGAAGGCTCTCTTGTTTAGCCTTTTCATAGCATTTTTCATAGCAGCTGAATTTATGTCCAATTCCTCAGGTCAGGTGGCTTCAAATTCATGACCTTCTAAAATTGTTCCATGGAATCCATGAAGACTCTGCTATCTTCTCAATGGGTCCACAAGCTACTCTCTCTAGGGTGACAAAGAGTCAGGTAGTGGTAATTAATCAAGTAATCCAAGATAATACTAAGTTTATATACTAAACTAGTTCATATTTGAAGTACACCTGTAAATTAAACTGTTGCAAGTTTCCAGTTCCATATATGTCTTATGTATATACCTGCAGGAATAGAACCTGTGTAGGTTAACTTGAATCATTTAGGTTTTTACCTCTCACAGCTCTGAAAGCAAATTGTAAAGTAAAAATGAACTTACAAAATTACTAGCATAGTATGGTGACAAAATATGATCTTCCAGTGAACCAGCCTGTTTTGTCTCTTGTCCTTGATCATGTGCCATAACCTCCTGCCTGGTCCAGAGCTAAAGGCATTTAACTATGATATCACTACCTTCATTGTACCTACACAGGACAAACAAGGCCCATTAATGACAATGTGTTTTCACACTATTTAACTCATAGCTAACTCTAACACCATGGCTAGCAGAATAAGTCATGTTGTCCATAGGGTATCTCCGAACCCTTCATTCAGTTTTATCCCTATTTTTATTTTTGGATAGACAAATAATAAACACTTTTTTTTTTCCCCTGGAAAATTGTCTTTAATCTCCATTTAAATAATTTCCAGCTGCTCAGCATGAACACTCAAGTGAACATATTCTAGATGCCACCTCCATTAGCCTACCCTACAGACCTCATACTTTCTAGCAGTAAACACTTAGTTTCCAAAATTGCAGTAAACACTTAGTTTCCAAAATTGCAGTAAACACTTAGTTTCCAAAATTGCCTAACATGGCCTGCAATCAGATAATACATTAACCTGTAATCCTTGTTTTATGACATATCAATATTTTCAACCTTAGATGCCATTCATCTCTACTAACCACAAAATATAAAACCTATTAATTGATTTGTCTTCATGGTTTTTGAAATCCTGACCCAAACAGAAATGTGACCCAAAAAGAAAGCTGCAAGAATGACTGCAACCTTAAGCAGTAATGAATATATGTTCTTCTAAACCACTTTAATATATATTACTTTGTACAAAGGTATTTAAAGTGCAATATATCTTTCCTTTTCAAACTGTTTAGTTATATAATATTTTTTCACAGGTGCTTTGACTCATTTACTGCAAAATATAAACCCATAGTGGAGATAAATAAGATTCATGGAGTAAAAGTGATTGTTTATCAGTTTAATAACTCATTTGATACAAAAGTTTAAAAACTAAGGAAAATTATTAAGGAATTGATTTTAGGAAAATGATTTAGGAGCATCCAATTAACACCTCTAATCTAAACAATTTACAATAATCCTGGAAATAAGTATTCTATTTCTTTGATTGGCATGGATAGCTGAAATGGAACCTTTCCTTGGTGTTTACCTCAGAATCAGCCACCTCATTTCTTGAGTAGAGGACTTGGAAGTCAAATTTACTGCAGTGATAAGGTGGTAGTGTCACAAATTAACAATGCTGCACTCTAAACACTTTGTATATTGTAGATTGTTAAGTAAAAATACAAGGAATATCTAAACGTTTGTACCTAGAAAATTTTGACTATAATCTCTATATCTCTATATAATCTCTACATTTCCTTCTCAGAAAAAAAAAATCTCTATTTTTTCACATGGATATTAAATGCATAAGCTGAAAAAGACATTGTGGAAATACAGGGTTCTATGAAGGAAACTACAGCCTCATAGAGAGCTTGATAAAGAAAGCAAGGGGCTGTAAGGGGTAAAGGGTTGAGTAGTGTTCAGTATATAAGTCATAAGGCCTATACTAATAAACTGGTGGTAAAAATGTGTAAAATTACTTAGAATCAGGTACTGGTTTTGTATAACATGCAGGAAGGAAGTCTTAGGCATTTTGGATGAGGAATTGAGTTGTACTGTATTCTCACAAGAGAAGAAAAAGAAGATGTTCTAATCATTCTTAATTATTGCTTTCCTATTCTGGGGTGCCTGAAATGTACCTGATTCTTCATCACATAGACTTTTTGTAATTCCAAAGTAATCTATAGCTTTCAATTTTCTGTGTGCAATTCTTCTTACAAATACAAGAACCTAAGCCTACATCAGCCTACATCAAGACCTTAATTCAGAAAGAAAAGGAATAAAATAACACTTTTTCAGAAATGAGTACACACTATTTGCAAACAAAATTATTAAGTCTAAACGTGTCAGTATTTATGTGAAATGGCATACGGAAGTGACACCTGGGAAATACAGTATTTAGTCACTGTGTGCTGCACTTTTGTCTAAAAACCACATAATTTTTTTCCAGAACTCAAAATCTTTCTGGGTGCTTCTATTCACATTTGTGTGATGCGTTTAAATGACTACAGAGTAAGCAGTATGGAACTGTTTTTTTCTAGTCCCAAAATCTGTGACTATCTAAATTGCCAATGCTATAGTGGTTGACCTTCGCCTTTGGTCTTCTTGTCCTCAGCTATTATAGAAATAACAGAAACATATTTTCACAGAATTTATTTACTACAGCTTTTAATGGATACCACATTTGTCACTTCTCAAGAACAAGGACCCATGGTAACCCTCAAATGACAATATTATAGAATAAATGTCATGTATGACTAAAACAAGATTTCAGTTTGTTTGGATCATTTTGTATTCTATCAGCACATAAGAGGGACACATAATTCAGATACTAATGTGATAAATCTCATAACAAAATGAAAATTGCAGGGTTTATTCCTTTATGCATCTCCTGTAACAGTAGGAATAATAATGAATTTTAGGAAAGAAAAAATTCTTTAATATGGTAGGGGTGGAGAAAACGTAATGTGACTAGGGCAGAACCAAGCAATCCATTTTATTTTAAAACTTTGGTGAATGATTTTTCATAAAGAGAAAGTTTTTATTAAGAACAGGAAAGGTTTTAAACAGTTGAAAGGTTGGAGGGATAAAAAGGTATCCATTTGTCTGCAATTAAGAGGCCATAAAGCATATCTGAATTACTATCCCTTTTTAAAAAGAAAACAGATTTCATAATTAAATTGTTTGTAGATTGAATTTTCCAGGAATTAAATAGTGCACATTTGGATTAGTGTACTCAAGTTTATTGTACTCAAGGTTAGCTCTTGACATATGTCTGGTTTATGCATTTTAACTACACCTTCAGCAGTGGGGACCTTCAAATTTGCCATTATGTGCTGCCGTTTTTAGATCAAGTAAAAGAAAAGGATTGTCATGTGCTCAAAACAAAAGCTTTTAATTTTTTGATGAATTAGATGCTCCACCAGCTCGTGATAACATGGATTTCTGAAACAACTTAAAAACAGTAATTCTGTTTATATAAAGTCAGGTAGATTGCTATGTCCAAACATTACGATATTTCTAAGAAGCAACACAAACTGAGCTAAGAATCTTTGATTCTCATTCTGAATTGTCAGGTGATATTTGTTTGTCCTTTTAAAGTGCTGGAAAAATCCCTCTAAGTGTTGAAATAAGTGTATATATATATATATATATCAAGGTTAGTATATTTTCTTAAATGCAAAATGAAAAGGGGAAAAAGTTTTATGTCTCAGAAAAAAATTCTTGTATCTCCCTCCCCTTCCTCGCTCCCCTCTCACTGCTCTGGTGAGAGAGACAAAAGACAGAGATCCCAAGATAAGATAAGAAAATTTACTGGAAATAACTATGGATAAGAAAATGAACAGAAGCAGCCACAATATTAATAACAAAATTATATTAAAAAGAGGGGAATTTACATGAAAAAATGCTCCCAAGTAACAAAATGGTAGACCCTCTATATGCCAGCTTTTTCTTCCTGACCCTAAGCCATGCCCCCTTCCTTCTCAGAAGGGAGAGTAAGGGATATATCAAGGCCAGTTAGATGATGTACACTTAATTTTAGTTGTACAGACTCTGTCCAGATTACAAAGCAGGTGCACACCTCCATGTGTTCCTGATCTCTCCAGTGTTGATCCTGGTGATGTATGTAAAGCCTTTCTGACTCTCTTCTGTCTTACAACCAGACTTTTGTTCATGTAAAAAAACATGTTGCAATGAAGGGGAGCATGATAAGAGAAGTTAAATGCAAAATTAGCACCACTGGGCTTGTCCTGCTTAATCAGAGTTCATTTTTCATTAACCTGGGTGATTTTTACAGTAACCTTTTATGTGGCAATTGAAAAGGAATCAGTTCAGATCCCCTAATGTGTAGCAGCAGTCAAGTGCCACAAGGTGCCCAGTGTGATGATGGCCATATAGCCACCACAGCAGTGATCATGTACAGTGTTATATAGGAATCAATGCTGTACAAGTTAATTCATTGATTACTCTCTCCCAAAATCCAGCCTCTTTGGGGCACACATGGTACTTCCCCACCCTTCCGCGTTACCCGCCACGTGCATGCAGGCGCTTGAGCAAAAGAAACAGCACAAATGGGTTTGTCTTTGCTCGAAGCAGGAATAATCCAGACTGTTTTCCCCAGCATATCTGGGAAGTTTTTTCCCTTCCACCTGTGTATAAAGTGTTTGATTGGGCAGAGTTGGCCTTATTGGCACATTCTCTAGTGGTGACTAACTAGATTGGTTTTGATTACTGTAAGCTGGTGAATCTTAGTGGATCCATATATCCACAACTAAGACAGGAATATTTTTTATGCTCTTTTACTTTGGGATAGAAGAGAGTTGAGCCTCTGTATCCTTAAAGGTACATTGAAATAATATCAACTAAAATTATCTCAAAAGGTATTTAAGCTTATTTCTGATTTTGTATAAGCATACAAAAGTATTTGTTCTCAACAGAACACTCTGACAACAAAAATAAACTTTCTATCTCTGTTGGGGATTTATACAAGAACAGGAAACACTAGGATGATAAAAAGAGCATATGCTAAATATGTGTCATTTGCCTAGAAAAAGTTTTTCCTTTGGAATTGCTGCTAAGATAAAGTTTAGGTAAAAATGTCCACGCTGAATTTCACATTGACATGAAACAAAAAGAAAGAGAAAAAAAAGTCTGCTTGTATATGTATTTTGTTGTAGCCTAGTCTTGAAAAGCTTCTAGCCTTTTCAACATGGCTAACAGTCTTATCTTCTATAAAGCTACCCTAAATCATGCTTTGTTTGAGCTGAAGGGAAACAGAAACACATGGATGGCCAAATGGGAAAATTCTTGAACAGTTTATTTAAAATACGATTATATTACTAGCAGTAGTAGTAGTATTAGACAGTGTGATCAATTAATGCCACTTGTCAAAATATACCTTAAGACTGTATAAATGTGGAAATCTACAAGAAGCCAGATTCAAAAGACCCTGTTCAAACAGAACAAGCTAAATTAATGTTGTTACATTCTAGGAGGACACAGAGCTCTTCATATATAACTCAAATTAGAGGGTTAGAATGTCTGAATAATAATGTTTTCTGCCATGGTATTCATGCCTACCTTGCTTCTTGACACCAAAAGCAAAAGTTTATTTTAATATAGTAGTATTTGGCAAATGTGAAATATGTTTCCACCTAGACTAAGGATAAACAATACCTGTATTTTGTGTGTACATTTACAAATTCTGTGCTTCATGTGTACATTTACCTATTAACACTTTTTTTTTTGTATTTTTAAAGGTTTATTCTGCATAGTTTTGAGGCTATGATAGCAAATTTACTTTCAAGTTTTATGTTACTTACAGTTTTTGAGAGTCGAATATATTATAATTTTCAGATTTTTAAATTTAAAATTAAAATTATAACTAGGAATTAAATTATCAAAAATAATTAGAAATATTTAATTTTGCATGTAGTTTGATTGCTTAAAAACAGCATTAAAAGTTGAAAAATTCAGACACTTTCATAAACCAGTTAAAAGATAATAAAATTAGAAATAACATAATTTTAGTAGAAAGTTGAGAATATCTAAAAAGTTTTGATATATTTATGCATGAGATGATAAGGGAGTTACAAAAAGAGGTTTTATTGTTTTTTCTGCCTAAAACACAGCTTATGATTGACAATGTCTTAGAGCATTTCTCTGATTATTTTATGCCTTGTGTGGAGAGAGTTGATGCCTGAAAACAGGTTTTTAATACCTCATTTAATAGCCTTGGGTAGGAGACCACATTAAAAATCTCTAACACATTACATCTTGAAATAATTTCTAATAGCCATTTATCTATATATTGTTGCTCTGCCACATTTAGTTAGCACCAGTTGTGTTGTTGGTACTGGACATTTTAAATTCTTCTCTCCTTTATTAAACCTTCTTTCATTTAGCCTTTTCTATTTCTAACTCCTCACCTTCCTTCCCCCACCTTGTACACTCCTCCCCATCATCTCCCCATTTCCTTGTTGCAATCGATAACAAATGTGTACTTCCATCTGTTCAGAAAGAACAGAGGCCAGACCAGATGTGACCTGTGATTTACCAAATGGGACGCAAACACAAGGAATGTTGTCTGCCATCTGTTGATGCAGAAACCAGTAGAGCTGGACTAGCATTTCATCAGAGCTCTCCCACCGAGAAACTGCAAAGCAAATTCATCTGTTTCATTTTTTTCTCCTCTTCTGACCTGACAGTTCCTCTGCATGAAGTGTCTTGCAATGAAGCTGTAAGAGTTTACATCTAAATGGCTGTGCTCTAGGGAAAATACAAGAAGGCTTTCACAGCTTATGCTTTATATTTCTGCCAGAAACAGAAGTACAAAGATGATACTTCTCTCTACAGCAAACTGATATGTGAAGCTGCTCTCTTGAAATGGATAGAGCAGAGAGCCTGGTTTTCCTCCTTGTCCTCTCCCCTTCTTTTTAGTGCACATGAAAGGGTCCTGAGACTGCTGAAGGAAATGAGGCAGGTGTTAGTAACAGTTACCAAAAAAGATCCTTGTCTCCACTTCATTCTACTTCCAAATTACCCCACCAAGGAACATCTGGTTTTTGTTCCAAAAGAGGAAATGCACAATATAAGGAGTAATTCTTATGTGTGATCTTTGGTATATTCTTATGTACTGATGCAATTTTTAATGTACAAGTTGAAAACACAAGGATGGTTTGAAATGATAGTTCAAAAGGTCCAAAAATTCAAAACATAGCTGATGGCAAATTGGGATAAAGGCTTGTTCATATATGGGAATATTTTCAAATTTAACATACTCATGATTCCTATTGAATAGAACTTGACAATATTATAAAGGCCAGAAACACTTTCAGTGTTTTTCTATGTTTTATGTAAACTGAGGCACTATAAAGCCAGCAGAGATTTCTATCTAATTATTTTCTTATAGCTTGAGCAGAAGAGCTTGAGCAGAAGAGCAGTGGAATGAGTAATTCACTTCCAGGTACCAGTTTTCCACCTCCAAGAATGCAGTTTTATTATACTAGTATGGATTACAAATAAGATATTCTATGTCCAGGTTGCTACCTGAGATTTTTGGGTTAACATTTATAGTTTTGAATGTTGCAACTGAAGGAAACTTAGGCTTTAAGATCCTTGAAGATAACTTTGCAGTTGTGTGCAGAGTGAGTCTAGCATTCCACCCTGATATGGCTGTTCCTTTATCAGTATATTACAGCTTTATAGATAGCAACTCCTAACATTACATTTGTTTGAAATTAGAAGAAAAACCAGAAAAGACAGAAAGATCCAAGAACCTTGGTAACAATATTCATGCTTTGCGTTGTTGTTGTTGTTGTCCCTGATGTTCCTCAGATGTCCCTAAATGATTAGGAAGTCTAGAGCAAGTTCAGGTTTGATAATCTGTTTTTCATCCCCCCCTGTTCAGGAGACATACATCAAAATTATTGACTTTCTCTTTGTACAGTGTAGAAGGGGAGGTGTCAGGTAGGTGTGAGGGGGAAGCTAAGCAGCTTTCCTAAAACTTTTTCTAGACTTTTTCTAAGTATATTTTAAGTTGTTCACCTGCACAATCTTCTGGGTTCTGTCTTGTCACTTATTTCTAATCTCTTTTGTTTCTCTGGAGTTTTTATGGGGGCAGTTTTGTTTGTGTTTTGTTTTGCTTGTTACTTTTTAATTATTTTTTCTTTCTGACACTGAGAGCAGAATATGCAAAATACTGCATCAGAGAGAAATACTTTTGTCAAAAGATAAGTCTACGTGCTTCTGCCTTATTTTTTTGTTGATAAGAAGTGATCAGTCATTAGCAAGCAGACTGTCAAAGCAACTTTAGGAAAGACAAAATCCTTTCCAAATGAGAATTAATGGGGAAAAGAAAATGATCTTTTCATATTCTCAGCTCTCATAATGTATGGCAATTTATCTCAGGAAGGGTTGGGAATCAATTAAGCATGAATGATATATAGGAAGGTGGAATGTGACCTTAACAAGTTGTCTTGTCTCTTGTCTTGATGTTTCCATCTGTTTAGCTCAAAAAATGATCTGATAATGTGGTAAGGAGATAGATATGATTTCTGAGGGAACTGTCATTATGGGCCACTATCTTCCCAGACCTGATAAGTTTAATCCAAGTTGCCTGGGAGGTAAGAAGTCATAAAATATTTTATCTGAGGCAAGTGCAAAAATACTCATAAACTCAAAGGTTAATCACTGCACCAAAAGAACAGATGAAGGAGACAGGGCAGTTTTATGTGTCTCTGTGTGATGTCCTTATTAATCATGGTGCCCCATTTGCTTTAAGTATGCCTCATGTATTTTCTTTTGAAAGCCAAATGGATAGTCAGAGAAAGAAATAGAAGACTATTACTATCACATGTTAAACAGTTCTGCATTTCTTGTATCACATATTCAAGGGATTGCATTACATCAAAGATGTATTCTAATTCATTCAGTGACTGACCAAATATTCCCTTCAGATAAAAACCTACACTTCCTCCTCTGTGAGTCGTTACAGATAGGAAATGAAATTTGAAAGACTACTGACTAAGAAACTATGGAAAGATGGCTGGGGACCGTGTGGAAAAAAATGTCAGGGAGAATAAAATTAGAGGAAACTGAGAGGTTATATTCACATCCCAGCAGAATTTATAAAGGTACAGAAATTATGGAATAAAATTATAGAATAAAATGCAGCTGCTACTTCCTGGATGGAATGCAGTTGGCATGCTCAAAAACTATTCCCTAAACCCCTGATTCCCCACAGCAACGATCTCCAACCACAGCACCTGCTAAGGGTAATGGTATGGAGGGTGAGGGAAGTGGGAACTCCTCAGCCAGGTTCTGTTGAAATCCTTGCAGGGAGGATGTCACAAAGTGTCGATGTCACTTTGCAGCTGAGAAACAGCATAACACCTGTCAGCCAAGGGAGACAGGAGATGTCCTGCTGCTGAGCCAACAGCTGCGGTGGAATCATTCTCCTTGGATGAACTTGGTTCATTATAGCCTAAATATATTAGCACACACCTCCACCCCAAATTTACCCACTCCCAGAGTACACCCACCCTCACTGGGCATGTGCTCTGTATTTTTTGACTGTATCTTTAAAAGTGAAATGAAAGAATTTTATACCAATCAATGAAAAAGTTGTTTATGACTAAGGTCACTCATGTCCACCTAAGCATAGAGAAATAGTACATAAACAGGTAGAGAATGGGGAGAAGATAGGGAGGACTCCATTGCAACTGCTGGCTGAAACGGTCTTCTCCATATGGGCACCTACTACTGGAGATGAACCACACTTCAGATGCTATCACTGACAATCCTCTAACCTTAACCTGTCACAATTTTGTATTAATGGTGTTACTCTGTAAACAGTTGGAGTGAGTCTTTCATAAGTGCTGGCAGTCACTGGCAGTGGGTAACATTATCAAATAAAGTGAAAGACCCACTGAGGGGTGTCCCTTACACTGTTGGTGTGTGTCCCTGAATATGTGGAACCACCCTCCAATCCTGCAGGACTTCTCAGTGAAGTGTCGTCCTAACCAGACTGACAGACTGGTCAGCACAAGAGCCTTGGCTTCCCTGGGGATTGACAAAAATCAAACACTAACGGTTGAGGAAATCACCCCACACTAAGAATAGACAAAATCTCCTCATATGACAGAGATACAGGAGTGCTCACACTGAAGAGATATGATCTGTATGGTTGGACTATCAGTTGGGAAGTGTCTTTATGATTCAGCTAATGGTAGAGGTTAAGGGTTCAAATTTGGACAGATATCCAGTAATGAGGACATTTCTCATGGGGACTATGGTGGCATCAATACTATTTAAAATCATCATTAGCAACTTGGACAGTAGAATAGACTGCATCCTCAGCAGTTTCATGGGTGACATTAAGATGAGCTCACACAGCTCAGCAAAAACGAATGTGTTGTTTCACCAGAGACAGAATTACTCCATGCAACAGTGCATGCTTGGGGCTGACTGGCAGAAAAGTAGTTTTGCATAAAGGACATAGTAGTCCCAGTAGACAAGAATTGTGCCTAGATCAGCAATGTACCCTAGCACCAGTGAAGGCTAACTTCAACAGTGCAGTCAGTAGGTCAAAAGGAGTGTTTGTTTCTTCTTCTTTGACACTTAGAAACCAAATTTAGAACATCATATAAAATTTTAGGGTTGTCACTACAAGTAAGACATTGACAGACTAGAACTAGTCAGTGGAAGGCCATCAAGATGTTTAAGGGGTCAGAGAACCTGATGTATAAATAGAATTTTTTCAGGCTGAAGAACAGATTAAGTGGAGGTCCAATGTCTGTTTTCAGTTGACTAACTGGAGGACAAAGAAAATACTTTACTCGATGGTCTACATCAAAAACTTAAACAACGATGATCACATAATGCCATAAAGAAAATTCAAGATATATAGAAGAAAACCAGAATATTTCTTCCTTGCAGGTGTAGTAACAGGTAACCTGTGGTACAGGTTGTTCAGAGAGGCTGGGAAGTGTCCATGTTTGGAGACCTTCACAACTTTGTTGGAAAGAGTGAATGCAAGCTGATCTATTTTCATATGTTTGACTTAGCAGATAGTCCTCCTCTGACACAGTGGACTGGATGATTTCCAAAGGTCTGGTCTGGACCAGTATTCCATTATTTAAGGACTCTTTGCCATTCCCATTCTCCCTGTAAAATGATGTTCACATCACACACCTATGTATCTCTCCAACTGAAACATAAGGCTTTTTTTTATATTTTGGATTGTAATTGTAATTTAATTGAAACTATAATTTTTAGCTATCAGACTAATAGTAAGTAGACTGTGCAATGTCAAGGACTTTCTGTAAATCTAAGGTGAATGTAAATAAAATACAAGGGGAAAAAAAACAGAACAAAGGATAACTTTATCTTACAGTGCAAGTCCACTGAGAGGCAGATAGTATTTTCAATACAAATTAAAACATGAACTACTGTATTAAATATAATTCTTAATTGAACTCTGAATGCCAAGAGGATTTCTGAATTTGTAACCTCTTCTAATTCTTCAAATGAGGACTTTGTCTGGACAGCTCATAAAAATAAGATCAAAATAAAAAGTTATGCCATGATTCTGAAATTCTACTTTTTAAAGACCTTGTTAAAAACAAGGTCCAACTACTTTTTTTTTTTTTTTTGCTTTTCTGCATCTCAGTATAAATCCTTCCCCACAAAATTTGGTATCTACACTCTGTAGAATTCATGATTTATCTAATTTAAGTTCAGACTATTTTCTCCAAGAGAGCACAGTTTTCGCTTTCATATCATGTAGTTACTGTAAACAGCCATAGGCTGTTTGAGAGGAAAGACATTCAAGATGATTTTGTATTTTAATATAACCATTACAAATAGCTCAATACTTTTTTCTCTTTTATTTTGTCTTTTGAACTTAGTAATATTTTGCCCATGTGCTAGAAAACAATGTTATTTATGTTCCCCAATATGAGGAAAACATGAGACTAGGTCTCATTTTCAGCACTGGCCTGGAACAGGATTTGAGTTACAGCAGTTCATAAATGACTTCATTTATATTTTATGCTGCTACACTGAATGGATCCAGCAACCTCTTTGGGGAAAGACTAGAAAATAATCTCAAATACATTACCTGGCTTATTACATTTTGGGCTTTGTAGTTCAATATCATAATAAGAAATTGAAAAAACCAATCAGAATACTTTATTTGGCTTTATTTTTTAAGAAATAACCCATGTTGTAGATTTTAAGAGTCAAATAATTATTTTTGGAGCTAAGAATGCATAGAAAATGGTTCTCATACAAACAGAAATTAGAAAATTAATTTATTGAAATGGAATTCAAGAGGTTTACTAAATATAACTGCCTGTTCCCACAATCTGTGTATTGAAAAGAAAATATTTCTTGGGTTTTTTCATGTCAAATCTGTGCAGTTCTGAAATGCACATATTAATGTTAGAAATTATATCTCTTCTTTTGTTATTAACAATAAATATCAGAAAACACATCTAAATAATTTTAATTTTTTCCTTTACAAAACATAAATTTTATTTCAAAATAAAATTTTATTTTAACTGAGGGATCAAAATCTTAGAGAAATAAGAGCATTATTATCCAGATTTTAATCAAAATTGAGAAAAAGAAAGAAATTTTATAGAAATCCTTTGGGAGAAAAAGAAAGCAAGAATTATTAAGCCAAGTTTAAAAGAGAGGGCAAATATACTTAATAATGTGTTCCAAATAAATTATTTATAACAATAAATGAAGTACAATTGGACAGGGTAGCAGTGAACTCTCATCGGAAACAGTCTAAAAGTGGATTTATAAAGGAAATCTTCAAATATGTTTCTGTTCTAAACTAAGCACATCAACTACCCTTCTAGTAAACTGAAAGTGTTTTCAAGAGGCAATTACTCTGGTCTGTGTTGGGAGTCCATTCAAGATAACCTAACCCATCCTTTAGGCTTGAATGAATTTCCCTTTTGAGATCCATTTCTGGTATTATCTCTGTTTGCTACAAAAGCAGCCTGGGTGACTGTCATGCTAGACAGACTAAATTATGTGAATGGGAACATATCTCAAGTGCCCCTCAATCTGGTTTTTTTTTTTTTGTTTTTTTTTTTTTTTTTTTTTTTTTTTTTTTTTNTTTTTTTTTGTGGTTTTTTATTTTTTATGTTTTTTTTTTTTTTTAATTTATTTTTTACATGTCTATTCAAAGTTCTCAGGTGATCTAAACAGAAAATAATTTTGAGCTATATGGCCTTTTCCATGTGCTGGGAAAATATGGCTATTAAATGTGTATGAATGGTGCTATCAACAAATTTTGAACTGTTCTAAACCCTTAAGAGTAAGAGTTTCTTAGTTTGAAAGTACTGAATTCAAATTTAAACTGACTGTAAATTTTCACCTATGCAATATTTTGTTTATAAGATCTTCAAAAATATGCTTATCTTCAGTTTAAGGATATAACCTTTGAGACAAATATTACTCATAAAACTTAAGCTCTAATTTCAATAGTGTATGAAGCAAATTTTTTATGAGCATCTGACTCTATGAACTCAGTGTTCTTGACTCTGATTTTGGGAGAAACTTCTCATTCTTAACAGAATACAAATAATAAAATCATTATGAAATCAATTTGAAAAATACAAATACTGTAAACAATAATGTTTTTAATCTTTAACTGTGACCTCTTAAAATGAACAGATAAGTGAATGTAACTATTTAACAAATAATTTTTACTATAAAGAAATTATTGCACAGTTAATAATCATATTAATAGTTAAATGTAAATTTCTCAGAGTCAGGGAGGTTTTCAAGATATTTTTTCTTCCCAAAAATATTTCCTTTTTTCTAGAATGTCAGTTTGTGCTCATTATCCTCAGACAAAAAACCCATGAAGTTGTAAGCTCCTGTCTCAAAAATTTGCCCTGCAAATGCCAGCAATGTTTATCTATAGACTGAAAAACCCATAATGTAATCATATTTTGTTTAGTCCTCCACACATAGATCATTCATGCAGCCATGCAGTTAAAGTTCAGTTTGGTAAAGTGTTTTCTTTAAGTAATGATATTTTTTGTTATTTTTTCAATTAATTGGTCATCAGTTCCCTCTTTTTGTTTTTTGGGGTTTTTTAAAGTCTCTTGGGATATACTTACCTGTTACTGCAAACTTCCACTTAATCTCTTTCTGCTCTCTAGTCAAGAAGGTTATTGAAATACTGCCCTGCTGTCTGTCCCAGATACTTGTTTCATGCATGTCATCAATCTTGTATAAACCAGTCTCTAAGGTTCCACTCTTTGAGAAATAAAAAAAGACAGGGGAAGCCTGGCTCTACAAAGACAGCATGTGGTACTACTGTCTTCATTCCTTTTGACTTTTATTTAATATTTACTCTTAAATTACAGGTTAAATTACAGAATTGAAGAATACTTTAGATTGAAAGGGACTTTTAATAGTCATCTAATCCAACAGTCCTGCAATAAACATGGAAATCTTCAACTAGACCAGGTTGCTCAGAGCACTGTCCAAGCTGACCTTGAGTGCCCAGGATCGGACACCCACTACCTCCCTGGACAACCTGTGCCTCTGTTTCACCATGATGCCAGTAAACTTTGGGGGCCCATTCTGATGAATATAGGTATCTCATTCATCACCTCTTTTCAACAGTCACTATTCCTCCCTTCATGGCTGCTTCATTTGCAGCCTTCACACAGTCTAAATTTTCCACTTTCTATCATGACAGAGATGATACTTGGAATGAATGATAAGTTAATTTCCATAAAACTCTAGCTTTTCTATCCCTTCAGAATCTCCACAACACTGAGCTGCTCAATGAGATACTCAACTGTCAAGTGGGTTTTCTGGCAGTTTGTTTTGTGTTACTCCACTTTTGTTTTGTTTATTTTATGTGTTGTGTGTGTGCTGATACCTGAATCTACAATATTAAAGCCTTTAAAGTAAGACCCATAGCTTTTGTTCAATAGGAATATTGAGTTGTTGATAATGGAATAGAATTGCAGCTGCTGGTCACTATGCAATCTCAAATTATAGGCATCAGAATTCATATTTGTGATTTAAAAGATTTTTGTTCCCATTTGAGCTACAAAATGAGCAACAGACACATTAAGCATTCAGCTGTCTCTGAAATTCTTTCAAAGCACAGCGTCTAATACTTGGGACACAAAATTCATAGCCTAAATATGTTGGATTTAGAAATACAATATAGCCTTCATGGATAAAATATTTCAAAGTTCAGCTGAATTAGTAAGTCCTACTTTTAGTAATGAGAAACCAAATAAAAGTTCCCTTTCAGATTTTGCAGCAATTTGTAGTAATGTACTTATAACACCTGGACTTAATTCACAAGTACTGGGACGCTGAGTGATGCTTCCTACATCTTTCAAGCTGTGGTCATACCACTTCCCATGTCCCAACACCTTGTTACCACATTTCTCCTAACACAGAATTGTTCAAGATTTGAGATGTTAAACAGACATTCTTTTTAACCTCTGACCAGAAACACAGAACTACCTACAAGGAGTTAAAGAACTTCATTGTGCCACAGCAGATTACCCAATGTTTTCCAGGATTTAGATATTTGCAAGCTTTTTAGCTATAAAACTGACCCCAGTGCTATATCTCATTTAATAAGAAATAATGTTTCCAAAATGCCTACAAGCTGATAATCTAAATTCTCACTCATATGCATTAGGTGGGAAATTATTTCAGAATATTTTATTGCCGTGGTCTTGAAAGTGCATTTTCCTGGTGGTAAAGAATGCAAATGTTTTGTTAAGCAACACAGGTGTTAATTGTTACCATGACTGTAAACGATGCCAAGTACTACAAGTTTTTTGGTTTTTTTTTCCAATGAATTAAAATATGTCATTTTTTATAAACCCACTCCATAATTTTCAAGCAGGTCAAGTAAAGTAAGATAATAAAGAAATATAGATTTAAGAGCTATCTGTACCGTCCTTTCTAAGTGTTTTTGTACCTCCCGCCATGAAAAGAAGTGAGTTGTTGGTCAAGCAACTATGAGAAGTTGGGTCTTCCATTCTCACTAGCCCTTGACCATTTATACCTACAGTATATAAAACTGAAGTACATATAACAACTACACAGTTTTCTTCATGCAGTCTTCAGGTACCCATGACTTCATTTAGAAGGTTTTCTTAAGTTTGGTGTCTTTAAAGTACCTCCATTTCCTCAATAATGTTTTTTTCCTGTTTAACTTTCCTATGTGGATAATATTATTGTGTTGGTGTTTTCAGACCTGAAGCTATAGGCAGTGAACTGAAGCAAGGCAATTTGGTTCCTGGGATAGGTAGTCAAGTCCTTCTTCTTGCATGGGAGATGTTGCTGACAGAGTGCAATCCAAACAGAGCACAGCTTGCTTGGGAGTGTGAGATATCTAGTCAGTGGTTTGGTCTGAGGACATGGAAGAATTCTAGTTTGGCATCTGTCTTTGTTTTCCTTTCTCAGTGCAGTGTAATGTGCACAAATAAATTGTGTTATACTAGGTATCATATAAGGAATGTTATTTTCCTACCCTGCTCATGATAAAACCCATCTCTTTCATGATCCTAAACCCACTAGTATACACTTTATAACACTTTTATACACTTTGCACTGGTCCTGACATAGTTTTCATTCTTTAGTTTTCTAAGTAATATGTCTTAAAATATCTTAAATTACATGAAATATAATATACATATATGGACACTTACTAACACATAGAAGATTAATTTTCATGCGTATATTTCTTGTTTATAGGATATATTTTTTCTTAGAAGAATAGGATATATTATTTCTTAGGTGCCTGTTATCTGGAGTGGCAAAATACAGTCTACCACCATTTATTATTAATAAAAATTCCCGATCGAAGTCTAGAATTGTTTTAAGACAACATTATTTTGTCAGAACAAAATGTGGGGAAAATCATGACTTTGGCTTTAGGCTTTTTGCCTTTCAGAGAAGATGACAAATAAATCATTGAAATACAGACACCTCTGTAACACTTTTCACAACTGCTTTCCTCTGCCATGTGATGGGAATATTTTCTTGCACTTCAAACAAATGATGTTAAATTATCCTAAAAATCCTGTATGGGGAATCACAGGATAGGACCCTTGATGGACAGAAAAGAGGACAGTAACAAAAAGGACAAAAGGACTCAACTAGGATTTTTTGCTTCAGTATTCACATATCAGTCAGATAATCAATAATCTACAATAGCAGGGCAACAAATTCCAACATGAAGTCTCAGTTTCAGGAGTCTGAGGCAGCTGAATAAAGCTACAAAATAAACTGCCTGTGAAACTGTAAAATTTTATGCAGCATAGAGTTCTTATAAAGGAAGATCCTTGTGAAAAGAAAAAGATATAACTTGAAGACTTTGTGTTTTGGCTTTGATTTGTTCAGTTTGAGGGTGGTTTCTAGGATGAAATTCAAATTGGAAATGCTTTTTAAAACCACCAAATCAATTACATTTAGGCATTTAGTTTTCCAAGGAAGCTCTGGTTAGGGCATATTTCATGCAAGAACACTGTTTAAGACAGGAATACAACAGCACTGAAAACAGCTGGAATATCTGTCTCACTAGTGACATTCTTCCAAACTAATGCACAAATCACTGTCAATGCCCACTGAAATAAAATGTTGCTCGCTATTTCCTGTTATCTGTAAAAGGATTTTTGCTCATTCTGTCAATGTGCAAAACCTCTTGAAACACCTGCAAGTACTACCACTTCCTTGATCATGTTGTATAATTCATCTTGCCCACAACAATGTCATTGAGACAAAACAGGCAAGGAGTGAAAAGCAAGAACTGCCCTCCTGCCCCAGAACTCCTTCAAATAACATGGTACATCTGAAACTTTGGGAAATATGGATAAGGTAATCCTGTGCTCCCTGAAACAGTCACAGAATTTTTACCTATGAAGAGTAACAAAAAAATTCCATCTCATGACAGCATGTTAGGCTGTCAGTGCCAGTTGAACTGTAGTGGTTATTGTAGGAACATTGGAAAGGGGCTAATTGGTACCTTTCTCATCAGCCTCACCAGGAAAGCCAAAGGAAAGGAATTCACCAGTCCAGTGCAGGGAGAAGTCTAGGGCTACACAAAAGGAAATGCACTGAAAAATCCCTGGAATTGTACTTTAATAAGAATTATGATAATTTTGATTTTTGATTTTGTTTTATAATTTAAAGCCTGTGTTAGAAACTAGAATTTATATTTAAAACTGTATAAAACACTATTTGAAAGCACTTTTTAAGTGGTATGTTGGAGAAAAAAAGCCAACAAATCCCCTAAAATATTTAAATACCTAACATTACATAATTTTTGTTAATGTTTACTGCCATTGATGTATATACATTCTTTTTAACTGGGTCAGCAAAATAAATATATGCGGGTTTTAGTAAATACAATTTCCTAAAAGAAAAAGTAGGAATTACATACTCAAATCCACATTTCTATTATTTAGATGTCATGACCTTCATATATGTTGAGCATTCAAAACTTTTCATTAAAAGGAATCACAAATGATCTGCAACTTTCAAATCTAGTTATTAATTCAGCATTACCACTGATAATTTGGGAGCCAATTATTTTCTTTCTGCTACCTATAAGACAGTTCATATTGATAAGGGGCAAAACTAATGACAGGATAAATAATAAAAGAATTTGGTTTACACCATCATTATATTCATAAGCAACAGTAAAATTTTCTATGGAAAAATGTTCTGGGAGTCCCTCCAGAGAGCAGAAGGGAAGAATGTGGCAATACACAAAACTAAACACGTGCAAGATCTATCCAGTCTAGAGTTGGAGATAGATATTTTAATACACTTTCCCTTTTCAGTCAACTACTAAGAATTTTTTATAATCCAACTGGTAGTTTTTTAGTAGACTTATTTCTGTATATGTTTCAGCACGGTCTGACAGTGAAACAATTTTCCTTTTACTTCATCTAAGTAAAGTCACTAATAGTAAATTCACATCTCTTTTCCCCTCATTTGTTTGCCTTGAAAATATAAATATTGACTCTCAGTAATATCTTTTCCTGATTTTTCTATTTTAGAATCACCTTTTTTTCTTTCCCATAGTGAGCCTGTCTTATCTAAAGAGAATATAAAGTCCTCTTCTAATGCTCACAATTTAAACTGATTTTCTAGAGAATTTTATAACAAACATTGATGAAAATATCTGATGTTCTACAGTGTTCATAGCTAGCTTAAGTTTGGGGATTTAGAAGCTTTAAATTTTTTCTTGAAGAGTTACACAGTCAAAAATCTCCAGTTTTTTTGAGATCAAGGGACTATTTTCTTTTCTATTAAGATTTCATTATTAAAATCATTTTACATAAGTGCCTAGCATGAGGTCCTAAAATGACTTTGTAAACATCATATATACTTATTTGGAAAGAAGGAGAATATTTATTTTGTTTGTTTAAATGGCTCAAACACTGTTTACTTGTGATATATTTTTTAAAGAGAATGGAAAAGCAGTTAAATATTATTAGTATAGCATTCTGAAATCCTACAGGATTGCACATATGTTAAGTATTTTTGTACAGCATTCAAGTGCTAAACAAGCCATGTGTATATCATTGTGTAAGTTGCCCCATTTTTTCCAGTCTGTAAAATTATAGAGAAAAAAAAATGCCAGTCAAGGTTCTGGGGCAAAACTACATTGGACAGAACAGTAAGAATTGCAGTCAAACTTAAGAGGTAGCAGTGCAGCCAGTTTGGCAGTATTCTGAATGTTAAAACTAGAATGTTTCACCTGGAAACTTGTTCAAGGTAGGTTTTAAGCTACCCAATAGCCATGTAGAGAAAATGTATCTGCTTTCTTTTTGATTTAAATAAAACTCACAAATGCTAAGACCAATATTTAACATTAACACAGTCCTTCCATTCCCTATAGAAAGTCAATTTCTAGACACTGATAGAAGAATAGCTGTTGCATTAAGATTTTTTTTTTAATTTTTAAAGGAGATAAACTTCTAGCCAGTGATGGAGTGACCTCTTTTCATGCCAAAATTTATCTACAAAGATCTCACAGATAGTCATTGTCAAGTTTTCACTAGTTCCTGACATCAGCTATCACATCAGTCTTGGCTAGCTTGACTATGGGTTGTGCCATGCTAGGGAGCTGTTAAAGCAGCAGCAGAACCAAGCTTTGGTCCCAGCTCAGCGTCTTCAGCCTTCAAAAGGATCAGGATATGTTTTTTTTCTGAGTGCCAGCTTTTCTTGTTTCAGTTACTTATTGAGAAAATGCTGGTTTATACTGATCTTGCTCTATTCCTTATCTGGTCCAGGGTCAATAAATACTGCACACCTTACAAGAAAGAATGATGAGTTTTTCAGGCAGGAAATTAATAAAAGGAATTTAAAGTTTGTTTTATCCAAAATGGACTTTGAATTTTACCTCCTACTGGTGTAAGTCTGATATAGATCACTGAGAATGAGCAAAGGATCCTTATAATTACTGAGAAGCTTAGCTTCAAATATGTTGGACATAGAAACGGAGACAAATGTAGGCTGCCTGCCACTTTTGATCTATTTTGCAGACTCTGAGGAACTTAGCACTAGTATCTATAAAATGTTGTTCAGTCTTCTAATCAATTTTTAAAGGATGACTGGAATTAGCTTAGCTTGTGTAGAAACCCTGACCAAAGGGAGAATTTTATTATTAGTAGTATTTTAGACGTGAAACTAGTGTTCTACAACCATGACACATTGTACCTTCTGTTTTCTTATTTGATTCATTGTCACTTGAATATTTCAGGAGCAGAATTATATTAATTATTAGATATAATAATGTTTAATTATAAAATATGATTAGTTTCTAGTAATTTGAAGATTGAAAAATGTCTAACTTAGTTGCCTGTTGTAATCACATAGTTAAAACCAGAAAAGACTTGCCCTTTCTTCAAGATACATGCCTGTTACTTGAGCATGGAAGTCTTTCACTGTCACAATAAGAGGCCTGTGCAATGCTTTATCTTGTACTAAAGTCACATCAGATGAGGGGAAACATTATTCAAATGAATTTTTATTCTAATTACTGTTGGATTTCATTGCTTTATAACTTTCAATAGGTTTTCTTCATTTTTTTCCCTCAATTAAGTATTACAGCGCAGTGAGAAATGTTACCAAATCAATATTTTACTCTTCCATGATAGAGTTCGTATTGCACGTATCCAAACTGAAAAACCCATGCTGCTGTTCAGCTTTCTTGGATCACCTTTTCAGACTAAACCACTCGGACCTCACTAATTCCAGCTCAGCTAAATGATTCCAAATAATTCCCATTCAAATTGACAGTCTTTCCAAGAAATAACAATTGAAAACAATTGGCTCAGGAAGTGTACAAAGCATATGTTTACAATATTTTTGCCCATTTACTGAAATTGAGGGAGCCAAATGGGCACAGAAGGTTAAAATTGAACAAAAATTCTTTTAGCCATGCATGGTTAGAAGATGAGAAGCCAGTTCATCAACTCACCAGAGATGCAAAATTCATTTCAATTATACTTATAATGCCAGGAGAAGTCTGTGTCACTTGTTTTTTGTTTCATTTACTGCTGCAATGATTTTGTTAATCTGTTCTAGGTAAAGGAAATTTATTCTAATAATTTGTGCAGGCTCCTGAATATGTATTTTAAAGGTAAAGAAAATTTTGACTTGACTATGGAGATGACAATGACTTTTATAACAAATATAAATTCTGTTTAAAGTTGCCAGATCTAGTGGACTTCAGGGCCCAAAATTTTTTTCCTCCCCAGTCTACTCTCATGGGCTTTGGTGCTCTCTTAGAGCCAGTGATGCCTCCTCAATCCAATAGATGGGAAGTTGCTCCAGCTCTGTGCCCTCAGGTCCACCTGGTAGCAGTGTTGGGAAGCTGCTCCATTCATGCTGGCTCAACCACATGTAGACACACTCTTACAGAGTACTTACAAACAGCCACATGGGCCCACCCAGATGGAGATCAATGCCTGGTCCACAGCACTGACACAAACATGCACAACACAGATGACTCAGACTAGCTCTTTATCTCTTGCTAGTCAGAATTATGAATAAATGGAGTAAGTGGAATATGCACACACGAAGAACACTGATGTCTTCTGTAGCTGGATCCCTAGTCTTTGGTTTCCTCCAGCAGCTGCTCCACAGACCTTCATGCCTTTCACAATAATTGTCCTACTTTAACAGCTGGCATGCAGGCCAGTTGATAACAGAGAGGGACAATAAGAGAAGGGAAAAGACTAAGGGAAATTCTCCAATAGCTAGATGGGAATCCCAGGTGTGTCTTCCTCTGGGAGGGGTTATCAACAGTGTATCAGGTAGTAATGGCAGTGAAGATGACGATCATCACTTTTTGTGATTTTTCAGTCGTACTACACAATTTTCTTTGGAACCTGAGAAAATTCTGTACTGGTTGATCCAGCTTCTGGCACTGTTTGCAACGTTAATTGGTGCTGCACATTGATTGGAAGCTAAGCATCGGCATACAAGTATTATTATATTATATTTACCAATAATTTAAATTACTACAATCTACTTTGTTGTGCACCAGGCCTGATTCTTACAATATAAACCTAAATTTGTGGAGATAAGATATAAAGAAAAGATGGAGAGAGATGTGATTCTGATGCCAATGTTATCATTACACTGTTGAGAACCTACCATAGCCAGAGTTTCAGGGTTTTGCAGGTGCAAGACCCCAAACTAGCCCAAAATTCTTTAGCAGATCATTAAACACACACTTATGTGGAGCAAAAAGAACACTAATGTGGAAAATTAGCAGTAACAGGGTTTAAGAAAGAACAAATTGAGGTGATCAGGACCAGGGATCAGACAAGTATGCTGACCAGCAACCCTCTTGCATACCACCGTTTCTTTTTTACTTGCCTTTTACACTTTTTTTTCTGACATGTTCCTCACTTTTGCACCCCCTTCATCCTGCCATTAGCCCTTCCCTAAATATCCTGTAAATTTTGTGTAATCCTAAAATTCTCTTCTTCCTGAATCTCATAATAAATCTTATTCACATTTAAGCAATAATCTCCCATTGGTTTGTGTGGCCTTCTGACTCCAGTTGATCCTGTTGATGCATCTTGGTGGAATTTACGGTAGAGAAAATTTGTCTCCTTTGATACTCTTTGAATAGCTGGTTTGACTTGCTCTGTTTCACTGATTCCTGCACTAATCAATGTTTTTTTTTTTTTTTTTCTCATTCTCTTCAAGCTCTGTGAATTTAATGTTGTTGCCTTTTAATTAGATAACCTATTAATGTCTAAGAAAGATTTGGTCAAAAGTTACTCACAGAAGTCCATACAGGAGAAAATATATTATGTGGAAAGTCCATAATCTATGGAATAGAAACAAAACAAAACAAAACAAGAACAACATCCCTCCCTCCCTACCCAAACAGTACATCAAAAACAAACAAACAAATTACAAAACTAAAACCAAGCAAAAAAAGAAAGATATATTTGGAGAAATCGGAGTCTATAAAAGTGCTAGTGCTTGTACACTCTTTATATTCAGAAGCAAGTTTTTGTTTACTGCAAAAACTTGCTGACCACATAAATTAGTATTCTACCATATGTGTGACAATCCAGCTTGGTAAAAGTATTGTTGGAAACTTGAGAACTAAGGCAGAGTTGAAAGGGCCGCAGCTCTTTGTTTCCTAGACTGGATGTTTCCTTGTATGTCATCTGCTCATGCTTTCACATGTCATACATTCCATACTGGAAAGAAAAATCTCACAGAATCCAACTTCATCCAAGTTCATCCTGTGCATCATTTGTGTCACTGCCAGTGACAGCTTATTTAATGCACCACTGCAGTCCCATCACTTTCCCATATTGTTTTTCCAATAACATTATATAAATATTAACAGAATATTGTAAATGTCTTAGAAAATTGACAGGTATACGTATGTGAAGAGCTAAAATGTAGAAAAGTTTGTGTGGGCTTCAGCAAGCACTAAACTTGATAACTGCTATGGTAAATATAAATTCAAAACATTAAAAGGGACAATATTATCTTAAAGTATTAAGATTTTCGAGCAGAATTTGATTTTACTTTTCTTTCCCCATAATTTAAGAATAAAATTTTCAGCTTCTATTTTTTTTTGTGAAAGCATTTTTCTTTTGACAATATTTGAATCAGGAAAAAAAAAATTAAATATGAAGTTTTCACATAGTTATCTCACACTTCAGTTGCAGTGTTAGAACAGATATTACTGTATTTATAATTGACTCATGCTGATTGGAAATGTAATGGAGAAATGGTTAAATGTTTAATGTCTTTCCTTTGTTACACAGCTGGATTCATAGACACCATTGAAATAAGCAGGAAACACACAAAAAACACTGTTTTGGTATTTGTAGATTAAGTTTTCACTAATCAAGAGAGTGGATCCACCTGATACTGAAAAAGTTGTAATTCTCATTTCAGGCTTACTCTTTGAACAGGTTACATGGTCATTATATTTTATCATTTGTTAGTTTGGGACTGTTGATTTTTAACACTTTGGGTTTTTATCAGGTTAGTCATAAATTATGCCTTTTCCTGACCTAATTGATACATTGATACATTCATATATTTCCATGCCAAAACCAAATGAACTTGCAAATGTGTCACATGTCCCAGAGGTGAAGAAAAGGACTTCAAAGGTTTGGAAGGGATTTGTATAAATCAGATATAGGCAAATGTTCATTCATTTGGAAGACATTTCCTCAGCTATTCTCTTAGTTTGGATTCAGCCTTAACTTCCTTGGTGTCTTGTTTAAGGAAATCTGGTTGGTGACATAAAGCATACAGAGAGCAGTGACAGCTCAGTCTGAAGGGAACAGGGCTGCTCCCACAGGACTTGACATTGCACTTGGACCAAAAAAATGAGAATTACAGAAGACAGTAATTCAGTGTTTTCTGCATGGTTAACCATACTTGCTCAACGACTCTTAAGGGAAGTGTCTGATAGTCTTACAGCACACATTAGTGACTCTTAAATGTCCCAGAAAACATTACCTTTTGAATCCCAGGAGACCAACTCTGCTGCTAAACTGTGTTGAGTCTCAAGTTTTTCCAAGACTGTGCACACACAAATGTTGTTCAAAACAGGAGAGGAAGGGGAAAGGAGGAGAGGTGTCAAATATCTTTGTGAATCTGTGAAGCACTAGCTCTAGGGATTTGTTCTGTTTTTCTGTTTCAGACACTAACTCATATGAAGTTCTTATGCTTTGTTAAAACTGCCATGATGTTGCATTGAAGTTTAATATTTGGTGGAACCCAAAGTATTGTCCCAAGAATGATAGCCCACACAGAGTAAAACTGCAAATCTTCTTTACATGACCCCTTCTATCTGGCATTGCTGACTCCACACCTCCAGTACTACGTCCAGGTCTGGGCCCCTCACTGCAAGAAATAAATTGAGGTGCTTGAGCATGTTTAGAGAAGGACAACGAAGCTTTGACAGGTCTGGAGTACAAGTCCTGTGAGAAGTGTCTGAGGGAGCTGGAGTTCCTTAGCCTGGAGAAAAGGAGGCTCAGGAGAACCCTTAATTCTCTCTACAACTGCCTGGAAGGAGGCTGTAGTCAGGTGAGGTTTGGCCTCTTCTCCCAGACAAGCAGCAACAGGTAAGAGTGGCCTCAAGCTATGGCCTCAAGCAAGTGGCCTCAAACTACAACCATGGGAGGTTTGGGCTGGACATCAGGATTAATTTCTTCACTGAATAGGAGGTTAAATATTGGAACAGGCTGCCCAGGGAAATGTTTGAGTCACCACTCCTGAAAGTGTTCAAGACATTACTGGATTTACCATTCCATCAAAGGTGTTGTTAAGTCAAAGATTGGACTCAATAATCTTGGAGGTCTTTTCCAACCTTAATTATTCTGTGTTTCTATATTTGTGAAAGTGTCACAGTAAAAAAAAAAAACAAAAAAAAAAAACAAAAAACCTGATCACTGGCAAGATAACTGCAGATAATATAAAAACTATGTTTTAAAGGAACATATTTATGTTCTGATATTAAATTTTTTGTAGCAACACATTCGTATTTTTCACTTGTACCTTACGGTGTTGAGTTTACCAGATGTCTCAGATTATACCAATTTTCAGATTCTACTGCAGAGCAAATAATAATGATGATGCTGGCAGAAACAGCAGTGACTAAAATCTAGAATTTCAACTTCTAGTCTGTAGGAAAATCTACTAGTTCAATATTCCTTTCATAAAAAGTGAGAGAAAAAATATTAGAATTTTAAGTCTGAGTTCCATTATAAGAGCTGAAGCCACAACACTAGGAAACATGTCTACCAAAAAATGTTTTGGCAATCCATATACTTCCTAGATTTTCTAAAGTGATATTTTCAGAAAAACTTAGTTTTTTCACTTCTGTTTTGTTACGCCAACATCTGTCTTAGCTTGTCTTCTGGACCAAATCCTTATCACAATTTCCATGCCACTCCACTAATTTTTGCTTTGAAAACCTTGGATGAGTTGTTATTGAAGAAATGTGACTTTTGACATTAGTGGTGCTTAAAATGCTGGAGAGTCTCTTTATGTAAAAAAGCTCAAACGTGATTAAGTGAATAAAAAAGTGATGTTACATTATATTAAGCCAAGCATCCATCGTGTTATACTTTCTACAAAGGCAGAGTACACAAAAATAAAGATGACACATTAATTCATAATTGCAATGGGACTGGCAGGCCCTGAGTACACACTTCAGTGCACTTACTTTTGTTTCTGTCTTAGCTTTTACGATATACATATTGTATTTTAAAACCTCCTATGAATCTGCAACTTAGAATTATTTTGAGTTCACTGAAGATTGTTACATTGGGAAAGAGTTATTTTGTGCAGCTTTATAAGGTTCTCTAAATATTGGTGGCTTTTATGACCTAAAACCATTGAGACTGGATGTATCCCATATTTGCCAAACTTGGAAGGAAAACATGAAATTTATGTCATAGAATTCCTTTATACAAAATTTGTGGAAACATGCACAACCAAACCACAAGTGCAAATAAATCCTACTCTGACTAGTCTTCAAAGTATAGGGGTTTTTTGCAGATCATAACTAAAACCTTGGAACTGTGTTGATTAATAATCTCTCTAGAAAGTATTCAAAAACTATGATGAATAAGTTTGATAACACAGGCAAAATTGAGTCACTTTGGAAAGTGTCTTAAATGAGTAAATCTGCTGAATATATTAAGAAATTATTTTAAAAAATGTTAACAAATTATTAAAATGCACTTGAAATTCTCACTGTACTGTGAGCTATGCATGTTTTGGTACTTCCTGTTCATGATGGAAAATATTTTATTCCATGGTTTCCATTCTGAAATAAATACATAAAACTAATATCATGCACAATTACTTCAAAATTCAGAGGATTTTGGATCTGGCCTGCTTGATTTGGGAGACATTTTACTAAAATTTTCTATCAAAAATGTACTAGGTACTTCAGGCTCCATTACACCTCTCCAGCAACAGATTGAGAGAAAAAAGAACTGATGTAAGGTATTTTCTGTTTTATTAATCTGGTTGTTGAACAATAATTTAGTGTCCAGCTTTATCCAGTAAAGAAATTGTTAAAAAAAATATAATATATAGAACTTACATTTTTAAACAGTGTTAAATTACTTTAAAATGTAATATTAATATACTGGCATATACTCAAACATGTATAGTCCACAAAAAGTGGAGAACATCATTGCACACAGCTGTGGTGAATTTGTGTACTGAAATTCACCATCTGTAGTATGGTCCTTCACATTTAAAATCTTTTTTAATGCCAATAAAAATTAAACAAACAAACAAAAAACCAAAACAAAAAACCCACCACACAACAAAAAAACCCCACAAATAAAATTTCCTTTTATATTTGTATCATGCTGTACTGATAAATGTTGTGTTATTTCTTTTTGTATTTAAGTGGAAAAGAAAGAAAAAAAAAAAAAATCCAAAATGAAACTTGGTGAATTCTGAAGTCTTTTTTATCAAAGGTCTAGTTATGGAGTTAACAGTAAGATAATAGTCAGACATTGACAACCAAGACTAAATGAGTTTGGCAGGAGCAAACTATATTATATAGTGTGATATAAAATGAAGAGCTATTGCACTCAAAATAAGTGCTGAAGAGAGAGATATCTTTGCACAAGAAGAGATAGATATATCTGCACAATCTTCAGAAAAATATTATCAGATGAAACTATGTTATTTGTTAGCTTTCTGGAACTTGATTTAAAATTTTTTTATGTGCAGTATACTTGGTGAAAACTTACTGAAATATAAATGGTAGTCTCTTTTCTTCAGCTGTGACCATTTTTAAAAGTTTTTGATCCTGCCACTTAATTGTGAGATGAAGTCTTCTGAAATTAACATGTGTAGCCTTGGTTCCTGCCTGAGATGTTTTGGTTTTCTGAAATTCTTTTCCCAGGGAATTTTGTGTAAACCAGAGACATGTTTTTGTAATTATAACTTTGTTTACATTCTTTCCCTAGGAGGGACTTCTTCTTGATGTTCCTGTGGTCTGACCAATGTGATTGAAGAAGTTTGTCTTTGTTTCACCAATCAAATTATTCTGTGTAGAATAGTATAAAAGGGAAGATATTCCCAGTAATAAACATAGTCATTCTCAGCCTTCTGAAGTTGGAGTCTGTGTCGTTGTGGTGTACAACAGTGTCAAACATGTATTTGAATTCCAAAGGCACAATTTAATGTGTAATCACTTAGATCTGTTTTAAATTAGCATGATTTGCCCATTCCACAGCTAATATTTTATCCCTTCTGGTAGTTTTGTGAAACTGCACGTTTCAATGTTCAAAAATTTCCATCAGTGTCAATGGGTTAGTTAAGGCAATGCCAGCACAGATACAGCATATGTATTGCACAAAAAGATATTGAAACCCAACAAAATTTTTTAGGAAACTTTTATTTAAATGCTTCACTGAATTCAATGCAAGCTGCTTTATGTTCATACATGACGACAACTTGAGCTTCTGAAAGAAAACATTTTTGCCTCACAGTTGACTTGAGGCAACTGGAAGCTATATATCCCAGTGTTTACCAGAATTGCACTGTTTTTCTAAACTTCCTGATTGAACCATTTTCCTTTAGGAGAAGATACTGCTTTTGAAGGAATTACCTCATGTTTGCATTTGAATTAACAGCTGTTTGGGGAATAGCTTGTTGCCAGTTGTAATGGAATGAGGCATGCTGCTAAACCTTATGACTTCCAGATTATATACCTAATTTTATGACATTAACCTTGTTTAGTACATTAGCCCAACCTCTAGTTTGAGTCTAGAAGTTTCAGTGTTGAAACTTTGAAATATCCAAAACAAAATATTCAATGTATATATATATATAAAATCTACTAACTGCAAAGAAGTAATCTGTATCAGACAAGAAACTCATGAATAAAATTCTATTTAATTATGAATTTACAAGAATGCTTTCAGAAATCTAGGCTACATATGCTGTCATTATATTACTATTGTATCACGTATTATATCAGTTCAAGTGCTGTTCTAAAAGAAACAGCTTTTCAGCATGCTCAATAAGTTTTCTTCTGAGGTCTTAAATTTAAGGGTCGATGGGTTTAGACTTCTATGCAGTTTGTCAATACCCTGACACAAAAAAGATGCTGACCTGTGGGAAAGATTCCAGAGGAGAGCCACAAAGTTGATCACAGGGCTGGAACATTTCTTCTTTGAAGACATGTGGACGGGATTGGGGCAGATCAGCCTAGAGAAGAGACAGCTCTTGGAAGACCTTACAGGAAATTCTAGGACATAAAGGGGCCCTAAAAGAAGGAAGGAAGAGGAGCTTTTCACAAGGGAATGTAGTGATGGACAAGAGGGAATGACCTTAAACTGAATGCATTAGGTTTTATCTAATAGAGTAGATATTAGGAAGAAATGCTTTAGCCTAAAGGTGATTAGGCACTGGAAGAAGTTGCTCAGAGAGGTTGTGGACTTCCCAGCCTTGAGGCTGTTCAAGGCCAGGCTGGATGGGATTCCTTGCAACCAGTACTGCAATTACAATTGACAAATAACTTTTTTATTTCCTTCTTAAATATTTAATACCAGAGGAATTACCAGCATTTCTGATTGGCTTAGCTTTGGCCAGCAGCATGTGTGTATTGGAATCTGCTGGCATTGGCTCTGCTGGACATGGAGGAAGCTTCCAGCAGCTTCTCATGAAAGCCAACCCTGTAGACTCCACAACCAAAACCCTGCCAAATAAACCCAATGCATTCTTAAAAACAGGCTTTCCTCTAGAATAAATTCTTGTTATTGCCTTTGTTATTACACTGAGGGATGTGCAGAAGTGTTTAGAAGAAAAA
>VWYO01015881.1:269-11226 GCA_013400275.1 Rhadina sibilatrix
AAAAAAAACCACAAAAAGCAAAACCAAACAACAACCCCCCCCCAAAAACCAACAACAAAAACCCAAACCAAACCAACAAACAAAAACACAAACCCCAAACCCCCCCCCAAACAAACAAACCCCAACAAAAACAAAAACCCCAAAAAGGGATGCGCTAAACGATTTGCTTAGAAATTAAAAACGAAAAAGCCTTAAATGAAAAATTAATCAAAAGAAAAAGCATCAAGTCAAATCAGGTATCACGTTCATATTTTATTTTGTCTGCCTTCAGCAGTGCAACCTTGCAAGCAGCAATGCCACCACTGCTCCTCCAGCCCAGGGAAGCTCGGGAGCTGCTCCCCCATCCCAGCAAAGCTCCAGACTGTGGGATCATTCCCAGCAATGCTCCAGACTGTGGGATCATTCCCAGCAATGCTCCAGACTGTGGGATCATTCCCAGCAATGCTCCAGATCGTGGGATCATTCCCAGCAATGCTGCAGACTGTGGGATCATTCCCAGCAATGCTCCAGATCCAAAGCTCTGGATCCCTTCCCGGGAAAGGGAACCCCACTGCCCTGCTCTGATCCAGCCGAGCTCGGCTTCCAGGGCCTCCCCTGCTCCAGGGACAGGGACAGGAGGGACCCTGCCTGGAACTGTGTCCAAGCACAGCCATTTTTGGGCATTTTTGGGGAGGGTCTGGAGCTGTCAGGCTGGGAAATGCCACCTGGAGGGCAAAGGTGATGTGGTGATTTACCTCTGCTTTGGCTTCGGGGAATCCTGGATCCTTCCACTTCCACCCAAGGCTGTTCCCTGCCCTGGCAGGGCAGAGTTATCCCTGCTCCCAGCAGGAGTGCTGCTCACAACGGTGGGAGCTGCACCAGCACCTGGCCAGCATCTGCTTCAAGATCAAGCAAGGCTGAGGTTGGTAAAACCAGCTGTTAGCCAGCAAATAAAAATTCCTAGGAAAAACAAAAAGCCCAATATGGTGGGGGGGGTTGTTTGTTTGTTTGGTTTTTAGTTTTGTTTTGGTTTTTTGTTTTTTTTTTTTTTTTTTTTTTTTTTTTTTTTTTTTTTTTTTTGTGGGTTTTTTTTCCAGAAAACAGCCAGAAGTTCAGAAAAACCCCATTTAATTGGACTACAGCAGCACACTGAGGTCAAGGCTCCCTGTGGCTGAGGCTGTGGCTGCCCTGGATCCCTGGCAGTGCCCAAGGCCAGGTTGGACAGGGCTTGGAGCAGCCTGGGACAGTGGGAGGTGTCCCTGGGGGTGGAATGGGATGGGCTTTAAGGTCCTGCCCAACCCAAACCATCCTGGGATTCCACAATCCTGTGTCTGAGGCACTTCCCATCCTTCTGAAATCTGAAACACCAGAACTCCCAGGGAGCCAGGGATTCGTGCAGGGCAAAATTCCAGCTCTAACCTAAACCTCTCATTTAAAACCAAACCAGAACTGAAGTGCTTAGAAAGATTAGAGGGCAAAGAACATTTCATATACAAGTCACAGGAAATAGCTTGGGGACCCATTGCTTTGTATCAATATCCTGGTGGAAAAGAGGTTTTTTCATGGACTAAGTGGTCAGAGCACCAAAAATCCCCGTGACCAGCACTGACAGGGCAGGGAGGAGGAGCTTGGTGCTGTAGGATCTTCCCACCACTGCAGGTCTTGTGGGAAGGGACTTGTGGTAAAACAGTGCTGGGGCTGCTGTCAGGCAGCTCCCAAAGATCTCTGCCCCAAAAAAGGGAATCACTGACATCCTGTCTGTGCTGCGAGTGGGATCTGCCCTTCCAGAGGTGGGACACAAAGCTGGGAAGTCATCTCTGTGTGATTTATTTGGGTTCTTCTGGAACAGGAACAAATCCTGCATGGACAAAGGAACACGCTCCTCCTGGGTTCCTTCTGCTGCCTCAGGGAAAAGCCAAATCACCCCCTGATCGTGGAGGGAAAACCAAAAGAGCTGTGATGAATTAAGAGATGGTGGCAGAACTCCTTCTTGGCACAGAGCTCTCTTGCAGAGAGCAAAGCCAAAGCCCAGAGGGGAGCCAGCCACGGGAAATGTTTGTGACCCAGCCTGCAGCTCTGGGAAGGGGTGGCTGCTGTCACCAGAGCAACAAAACACGGGACAAGGGTGGAGGGAGGGCAGCAGGAATGCTGGTGTGCCTGCTTGGGATTGAAGAGGGCACTGCAGGGTGTTTATTCACAGCCCAGAGAGTTCAGCAGCTGTTTCCAAACAAGGAGTCACATCCAAGAACGGAACCGTCAGCGCAGCTCCCACACGGGGCAACGCCGAGGAGGAGGAGGAGCAGAGACCTCGGGAAAACTCCTCCTTGCTGGGAGCTGGTGACATCTGCTGCACGTGGAGCTGCCAGCAGTGGTGGAGGCGAGGTGGGAGAGGCTCCAGGCAGGGCTGTCAGGCCCTGGCCCTGCGCAGGCCGGGGTAGCTCTGCACGGTCCTGGTGATGGCCTCGTCCAGCCCCACCACGGGGCTGTAGCCCATGGCCCTCTTGGCCCTCTCACAGCTGTAGTAGTGGAAGGTCCCTGCCAGGGCCACCCTCATGGGCGTGAAGGTGGCCTTGATGGTCACCAGGGGCCTGAGCAGGGCCAGCAGCAGGGACAGCAGCAGGGCCAGGTAATAGGCCAGCCAGTAGGGAATGTGGTACTTGGGAGGGTCGTAGTCCAGGCCGGTCAGGATCCGGGACATGAACGTCCAGAAGGGGATTGGTTCATCGTTGGTGATGTGAAAGGCCTGGAAGAGAGGCAGGGGTTAAAATCATGGTGGATTTCCCAGGTCTGGCTCTGTGATGGCCCCTCTGCTGCTCATGCTGAGGACATGACCCCTTGACCTGGGCCAGAGCACACTGTGCTGACACGCTGCTTTGCACTGCCCACCCCTGTGTGCAGAGGGGGAATCCCTGCTTTTCCAAGGAAACCAGCTACTTCCAGCAGTCCAGAGCCAGGATTCCTCATAAATTCACCCAAACTGGCTGCCACAGCACAGAGCAGAGGGGTGAAAACACCCAGAGCACGGTGGGACCAGGAAAAGCTGGAAAAGCTCCTCCTGTTCTGATCTGTGTCCCAAAAGCTTCTGTGTTTCCATGTGTGCCTCCTGTTCTGCCTGGGTTGCCCTTCACAAGGAGTTTTAGAACAGGAAATTCCAGGATCTCCATCCAGCTCAGCCCAGGTGGCTGCACATGATGCTCACCACAGATGGAGAACCTGGAGCTGCTCCCCTGGAGGATGGGTGTCCAGGACACTTGGGAATCAGCATGGATCCCACAGCAGATGCTGGGGACCTCTCTTCTCCTTCTCCTTCTCCTTCTCCTTCTCCTTCTCCTTCTCCTTCTCCCTCTCCTCCTCTCCTTCTCCTTCTCCTCCTCCTCTCCTCTCCTCCCCTCCCCTCCCTCTCACCTTCCCACACAGGGGAGAGCCTCTGTGCAGCTTTTCTGCAGCCAGGATGTGCCCATGCACCACGTTCTCCACGTAGGTGAAATCCACCAAGTTCTTTCCATCCCTGCACAAGACAGAAAAGGAATTTAGACCCCAAGGCAAGGTGGGCTCTTGGCAAAAGGAAGGACTTCCACCAGGATAAATTCATCCCAAGCTTCCCCTGCTCCCACTCTCTGGTGCTGCAGTTTCAGGCCATGTTTTCAGTATTTCATATTTAATAGGGATTTTAATTGGCAGGAGCTCAAATACCACAAGTGGTGTAAATTAACAGCAAGTAATCCTGAGCTGTCTCATGTTAATGGCACAGCTCTTTGACAGCTCAAGCCATGCCAGCTTTCCTCATGGATATTCCTTTGGCATTATGGACACTCACCATGGCAGGGAGTGAGCCCCTAACACAGTAGTTTTAAGGAAAAAAAAAAAAATAAATGGAAAGCGAAAAATAAAAGAAACAAGACAACTGATTCCCTTTTGTTCCCTCCCAAAAGGGCTTTGTGGATCCAGCAGCAGCAGCAGCAGCTGTGAAATGCCTGGGCCTTGCTCACCCAATGATGAACTTCATCTTGCCACTCCGAGCTGCCTGGACCAGGATGGGAACCAGCTGAGGGTCTCTGGGACCAAAGATTCCATGGGGCCGGATGGCAGTGGTGAAGAAATTGTTGTCTGGGTCGTTTGCACTGAGCACCTCCTGCAGGGAAAGAGGAGAAGAGAACCAAGAGGGAAACCAGAGCTCAGCAATGCATCCCATGCTCATCACTGACAGGGCTGGGGCCTCCCCATCTCCTTGGGAAGGAACCAGTGGAGTAATTAATTATTGTCCCTTCCTGTCTTCCCAAGTGATCCTGCCTTTGTTCTCAGTTCTCCTTGATAAGAAAACCAGACAAACCCCAGTTTTTATGGTCAAGCACTTCATGAATTGACAAAGGCAGGGAAGGCTTTGCTTCTCTCATTTAACACCCCAGAAGCCAGAGGAGTTTTCCAAGCTCCTTCACTCCATCAACTCTGTGCACGAGCTGGAGCAAAGGAGGACACTCAGGAATCCACTTCTGCCCCTCCCAGGGACATTCCCACCCCAGCCCTCCTGGATCTGCCTCGGGAGGGGGTGCTCCCATCTCCCTGCAGCTCCAGCAGCACATTCAGCAGCTCTGGAGCAGATTTAATTCTCCTGGGAGTTCCTAAACTCTTCTCCTCATTTCCAGCAGCTGCTGGAATTTCTATGGAGGAGGCACAGACAAAATCCTTTCAGTTTTCCCCAAGACAAAGCCATAATCACCAGCACTGGGGGCTACCCCTTACTGCTGCTCCTCAGCCTCCCCTTTCTCAATTACTGCAGAGTGCTGGTGAAGGAACAGATGTTTGCACAATTAAAATTAATTAAGCTCTTGTGGAGGAAATTCCTTCCAGGCTCTCACACTGTCAGCAGCAGCATGGAAGGGGCTCTCAGTTCTTCTGGCACAAAAAGCACAGATCCTTCCCAGAGCTGGAATGCAAGCCATGGGAAAAGGATCCACAAAAGGGCTGTTGCCTTTGACTGAAACCACTGTTACCCCACACTGAAACCACAGATGCTGCAGCAGTGACAGGGCATGAGAAGGGCAGATGCTGCTGGTGTGCAACTGTCCAAAGCAGGGAACTCTCAGATGTCTGGAGATCTTTTTTAACATTAATACTTTCAGTAATGAATGGCCTGTGCCCCTCAGCTTAGGCCACATTCCCACCTCTTCTCCTCCTTCCTCAGTGCCTTGCTCACATTCCCAACTCTAAATTCAGGCTGCAAATCAGGCAAAGAAGAGGAGAAGACAAAAACCTGCCCTGACTGCTGTTGAACCAAAGCTGTGGCAGGTAAGAACTGGGACTGTCCCGTGGCTCTTATGGCACTGACACCTCTGGCAGCTCTGGAACCAGCTCTGCAGTGTCACACAGGATTTCATTCAGCCTCTGGGGCAATTCGTGCCACAGCTTGATTTTATTCTCCTTTTGTTAAGTGAATACATCCAAAAAGAACAATTTAACCAATTCAACCATTGGCTAAATACCTTCTCCTGCAGGATCTTGGTCTCTGTGTAGTAATCAATAGGTTTTTGTGCATAGGGGAGATCTTCTGAGCCATTTTTTATGTCCGTGCCCTCAAAAACTACACTGGCACTGCTGGTTAGCACCAATTTCTGCAGGAGATAGGGGAGAAAACAGTTCTTTAAAGCCTAAAATGAAAGGGTCATTATTTACAAAGGCTGAGTAAAGATAATAATGATAATTATAGAATTTAACCAACTGATCCTACAGAAAATAACCCGAGTCTAACAGAGGATGAAGAGAAACTGCAGGTAAGAGAACCTTCCCTTTTTAACTCATTCTGTCCCATCCCTTAATGCCACCTAAAGGAGATTTAAACATTCCAACAAACACCCAAGGCAGTCAATCCAGGGGAAACGTCTCCAGGAAATTCAGAGGCTTGCAACACTTAACCCACAGCCAGTGTTTTAAAGAAAGATTTGCTCATCTTGGCAATACCAGTCAACAGTGGATTAAACAAAAAAAAGAAACCTTGGGTGGTTTTGTTTGGTGATTTAAATGAAATGAATATTATAAATAAATTTAAAATAAATGAAATAAGTGATTTGGAATGAAAACTTATGGGATATCAAAGTAATTTCAGGAGAAAAGCCAGTCTCCAGTTCCAGGCTGGCTTCCTCAGGCTCTTCCTTTTCTGGGCAATTGGCTTTCTAAACCAAATGACACCAAGCTTATGGCACAAGTGTGTTCCTCCTCCTTCCATGGTGGGGAATTCAGGGAGGGAACAGATGCCATGAATATTCCCAGGGCTGGAAAAGCCATCTCTGGGGCTGTCCCCTGATGAGGGCAGGAAAGAAGCCACCTGTGAGGTGTTGTTGTCCCAGGGTGACTCCCAGGCAGGACAGATTTCAATGGATGCTTTTCCATCACAGTGTGGATTCCTGTGGCAAACAGGGGCTGAGGTTACACCCAGCAGGTGACTCACAGAGTCTCTCCCCCAGTGTTTTCATGGAATGAATGGGAATTGAGCCTCTCAGTGCCCTTTGTCCCTCTCAAACAAGGCTGGCCCTGCCCTGTGATGCAATTGTCACAAAGTCCATCAGCCTCTCCCCCTTTACCTGCACTCCAGCTTCTCTGCAGGCTTCAATGACTGCCTTGGTTCCCAGGAAGTTCACCCTGTAGAAGAGCTCCCTGTTGTCACTGGAAGGGGCTGGGGATGCACAGTGGAACACCACGGACACTCCCTGCAGGGCTGGCAGCAGAGCCTGCAGGGAACCACGGGGGAGACAGGAATGGAGCAGCAGCCACGGAGGGAAAAACAACAGCAGGGGAATAAAAGAGCTGCTTTTCCATGGGAACAGCTACACTGCAGGGCATGCTCCCTTCAGCAAGGTGGGCAGCTGGAATGGGATTGTCATCCAGGACCTTCACAGTGTCCTGTCCTCACCACACATCACATCCTCTCTTCTTCCCAGAGAATTCTGGGGAGCTTCCCCAGAGCTCGGAGGCCCAGGCTGAGCTCCCTGCAATTCCCAGCTGCAGCTACAAGGCTCAGGGCTACCTGGAGCTGGGACACTGAGGAAGCAGCAGGTTTAAAGTTCCCCATGGCACTGGCTGAGTGCAGGTGGCTGTCCCAGAGTCACCTCCCACACGGCTCACACAGTCCTTGGCCAAGGCTGCCCCTTATCCCACCCTGTCTGTTGGGAATATCAGTTGTGCCATTCTCACGGAGCTGAGGAGAGCTGGGACAGCCCCCTGCAATTAGCCCAGGGGCTGTTAATTACCCTGTGAATCTCAGCTAGCAGGAATGCAAAGCACCAGGCACACACCAGCCCTGCTCTCCTCAGCTTGAGGCAGCAGCCAGGCATCAGCCACCAGATCCGTTTCCTTCAGAGGCTTCCAAGGAAAAGTGCAAGGCCTGCACTTGCCCCTGCTGAGTGCAGCCAGCCCTTGCTCACCTCCTTGTCACACAGGTCTCCCAGGAAGAAGGTCACCTGCTGGCTCTCAAACCGCTGCTGGATGTCGAAGACGTTGACCCTGTAGCCCCTGGCCAGCAGCTGCTCCACCAGGTGCTGCCCCAGGAAGCCCGAGCCCCCGATGACAGTGCAGCTCCTGCCAGCCTGCAGGGACAGACAGAACCCCCTGACACACCCAGCAGGCTCAGCCAGCTCCCCTGCACCTCACTCAGCTGGAGCTCTGCCCAGCAGCCCCCCTGCAGGGACCTGAACTTGGACATCAGAGCTCTGGGATGCATCTCAGGGTTTGGATTTTGGAAGCTGCCACACGCTCACACAACCAAGAGGCTCCAAGGAGGAGGGAAGAAAAAGGAGGTTGGTCCCCATGAACTCTGTTTGGACAGCAAAGCAAACAGAATTTGAAAGGAGCCTGCAAGAAAGATGGAGAGAGATTTGCAAGAGCACGGAGGGACAGGGCACAGGGAATGGCTCCCACTGCCCAGGGCAGGACTGGATGGGAGATTGGGCAGGAATTGTTCCCTGGCAGGGTGGGCAGGGCTGGCACAGGGTGCCCAGAGCAGCTGTGGCTGCCCCTGGATCCCTGGCAGTGCCCAAGGCCGGGCTGGAGCAGCCTGGGGCAGTGGGAGGTGTCCCTGCCAGGGCAGGGGGTGGCACTGGACCAGCTTTAGGGTCCCTCCCAACCCAGAGCAGTCTGGGATTCTGGGATGATTCTGTGATTTGCTTCAGCCTCCTGGCACAGCTAAGTCAGAAGATTAAAACCATCACCACTACCAGAACCTGTGACACTCAGAGCCAAGAAAGCAGCCAGGTAAAGGCAAGGGCTGCCCTTTTGAGTTTTTAGCTCTTCCTTTCTTTTTCTTTCAGCTTTGTAAACTAATGATTTGAGTTACTAATTAACAGATTTCAGTCTGCCCACTCGTCTGACTGGACTGAGACCAAAGACCTCACTGCCAGCACAGAACATCCAGGCCCTGAGTCTGAGTGAGGTTTTACACAAAGAATGCTCTGTGCTGGTTGCACAGAGTTTTACTCCTGGTTGTAACACAACCCCCACCTCTGCAGGGATCTCTGAGGGAGCCTGAACCCCCTGGAGCCACACAAAGACAACGATTGTTCCCAGCTCTTCAAGGGCCACATCCTTGTGCAAACGTTCTCCTGCCAAGTGCTGGGTGATCCACAAGAGACATTTGAGGCGTTCCCTGAGTTACATCAAAGCTGAACCAGTTATTGGGGATGGGCCACGCACAGGAGAGTCTGATCAGGGTCTGGAGCACAAATCCTGTCAGGAGGAGCTGGGAAAGGGGCTGAGCCTGGAGCAAAGGAGGCTCAGGGGGCCCCTGTGGCTCTGCACAGCTCCTGCCAGGAGGGGACAGCCGGGGGGTTGGGCTCTGCTCCCAGAACAGGGACAGGAGGGGAGGGAACAGCCCCAGGCTGGGCCAGGGGAGGGGAAGGGTGGATTTTGGGGAAATTTCTTCACTGGAAGAGTGGCCAAGGCCTGGAAGGGGCTGCCCAGGGAGGCTTGGAGCCCCTATCCCTGGAAATGTTCAGACAAAGAGTGCATGTGGCATTTTGGGATGTGGTTTGGAGAAGATGAGGGGATTCAGTCAGAGGGAGAATGGCTGCTGAGGGGACAGAAACTGTTTCAGCTTCTCCTCAAAGGCAGTCACTCTCTTGCAGGGACATTTCCCTTCTCCCTGTACCCTTTCCCATTAGGTCCCTTGCACCTCAGACCATTCTGGCATTTCCTGGTGCCCGTGCACTCTCCGGGAACCAGGAGCACCCAAACTGCTCTGAGTCGTGCTTGAAGTGAAGTTTTGCTGCAGCAGAATGCTGCCCTCTGCCTCTGAACCCCAGAGCACTGCAGAGGCTCCGAAGGAATCCCAGAATCCCAGACTGGTTTGGGTTGGGAGGGATTTTAAAGCTCATTTTATTCCACCCCTGCCAAGGGGACACCTCCCACTGTCCCAGGCTGCTCCATCCCCATCCAACCTGGCCTTGGGCACTGCCAGGGATCCAGGGGCAGCCACAATTATGTAATTGCTCCCAATTAAAATGAATTTTAAAGAAATCAAAAGGAATTAAATAAGTTTTAATTAAAATTAGTTTTAATTTTATTAAAAACTCTCTGCAATTTGATATTGCACAGTGTAATATTTATGGCAAGCCAAGCTACGTGTCTATATTGATTTTAAGGTATGAACTCAACCTAGCCAAATTATACCTTGGAAAATCACGTTTTCTCCCCAGAATTATCATGAATGCAGGATCAGCCTCATTTCCTCCCTAGCGATGTGCAGAATATTTATGAATTTGCTTCTGCAAGACAAAACTTCCCACAGCACCATTTGAGGCCCCAACTCACCGATCTGAGCTGTGTGGCCATGGCTTGGACGAGGCACTGTCCACCAGAATCCTTGAAAAAAAGGGAGAATATTCTTTTACTCCCAATAAAATGCCACATTTCTAGTTACAGAAATCAGGGTTTGAAGTCATTATGCTGAAGCAGGATGAAGCGAGGGGAGTTAATTCTCCCTGTTCTTCCAAACTAAATCAGCAACCGCAGGTGCTGGCCTGGCTCCTTGGTACTGATTTTTCTGAGACCCCTTTGAAATTCCAAGGGAAAAGCCAAGAAGAGGGGGGGTTGCTGCCTGTCCCCCAGGAGCACCGAGCCGGTTTAAAGCAGGGGCACAGGGCGATCCCCCTCAGCTCTTCCCTCTTCCAGCCCCTATCCCTCAGCACCTCATCCCTCTCCAAAATGCACTTTATCAACTGCTGCAGCTCCAGTTCCCCGCAGCTCTTTCAGCCCCATCCCAGAGCCCCCTGTCCCTTTCCCCGCGGCCTTCAGGACCTCACCCACGGCCGCCAGGACCCTCCCCACGGCCCCAGGACCTCCTACCCTGCTCCCGGCACGTTTCACAGCTCCCAGCTCCTTCCCCACATTCCGCCAGGACCTTCCTCACGGACCCCCGGCCTTTCCCCGCAGCCCCGGGCCGCTCCCCGCTGTTCCCAGCACCTTTTCCCGGCTGCCCGGACCCTCCGGGACCCTCTCGCCGCCGCCGCCGCCGCGCTGTGGGAGCCCCGGCCACGCCCCCAGCCACGCCCCTTGCCCCGCTCTTCACCAATCAGCGCCGCGCTTTCCCGGCAGACCACGCCCACTCGGCCAGTTCCCACCTCTTTCCCTGGGGCGAGCATCGCGCCAGCCCCTTCCCGCTCGCTGATTGGTCCAACCCCTCTTGACTCCGGCCAATCGCCTTGAAGGAAGGAGGAGATTCTCCCACGCGCTCATTCACCCTTGGCCTCTCCGCACGCCAGCCAATAGGGGCGCGCGTTGCCATAGCAGCGGCGTGGGGGCGACAGCCAATGGGAGGGCGCGATATTGAGGCTGCCAGGCGTGAAGCCGGCGGGATGGTGAGGGCGGACGTGAGGGGGCTCAGGCGCGGTCAAGGGGCTGTCAGGGGACGCCGAGGGCGCTGAGGGGCCGGTGAGGGCGCTGAGGAGACTCAGAAGCTGGGAGGGGGTTTCGGGGCTGTGAAGGAGCTCAGGAG
>VWYO01015910.1:0-11565 GCA_013400275.1 Rhadina sibilatrix
CTGCAGTTTGGGAGGATGAAGTAGTATGTCCATATTCCAGTGGACACCTTTTCTGGTGCAGTTTATGCCTCCGCCCACACAGGCGAGGAGTCATGGGAAGCGGTTAAACATCTAATCCAGGCTTTCTCCTGTATGGGTATCCCGAAGGCCCTGGAAACTGATAATGGTCCTACCTACCAGGTCCAGGGAGTTCCGCAGCTTCCTTCAGCAGTAGGGGGGTGGAACACAAGAAGGACATCCCCCACTCCCCAAAGGCCAAGCAGTGATAGAGAGGACCCACCATGAACTGAGGAGGGTCCTCGACCAACAACAACAGGTTTTGAAAGTAGAGTCACCCTCAGTCTGCCTGGCCAAGGCCTTATATACCCTAAACTTCCTTAACAGTTCTTCTGAAAATGTGAACCCGCCAATCGTCTGTCACTTTGGGGGAGGTGACCAACCGGCTCTGAGGGCCACACCGCCCGTCCTGATTAAGGACCCAGAGACTGGAAGGACAGAGGGACCCTATGATTGGTTACGTGGGGATGTGGATATGCCTGCGTATCCACCCCACGGACCTACGCTGGATTCCAGCAAAGTGGGTAAAGCCCTATGTCCCGAAAGTTTCCCGAAAAAAGGTGCAGCAGGTTGTGGTGGCCTCCTGGCGCAGGAGGAGAAAGAAAGGGAGGTCCTGAGAAGAGTTTCCCCACAGTTCCCCACAGGCTCAGTGTGAAATTAATTTTGTCTTAAGTTTCTTTTAGGAAGGCCCGAGGTTATCCTGCCCGCAATGGAGACCGCATTGGCTGCCCAAATCGTACAGATGCTCCTGCTTGCCAGTTTCCTGATGCTGACCATCAAGTGAATCACTCCTCAGCTTAAGGCAAATGTGTGAGTCACCCTTGCCCGATCCAGTTGAAGGGGCGGTGTTGCCTGAATTTATCATCTAAGGCCGAGGATGTCCACTAGACTATTGATAGAATGAAGAACATGGTCGGCGAAATCAAGAAAGAAACTGAGGACTGGCTGAGCGGGCTGTTTCAAAAATGAGGACTCTCCGGGTGGGCAGGGTCACTACTTAGGCCTGGACTTCTAATTCTCTTAACTACTATTATTACTTCAATTAGTTTTGGTATGATTCAGCATAAGACTTATAAGTTAATTCCAAGATCCACTACTCTCCCTGAAATCAATTGAATCACCATCCCCACTGCACCCAAGGAAGAAAATGACCCAGAAGAGGGTATCCCGCTCCAGGAGGATGGGTATCCCTCTCCTGATGAGTGGCCTACCAGCCAAGATTGGTTTGTACCCCAACTCGGAGTATCTTCCCCCTGAAACCCAGGTTTCTTCTTTTTAGTTAAAAGAAAAGGGGGAGATGTAGTGGTGCATTATTTTGTTTGCCTTTTAGTTGTTAATGGTTTGTTCTATGTACCCCGGTTTAATTCCCAGTTTGGTTTATCCCACAGCTGTATCCCCTGTTCTGTTACATGTCAGTCTCTGTTCCCCTTGCCCCTGGGACCCACTGCCTCTGGAAGGTTCTGCGGAGAGCGTCAAGTGATTGGCTGGGATGTCAGGGTCCCCCCCTCATCCCAGGGGATTTGTCCCCTCTCCTGTCTCTCACCCCTGGAATGACTCCCTCCTTGGTGCCTTTCCTCTGTTCCTCCCCGGTATGAAAGCAAAAGTCACTGGGCAGTCCCCACTTTGCCTGGGGAGATCCTCTGGGGTGAAGTTGCCCCCCTGCTCGGGGATTCCAATAAACCTCATTGATAAACCCCCGCCAAGTCCTCCTTTCATCATTCCTTTGCCATAGTCACACTGCTGCTAAAAGGACCCGGCAGAAGCGGAGCGGTGGCAGCGCGGGCCAGCCGAAGCAGGAGGGAGAAGACTCCTGGAGCCCCTGCGCTTCAGATAAGCAAGGCAGAAACAATTCCCAATGTAGGGAAGACAAACTAGAAAAAAAATCCAAGAATTATGTCCCTGTTTTCATCTGAGTGAGACTTGGATATCACTTCCTTCAGGAGAAATCTCTAGGGTTTTAATTGTGTGAATATGCAAGATTCAGGATTTAGCTCTCCTTCAGACTACCCATGCAGCCATACCTTTATATTTCAAGTGTGAGCAGGCAGACATGGTCTGTACTGACAGCTTTGTCCTCACCTCGTTGAGAACTAAGGCACAGAAAGTGGCCTTTCTCTTACTCTGTCACTTCAGTCTGAACAATACACGAGAAGCAGCCCCACATCTACTTTGCAGGGATGGTTTAGGCATTATTGTAGATGTGGAGGTGACACACACAGCCTAAACATCAAAACCAGGCAAATGAGAAATTTTATTTGACCTACAGGTGCTTCCATGACCCACTGCTCCCACTGCTGTTTTAAAGGGTTGAAATACCCTAAAAATCTGAGTAAGAGACCAGATCCTACTACTTTGGTCATTGGCTTCTAAAGACTTGTTGTGAGAAGAAATGGGAGACATTGTTTGTGGAGCTAAGGCCAGATCCTGAAATGGCTGGGTGAGATTCCACATGATCTGTCCATGTTCTGCTTCTGCAGTCTAGCGTTGACCAGCTTGGTCAGTCTGGTCTTCCCTCTGAGCCCTTAGCATATTGCCTTTGCCCAGAGAATGAAGTGTTTCCAACTGTACTTATTATCAATACCATAATAAAGCATTTATTTAAATGTTTTAACGACACTTATCCTTACGGGAAAGTGCCTTAGTTTTTTTATTGAAAGACTGAAAATAAAGTCAGTTTTCACCAGTTGGATCTGGCAGGTATTTTGCCTTCCTTTTCCACTGTTTTTACACACTTATGAGAGGTATTAAATCAAGTTGGGGATTTTTTTTCCTCATTCAGTTCCCTGCTCTGTGACACAGCTACAAAAATTATGTATTCTTTACTGCTTTCTAAGAAGATTACTAAGCCAGCTGACCTAAACAGTAGTGGGACCAATTAGACATCATTCAAAATTAATAACCACTACGATGATAAAAAATCAAAAGATTGATTCTTCTGATGGGAGAATAATTTTAATTAATTTAATCCTTGTTGAAAGATCAGCTGTGCACAGTCCTGCTCACCAGTGGGGCCCATTTGTCCCTGTCTGTCCCTGTCACCTAAAGCCAGTGAATATGATCAGTAGCCAGCACTTAGGGGACAATAAGAAACAGATTGTACTGTCAGGCTTCATTAAAGATCATCATTAGTATTCCAATTTGGAAACAGTCAATCTATCCTAACCTTTTACCAATTCTTTTCAGCTGCTTTTGTGAAGTTTGGTTCAGCTGCTAAATGTAAAAACGCTGCACAGGCTTTTCTAAAACAACAAGTTGGGTCTGGCTGATGCCTGTCAGGCTGCAGCTTAGGGACAAAGCTCGGGGGAAATACAGGCTATGCAACCGGGCTCTAAATTATATCATGTGCAGCTGCTTATGATCAGAGTATTTATGGGCAATGAAACTTTCTTAAACTTGGAGCTTAACAATGGTGAATGGAAATGAAATGGATATGGCACTCTCTTTCATCCCACTGCTGAGGGGGTTTGTGGTCCCAAGGGTGTTTTTGCAGCGCTGGCTGGCTGGGCTCCGGGCTCTGCTCCTCTCGGCGCAGGCTGCTGGGGGCATTTGGAGCATGTTGATGAGGGAGAGGGAATTTCAGATTTGTTTGCAGTTCACTTTATCTTTTCTACTGAGGTCAGATTGCTTTGTTTGTTTGTTCTTCATTCCGGTGGCTGGGAAAAAAAAAAAATGGAGAAATGGATTATAGGATTTAGAGGCATATTTCTGCATGGTCATCCCTTTATCTCAGCTATGGCAGCATAGGAGATCCAGCTGGAATCTTAGTTTTCAAAACAGTTTGTCTGCCCTGCAATGATCTCATTATTTTAATATTCTTGACATTTATGATTTGCTAACCTTCCCAGTTGTCCAGCCGTCTTCCTGAAAATATTTCTGGAATGCTCGGCCCAGAATACTAAAAGAAATGTACAATCGTGTCATTTTGAATAATCTCCTCCTAAGAGTGCTTTTTTTTTTAAAAAAAGACAAGTTTGATTTTTTTTCCCAGTGTGTTCCTTTGTTTCACAGAGATTGCAAATGAAATCAGGATTAGACCAGTAAAATACAGAGAAATATTAGATTTAATATTTCTTCTCGCGGAAAAAAACAACTCTCTCTCCAAATTTGATTACGATTTTAAAATGTTACTATTATTGTAACAGAATGACAAAAAAATTCCAAACAAAGGTACAAAGTACTGTTCGTTTTGAGATGCTTTTGTGCAGTTTGGTTCAGCTGGTCTCTGTAAAAGCTTAAATACTTTCCTATAGTTTAGTACTACTCTAACTTCTGTATGCTTTATACAATTCAATAACCCCCTTGGAAACAACTATTTACCGTAACTGGTTGCTCATTGCATACACATGAAGATTTCGGCTGTTTAAATCCACAAGTAAGTGGAGTTTTCCATAACAAAAATGGTCATAATATATGTGGGTATTTTGTAAGGATGATCCAGCCCAAAATCTAGTTTTCAAATGTTTTCCAAAACTAAGCCAGTATAGCAAAAACATGATTTTTTCACCCCAGAAGAATAGAAAATCCTTCAGTAGAGAATTGCAGCTGAAACCAATATTAATGAAGATTCTGGGGGGAAGGAAAAAAAAAAGATTCAGACATCATTATTTTTCTCTGAGAAAATAGAAAACCTAATTTGCTGAAAAAATACAATACTGCTGCAACTGAATTTCAAATAGTTTGGTGAATGCTTTTTGCTGTGTATAAGCTCCTGCATAATTTTTCACTTTGGCAAGATGGTTTTATTCCAAGTTCAAAGCCAACTATTGGTCTTTTGGTTAGAACTTATTTATTGCAATGTTATTGGCTATGTAAGTAGCTACACAGGTCATATTAGTTAGCAACATATATTGCAGTGGTGAATAACATGAATATTGATAGCAATGTAGATTAAAATTTCTAGCATCACACTGAAGAATGTCAGTCTTTCAGAGTACTTATATTCTGGTGGTCCTTTTGTTCTAAAATTTATTTATAATTTTCCAGTGACTGCTTTGATTATTTTGTCAGTTTTGCCCATGACAAGCCTGTTACAAAAGGAAAGGCAGAGGGAGCTGTTCCGTATTTTTATGTCAGTGCAACTGAGTTCCAAAGTACTGGCTTGCTAAATGTTTTTTAATTGTTTCTTAAAGTATCTCCTTTTGAAGTCAATCTTCTCAATTTCACTCATCTTTTCTCTTTTTTCCCTGAGACTACTGATTTTGCTGTGATTCTTTTACCACTTGATTTTTAGCTTTTTTTTTTAGTCACATACGCCTTTATTGGAAAAGAATCCTTTCAGAAGAAGGTATATGTAGTGTGTATACATATATACACACACACACATATATATATACATATATATACGTACATCAATATTTTCAACTTGATTGTTTAAAATGAATTTAGCATTTTTTGAAAAATTTTTTGAGAAAGGAGCCCCAGTGAGAGGCTCTCAGAGTGCTGCTATTCCCTTGAACTCAGTAGAAGTTGGTCTCAGGTTATGGCCTCAGGTTTACACCAAACCAAATCAAAGATGCTGTTCCTAAACACAGTCCCCTCCTTGCCCTGAGCAGCACCATCCCACCTCTCCTCTTTACCAGGATATTGAAACAGCACTGGCACCAACCTGGCTGATCCATCCTTTGCAGATTTAGTTTTCAGAAGAATTACGTTTTCATCCATATAGGAATGTGTTAATGCAATAGGAATTGTCAAACCACAGACAGAAGCAGGGTACCTCCTCTCTTGTCAGAAGCTATTATTATTATTACTACTACTGCTGCTGCTGCTGCTTAAAGGTGATACTCTACTAGTAAGTCTTATACTATTTTTTTTATCTCCCCAGAATGTTCACTAGAAATGTTCATAAAATAACATCATAAACGAATGGTTGCAGGTATAGGCAATGACTTCTACAATTTCTGTGTAACTCTTGGGAACAAAATCACCTACCAAAAGGATCAAAGAGAAAAAAGACTAGGAAATGCCTCAAATAGATGAGCCACAGAATTGATATTTCCCAATTAAGAACTATTCCAGCACCAAATCTTCTCTGCCGAGGTGGCTGCAGCAGATTGGGTGCAACCTTGTGTGCTGTGCATGGAATGTGGTCCTGTTGGGGAAACGTCACCCATCTCATGTTCTCAATGGTTCTCAGTCCTGTGCTTTGTGATGGGATTCACACCTGAGCTTCTGCACAAGGTAGGAGCCTGGTTAAAGTCAGCATCCTGCTATCAACAGACTTGTTTGAAAGAGCTGACTTTGCTTCAACGTGTTGTGGAGGAGAAAAAAGAGTGTAAAAAACCAAATTATTCACAAAACAGGGCACTCTTTACTGCACCAAACTACTCATTTACTTTAGTGATTAATTTGTTTTGGTGGCATTAGTCATTTACTTTGCAAAATGCCTTTGCACTAGGGAATCTGGTTGGAAGAAGCACTGCGAAATGAATACAGTGAAAGAAACAGAACGTGGCAGTGGAAATCCATTTCACAGTGGAAATTTGAATGTAGAGGCTGTGACGCATCAGAAGGAATCAAAACAAATCTGCCAGAGTTAGCAGGTAATTTTATTTTTTTATTTCCTTTACCTATTTCACATGTTTCCAAACCATGCAGCTAACTGCTTATACTGCAAGTGCAATTTCTGAGCTATTCTTAGAGGTGTAGCTGACTTGACATTTTTGATGCCTTTGAGTCCAGAAGCTTGTTTATGTGAGTACAGATAAATGCAACAGCAGGTTTGTTTGTTTTATTTTAATCTTAAACCGCATCTCAAACTCCCCCCCTTTTCTCCCCCGTTTTCCTTCCTTCTCCTTGCCTTCCTTCCCTTCCCCTCCTTTCTTCCTACCTTTTCTCCTCCTTCCCCCCCGCTTCTTTTCCTTCCCCCTCGCCCTGCCCTGCATCCTTTCTTTGGCAGTACAGATTTGCTGCTTATGTAAATGGGGAAGATATTTACGTTTAAAAGTCGAGCTACAGTTGAGTTGCCGAGTGTAGTAATGAAGGAAATATTGGAAACTCCTTTAACTGAAACTGCAGGGCTTTACGTGGGCTCGGGCTGAGCTTTGCTGAAGACCATCTGCTCCAGAGATGTTTGAATACAAGCTGGAACTGCACTGCCCTCCTGCGTTCACAGCGGAAAAGGGAAAAGTTTTGTGGAACATCCCCGGGACGGAGGAAGCACCTCGTTTAATGCCGCGAATGAGAAACAAAAGGAACACAGTTATTCCCGGGCCCACCTACTTCGAAGAGCACAGAACCAAACTTATTTTGGCTAATCAGAGCAGATTCTGCTCTCAGGTTCACCCAGAACATACAGAAAAGTGGATAGTCGAAACCACTTGGAGTGAGTTTTTTCCCAACTATGCATTACTTGCCTAAACACGGCGGAAGTTTTGCAGGATGCTCTGCTTTTACAGGCAGCCAGTTGAGGCTGCAGTGAAGTCTTGTGTAAAAACTTCAGCAGTTCTGAAGACCATCTTGTGGCTGTTCAGATCCCAAAGCCATCACTGACAACACAACCAGCACTAAAAAGCTCCTAACACAGATGGACGTTGCCCAGCTATTTCCTATCACCTCCCCACATGCTGGGTTAGGCAACTCATAAATTTCTGGAAGGCAAAAAAGAAGGGCTGATGGCACAGCCAGCATGTACAACACAAAGTTGTGCACGCAGCCCCGAGCTGCTGGAGCTGGCAGCCACAACCACAGTGCTGAGCCAAGGCACTCCAGCAGCACTGGCTATGTCAAGCACAGCAACAAGGGACAGCCCAGAACCTGGCACACAAACTGCCGGGTGGCACAGTGTGTCTGTCCCTAGGTCATGGCTGGGTGGGCTGGCTGCATGGGGGTGTTCCAGCAGCCCCTTAGAGAACCACAGAATGGTTTGTGTTGGAAGGGACCTTCAGGATGTCATCTAGTCCAGCCCCTCTGCCACAGGCAGGGATGCTTTTCACTACACCAGGTTACTCCAAGCCTCATCCGACCTGGTCTTGAATGTTTCCAGGGGTGTTTCTGGGTAACTTGTTCCAGTGTTTTACTACCTTCATTGTAAAAAAGAAAAAAAAAAAATTCTGCTTCTAATATCCCTTTTCTTTGAAAACCACTCCCCTTGCCCTCCCCTCATCCTGCTTGCAGCAGAGTGGGCTTGCAGGCTCCTGGGGAGGTGATACATGTGAATGGTCCTGGCCCCCAGCTCCACACCAGCCTGGCAGCTCCATCCAACAGCTATGCTAGAAATAAAATGGTTCCTGAGCTTTAGAAAAAACAGACTCTAGAGCAATATTTAATGAAAGCCTTTAATATTTAATGAAATGAATAAGAAGAGCAGCTCATTTTAAAATGAGTCAGTGTGTTTAAGAGGAACCAGAGTGGCCTGCAAGAGCAGTTAGTTAGAATGGGAAAATCTGTGTAAATACATAGAAAGTTACACTGGCACAGGTTGCCCAGAGAAACTGTGGCTGTCCCATCCCTGGAAGTGTCCAAGGCCAGGCTGGACAGGGCTTTGAGCAACCAGGTCTAGAGAAAGGTATCCCTGCCCATGGCAGGGGGGATTAGAACAAGATGAGTATTCAAGTCCCTTCCAAACCAAAGCTTTCTGTGATTCTGTGAGAGTTGTTGCTTGTTACAAAGTGCTTTATACAAATCAGGGGTTATACAAATCAGAGGTTCCCTGAGGGATTACTCACTTTCTCATTTAAGGACCTCAAACCACATACCACAGGGTAAAGCCTTCCCCCCTTCTATTATGCTGCTCTATCTTGGTAATGTCTCTTCAAAATGAGTTGTTTCTCAGAGGGCAAGGAGTGACATCTGCACTGAACAGAACAGAAATAAAGCATGCAGGCAAGGAAAGCAGGAAACAGGAGATGAAACACAAATTTATCCACTGTGGCTGATAAATAATCAGGACAGGTCCTGAGGGGGACAGATTTGGGATAACATAGCAAAGTATTAGTTCAGTAGGGTTGCACCAAGTTTATTGTAATGGTAATGTAAGAGCAGCAATTGTCATTTTTTGAAGTTTTTTGAAGACAGACTCTTTCGTTTTTGCAGTCACAGATTTTTTCCTGGGTCACAAAAGTTAAAATAATATTGATAGAAGAATCATTTATTGTCAGGTATTTCTGAACATGGAAGCTGGAAGTGAAATTAAACCACTGAGACTCAATCCTAATTTTATTGAACTACTGTACATCCAGATGAATTTGTCTGGAAATTGGCTGTTGGCTCAAATTCTACCCTGGATCTGGACTTCTTGTTTCCTGCTACTCTGACAGTTAGTTCTGGGGCTTTAAAGTTCAGAAGACAGAATTTCTGCATGCAAATACGGTCATTAAAGAAACCAAGTTATTAATACCCAAACCTGTGCCTGATCAATTAATAGCACAACTGCATAACTGTTGTCACCAACATGCTCTGAATGTTGCCAGAGAAATGAACCAATGGTGTGGAGAACTTGAGCAAAGCAGGAATATTCTTGCTGCTCGTGTAACTTGGACAACAGCTGCTTGAGCACCTGCCTCAGCTTTCAGCTGCAGGATTTGGCAGCCAGTTCCAGTAAACAAGTTGGGTGACCTCAGTTTGGTAAAAATGCATGAGCATCACTAATGCTCGGTCTGCAGAGGCAAGTGACTCATAGCACCAAGTGAAACTTTAGAGGAATTACTCTAAATTGTGACCATTTGTAATGATTCACAGGGATTATTCCTGTGGGGAAGAGCTCTGTAACAACAGCTCGCTCAATGCGACAGCAAAAACCATTTTGTTTGCAGGGTTTCTTAGGAGCAGATCAATAAACAGAAGCAAGAGATGCTGAAATTCTTCTATCTACAGCACAACAAGTTTGGTCTTTCTATATTTAGAGCAGCCTTATAAGAAAGATGGGGACAGGCTTTTTACTGGGGCCTGTAGTGATAGGACAAAGTGTGATGGTTTTAAATGGAAAGAGGACAGATTGAGACGAGATAAACGGAAGAAATGTGATGGGGAGGCTGCCCAGAGAGGCTGTAGATGCCCCATCCCTGGAAACATCAAGGCCAGGCTGGATTGGGCCCTGAGCAACCTGGTCTAGTTGAAGATGTTCCTGCACATTACACATAGGTTTGACTAGACAATCTTTGGAGACCCCTTCTAACCCAAACCATTCTATGATTCAAAGATCAAGGGGTTTATAATCCAGATCAGATTTAGTCTGGTGCCCTGGATTCACTATCTGCACCACACTTCTAGTTTGAAGCAGTCTAAACAAGCAGTTCAGAACCTCAGTTCAGCTGCAGAGCAAATCTGGTCTGCACCTGGAGAGGAGACTCTGGCTTACTCTCTTCTGCAAAGATTCCAGTGTGCATCCACCAAAAGGGGTCTGCAGATGCAAATGACAAATCAGAAATGGGATCACTTCAAACCTCTAGTGCTGCTCCAACACAAAACAAAATGCTTTGATAGTTGAAGCCACTGCAGTCTTAACATATAGTTGAGGTTGTAACCTTGCACTAATACAGATTACACAGAAAAAGCATATCTTCTGCTTTCCTGAATAACTTCATTAATTTACTAGTTTTCCCTATAACAAGAAGCGCATTAAAAGCAAAAGATTAAGGAACTTTCACTACAAGTACTCTGAGCAAGAACTGAAAAGCTTTCTGTCTGGTAAATAAAAGAGTGTGGAGTTTTAACACTGACCTGGATAGACTCCTTTCCATACCTGAGCTGGCTTGCAGAGACTGGGTATTCTGGACATACCCAGAGCCCACAGAGCAAGAGCTCTTCCCAATTTCCAGTCCTTACGACCTCTTTATGATGAAGAAGAGTGAGTGTTTCTCACTGTGCTCTGAAAGAAAATAGTTCAGGTTTAATTCCCTATGTGTTTTCAGATGTTCAAATAATCTTTACAGAATACCTAGGTAAAGATTAGGTATCAAAGGGATTTTCCCTCTGTTATTACACAAAAATAATTCTGTGAACAAGGAGTAAACATTTTTTCTGCTTCAAATAGCGCAGGTTATTGCACAGTACATCTGCAGATATAATTAAAATTTCAAAATAAAAATAACAACATGGTAGTTGCTGTGCAGAACAGCCAGCCTGACACAAAGTATGTGTTGCTTTATCCTAGAATTCCAGAGTATTGGAATTGTTAGATCTTCAATCAACAATCATTTTCTAAAGTTACCATCACAGGCCTTAGAAATAGAGGATTTGGAGAGGAATTGTAAACCATAATAAATACTTACTTGAGTGAGTATTGATCTTAGTATTGTTTCCTGTTGATTCTTACTGTTAAAATACAAAATTGAAAGACATTCTTCAACATTTGTGGCTCTTCTTTACCACTGGCAAATGCAACAGGGTCATCATGCATATTAGCCAAAGAGAGTAACAAACAGTTGCTGCTTTATTTAGGTTGGCAGAAAGTTCCTTTTCAAATGTCTGAGATTTAACAGGTTAGCTCTTTTAATCTAACAGATTTAACTCATTTGAAAATTATGAGTAGATGGGTTGGGGGGGGGGGGGTGTCGCATTGTGTCAACT
>VWYO01015912.1:0-12909 GCA_013400275.1 Rhadina sibilatrix
ATTTCAGCCAGCTTACTACTAATTAAATCTTCAGAGGTGTCTGGAATCTAAACAGTATGGTGTGCAGAGATATCGTCAATCATTCAGCAGAGATTGCATTCAGTTCTACTGCTGCAGATACTCATATTCCAGCAGGCCTGCTGTTTATAGATGCCTGTATATGTGAATATCTCACTAGGAGTCATAGAATCATAGAATACTCTGAGCTGGAAGGACCATGGAAATTCAACTCCTGGTTCTGCACAGAACAACCCCAAGAGTCACATCATGTGCCTGTCATTATTGTCCAAAATCTTCCTGAACTCTGTCAGGCTTGCTGCTGTGAGCCTGTTCCAGTGCCCAAACACCCTCTGAGTGAAAAATCTTTTCCTAAGATCCAACATAAATCTCCCCTGGAACAGCTTCTGGCCATTCCCTCGGGTTTTGTCACCAGTCAGCAAGAGAAGAGATCAGTAGTTGCCATGAGGAAGTTGTAACTGCAATGAGATCTTCCCTCAGTCTTCTCTTCTCCAGTCTGAACAGACCAAGTGACCTCAGCTGCTCCTCATATGGCTTCCTCTCAAGGCCCTTCACCATCTTTGTAACCTACCTTTGAACTATCACTAATAGCTTTATATCTTTCTTACATCGTGATGCCCAAAACCTGATCACGGGACTCAAGGTGAGGCCATTACAGCACTGCAGTGGGGCAGGACAATCACAGGTGAGGATCTACAAGGTCACCTCTTCAAAGCTATTGTCTGTTCTCTTGCTCTAAGTAATGCAAACCTTTCTGTTTTGCATTGTTAACTTACATTCCTGTTTATCTATGCTATTGTGCATCTTTTCTAGCTTGTTTTTTAATTTCCCTTGCAGGCATCTTCTTTTGCCTCGAGGCAGTCCCTGGATAAGTCCATTTTACCACACTGGTGGCGTATCTGGTCCTTCACATCCTCAAGGATTTGACATTGTGTTTGGAGGCATCAATCATTTAGTACATTTTTATGGGTGTACTCAGCTTCTGAGAGTCCTTTGCTTTCCTACTTTTGCCTTTGTACACACACACACACACACGCAAAAAGGTGCAGAAGAACCATTTCCACTCATTTGATAGTACACAGGGATCTTCCCATTAAACACACATGACTTTTGCAATGGTCAGTGAGATGTTTTAGGGCAAGTTTAAGTTAACACACCTGTCTTCTAAAATCATATAAGAGTCATGGAAGTTGGGCACAGGAGAAGGGTCTGCTCACAGATTTTCATTAAAACTAGTGAATGACAATTTTTTTAAGTTTTGCTTTTTTGAGGACACATTTTTCTCATTAAAAGGCCAAAATTATCCTTTCTTTCCAAAACAAATAAAAAGACTTTAGAGTAATAAAATCCATCTCTTCATTCACTTTACTCATAGAAGCCATCCCATAATTCTCAGTTTAGCCTACTAGAGTGAATTGTTTGTTCTAAACATAGAGCAGAAATACAGGCCATTTGAATCAAGATTCTTAAGCAAAAATGTTATTTAAGAAAATATTTGTACTAAAAAGGGTCCCTAGCAAAAATTAAACAGATAATTTTCAGATATAATTTAAGTAATCCTATGCTCATCCACTGTAATAATGCATCAACATGTTCCTTAGCATAAGCATAGTTCTACCATATGTAAAATTTACCTAAACTGTTTCAGCTGATGTTTATGAGCAGTTTGTGAAAAATACATCTGTGGTATTCTGTCCTAGCCTCCGGCAATATGTTACTCAAAGTCAAGTTGAACCAGAGGCAGTATTTAAATTTAACAGTCTTTGTCAGATTATTTCTTTAAGAGCTTTCCTAATCATTCTTATTTTACAAAATAATTGCCTGTTCTTGTATCTTTCTATATTCTTTTTCTGTTTAGATCTTTAAAAATAAATAATTAAAAAGCAACTCCTCTGAGAAGTAATTTTAAGAATATATAACTGTGGTGTCATTTTTTTAAAAATTTAACTACTATCTTTTTTTTACATTTTTTCCCTGTTCTGTCCACAATAAAATTAAAAGTAGCAGAAAGGCTGGTTTGTTTGCTGAGACTTGGCAAGGAACTATTCATGTAGATGAAACTTAACAGGAATCAAACTACATAGTTGCATATTTAATTACATGTGCTCAAATTACATTTGTCCTGAAAAACAAAAATCAAGTCCATCTACTTTAAAATACAACACATGCACTCATTATGGATTCAGCTAATCCATCACACTCTCTGTTTCTGTCTCTATACTTTTTTTTTTTTGTCTCAAGAGATTTGCATGCTTAGGTTTGGTTTTACTTTATATTGTAGTTCAGAAGGTCAGCTTTTACTGCAGGTGAAATTGGTTTACTTTTCACCTAGACATTGTCAAACATAAGGTGCCTTTATGTATTATGTGCAGGTTACAGAGGGAACCAAGGCATGCAGCACTCTATGCAGCAGTTCACACAGACAGATGCACATGTTTTTCTGTTGCACTAATTGTATCAAACAGAGAATGATGTGAGATTAGGTTAAAAGATCACAATGAAAACTAACTTCTCTCTGTCAACCTGAATCTATTTATGTGTATTATTTTTTTTTTTTTTAATATGCCAGACAATTAATTCATACTTCATCTGACAGCAATGCAAGGACAAAGACCTATGTTGTAGGCCTGGAAAAATTCAGTTTCATCTATGCTTTTAAAAAGTACTAAGTCAGCTCTGTACTTTCAGTGATGTTTTAAGACCATTAACTAAATGTGACAGATATCTGATTACAGCTTTGTTTCTCTCATGTTGACCTCCAGATACGTCTACAACACTTAAATTTTTTTATTCTATATTTTAGAATACACAACATTTTAGAATGTACAGCATTTTTCTTGATTCCCTCAGCTTCCTATCACAACCTACACAGACTATGATCAGAAATGTCGATTACAGAGAATGTACATGACATATATAAATGTCATGCTACAGTGACACTGGGCTCTTAAGACCTTAATTAGTATGTCAGTTCCAAAATTTGAACTTTTTATGAAAAAAATCTCTTAATTTTTATGTCAACCTTTAAATAGGGTACTACTCTATGTTTAATGACAATTGCAGCTGTTTACTTGCATTTTATCCCCAAAGAAGTAATCCTTTCCACTGCAACTCCATTTTAGAGTCTTTAGTTTTCTGCATTTTAATCACTTTACTGAGTTTTAGTGGTGATGATGAGGTGAATAATTTATCATACTCTAAACAGAGGCAAAGAAGCAGAGTAAATGATCCTTCACAATTAGATTTAGAAGGTGACTTTAAAAACTTAAGGGATTGCCCAATATATTAAAAAGTGGTCAATTTAAAAATTTAATTAGAAAGGTAGAGCCTGGTTTTGTGTGTTATACGTGTAGTTTAGGTTCACCCTGAAGAAGATTTCATTAACATTTGCTCATTTTTATGCATTTGTGTTTTTAAGATTCTCTTCTTTATAATGGATCTGCTGCTTCCCTTTTTAGATAGACACAAAACTAAATACACTCAGGCAAAACAGATACAAAGCCATTAGTGAAAGGGCACATTTTTGAGTAGTCAATTAGGATAGTCTGGTCTATTTAAATTCTAGCCAATTTATTGTCCTTACACATTATAGTCATTAGAACAAATTAGAGAAGTTGAGAACTCTATATAAATGATCGTCTGAGTCTTTTCCCTTACAGAGATAATCTTATAAAGATGACCTTAATTCTTGCACTGTGGTATACAAACATATTTCTATTGTAGTTGAAAGAAAAGACTATAAGGTTATTCTATTCAGGACTTGGATGTTCTGTATTATTTTAAAGGTATCATGCCTCTCTTCCATATATATAAAAAAAGCCTAATGGCAAGTATTCCCTCACTGCATATTTTTTTCCTTACAGGACATTGAAAGCATGATGGTAGTTCAGTGTTGTTGGTAAATATTAAGTGGTTTAATAAGTTATTTATATGGCAAATCTGTACCCATGTAGATAGAATCATAGAATCTTGAAACTAAACTCCATCTCCCTCAGATGCTCCTCATAAGACTTCTGCTGCAGACCCTTCACCAGCTCTGTTGCCCTTTGAACACATTCTAGCACTTCATTCAATGTCCTTCTTGTAGTGAGGAGCCCAGAACTGAACACAGGATTTAAGATGTGGCCTCACCAATGCAGAAGGACAAAAACTGCCCTAGTCCAGCCAGCGCACTACTGCTTCTTGACCACCTGGGCACATGCTGGCCCATGTTTAGCTGGCTGTTGACCAGCACTCACAGGTCTTTTCCTAGCAAGCAGCTTTCCGCTCAGTCTTCCCCAAGCCTGTAGCATGGACTGCTTGTGACCCTTGTGCAAAATCTGCCACTTCACCTTGTTGGACATCATACAATTGGCCTTGGTCCATGGATCCAGCCTATCCGGATGCCTCTTCCTATCCTCCAAAAGAAAAACATTTCCACCCTATGTGGTGTCTATGTCTGCAAACTGGCTGAGGGTGTGCTTGATCCCCTGGTTCAGGTCATTAATGAAGGTATTAAATAGGGCTGTTCACAGTACTAAGCCATAGGGAACACCAGCAGTAACCAGCTGCCAGCTGGATGTAGCACCATTCACTACCACTCTTTGGGCTCAGCCATCTGGACAGAGAGTTTTCTATCCAGCCAAGGGTACTCTCATCCAGGCCATAAGCAGTGTCTCCAAGACAATCCTATGGGAAATGGTGTCAAATGCTTCATTGTAGTCTAGGTAGGCAACATCCATAGCATTTTCCTCATCCACCAAGGATGACAACTTGTCATAGAAGGAGATCTGGTCAGTCAAGCAGGACCTACCTTTCATAAACTCATGAATGGTCCTACGTACTGTGCTGCACAATGGTGCTCAAGATGATCTGCTCCATGACTTTCCTGAGCACTGAGGTCAAACTGACAGGCTTGTAGTCCCCTGGACCCTTCTTGTGTCTCTTCTTGTAAATGGGTGTCACATTTGCTTATCTCCACTCAACTGGGACCTCCTCTCTCAGGACGCTTGATAATTGATAGAAAATGGCTCAGTGAGCTCTTCCACCAGCTACTTCAGTATCCTTGGGTGGATGCTATGTGTCCCTACAGACTTGTGAATGTCTGAGTGGTATAGCAAGTTGCTGACTTTTTTTCCCACGGATTACTGGGGCTTCATTCTCTTTCCCATCCTACTGGGCTTCCATCTTTCAGCTCAGAGCCCAAGTATCCTGATAACACTTGGTTTTACTTTTGAAGACTGAGACAAAGAAGATTTTAGGTACCATAGCCTTTTCCTTTGTTATCATTTTTCTGCTTACATCCACTAAAGAACAGAGATTCTCCTTAGCTCTCCTTTATGCTGCAGATGTGTTTATCACCTTTTACAGCAGTAACCATAGTAAGTTCCAGCTGACTTTTGCCTCCTCTAATTTTTTTTTTTTTCCCTGCATAACCCCATGAAATCCATGTAGCCCTCCAGAGTTCCCTGTTCCTTTTTCCAGTTTAAGTTTCTGGTGTAATTTCTGTGGAGAAATATTCTATGTCTCACCTGGAAGATTGTGATTATTCAATCTGTTTTCAAATTGAATTGAACTACTTTTATCTTGAATAACAGAAAGGGTCAGTGGTTTTGGAGTTTTTTTTTTCTTCCATTGCTGTAAGTAAATAGCCTTTGAATTTCACCTTTTAAAGATGACATCGGACTTACTAATTTATTTTTTTTAACTATCTTTAGAACTAGAAGAAGATTGATTCCCTCAGTGTTAGGCATTATGCTGAGGCTGACAGTTTTGGAGAGCTCCAACATTAAGTAGCATTTCTTTAGCACTATTCTTAGAAATAATGTACACACTTTCACAAGGTATCTAAAATTATATTTTTACTAATTTAGACTGGATAAGTGAGACCACTTAAGCATTCCTCTCAGTATTGCTGCCAATAAAGCTGACCTTTGTTTGGAACAAAACCTTATTTTTAGAGGCTTAACTCCATCAAATTTGCTTTTTGAGCCATCTTACTTAGAATTCAATTTAAAAATTTAATAAATAGAACAATAATAATTGCTTTTACCAGGAAACTTTATGACATTATTGCAGGAAAAAGAGAAAAACACCTGTTCTGTGAAAGAAATAATTGCAGCTCCACAGGATATTATTTTCATGCATTTTAGCTCAAGGCTGAAGGTAACTCTTTGGGGAAGGGTAAGCTTCATTACCAATTATAAATCATGTTTTAAACATCTTATTTGAATAAAACATGTAGCACTAAGAGAGAGATGTTGGAGCCTTTTGAAAATTATTTAAAAATATTCCTTGATTTCTGCTAGATCTAAAATTTCAAACAAAGTTTAACCTAAGATTTATCCCCAGTTGGGTAAGTTCTGCTGAAGCTTGTGACAGAAACTTTTCTACAGGAATCTGTGGGAAATGTCCACATTCTGTGGGACCCTAATGAAATTACATAAGTGTCCACAGATGCATGTGTTTATATATTTTAAGATATCTCTGTGATCCAAGAAAATAATATTCTTTTTTTACCATTAGATGATTTTTAGGCAAAACCCCCATGTAGTACTAAATCACTTCTAAAAACTCAAAATAGTTTCTCAAAATGGCCTAATATATTTTCTCACATGTCAAAACTAGAGAAAATAAATGAAGTTACACCAGTATATATCAAGTGTTTTATATTCTATATTCATGTGATTTTAAGAGTATGAAAGACTACACAAACACAAAATCAATCATAAGCTCTGAGGAACTGAGATAAAAAAGGAAATAAATTTTTTAGAAGTTCAGCTGATAAAAACAATTCAAGGCATGTTATAGGACCCAAAAAACATTACCTGCCATATGAGTGTCTAATGATTATTTTGTCTTCTAAAACTGCAGCTAAACTAAAATCACTAACCATGGTAAGTGTGTGAGTCAGCTTGTTAAAGCATCCAGGAGCCTTCTCAGAATTCCAGTGTTCTCCTTGTGGGAGAATAGTGGACATAGTGCAATGATTTATTTCCCTTACTTGTGGTTTGGTATTTTGGATTTGTGTTTTGATTTTTTCAGTGTGAAGGAGCAGGGATGCATGACAGAAAAAAATGCAGGCCAAAAGAAAATATAGTTGCAACAACTGGAATAAATTATCATCAGTCAAGATGGCTTGGAGGGTGGGAACATGGGAAGATTTATTCCAAGGCTATGATAGATTTTGAGGACAGAGCAGTTAGAGCCATTTTCATTGTGGAAACCATTTGATTGTTTTTGTTTGTTTTTGTTTGTTTGTTTTTTAATTAAGGTTTGAATTTTCTGTTTGGTGGAGTAAAGAGATTATTAACATTTCTCATCTGTGAAAAATAAACTTTCTTAAGAGGAAAACAGAGGCAGTACCTGTGTGTTACACAGGTCAAACAAGTAGTCCTGACTTACCTAAGACACAGAATTATTGCAGCAGAAGAGACTGATTTCAATATGCCAGCTGTACTCTTCAACTAAAACTACTAGGCAAACTAGCAGCAACAAGTAATCAATCATATCTCTCAGAGTGCATCAGAGCATACCCAGGTAAAACCAAGCCTAATTAAGAGTGAAGTTAAGCTTAGTGAAAAGCTGAATTTGTTTATTTAGTTTGACTTGCTATTGTTAGTTAATCATTGGATAGCCTTAGTACATCAAGGGCTAAAACTTTAAGTGCATTTATTAACAATTAATTATTAACAATAATTAAAATTCAAATTTCTGTTACTTCAATAAACTGGACTATTTGTGCATCAGTGATTGTAAAATGATTGACTGCAACTGGACTTACATAATGCTGAACTGGCTATAATCACAAACTAAGCCCAGCCTCATCCAGCCCTCTGTGGACCAGCTGAAATGCAAAGGAGTTTATTTTCTGCCAAATTTCTTTACTCTTAATACACCAGTATTGGGGGAGCTGTGTTTCTGAAAACTTCTGTAACTCTTACAAGCATGCTACCTTCATCCACATGAAAGCATGCTTCAGGAATGGCACTGAAAATTTTAAATTTTAATTTTTGCAAAACAGGGGCACTAAAAAACAGAAAAACTGTTTTCAGAGGCTGAAGTTATATTGGCATTTGCAGTTCAGGTAAATAATATTTTATCAGTTCACAAGCAAATCCTGCATTTTTATCTTTATTTCCCAGTAAAGTAAATACTGAATTTAATATGAAGCAAGCATTGTGACAAGGTAAAGATGCTTACAGCAAAGTTAGATTGTAACACAGGCTGTGATTGAAACCCAGATCTGTGATTACTTTGGTGAAATTCAGTGACACTAGAAGTCTGTATGGGGTCTGAAGTTGTAAGCCCAGATATTGATATTGGCCTTGAGTATTTTATGGTACAAACCATGCCTCTAGCATCATGTAAAAGTGTAAATGACTTCTACAGATGTAGCAAGTTTCTTTATACCTGCTTGCTTAGAATATAATCTTAGGGGACAAGTATTTTATTTATTACTTTGGAGTTTTTCCTTTTTAATTTTTTCTCCTCGTAAATTAAAAAAAAAAATATTTCAAAGCATAGAGGAAATTGAAGTGACTAAGAAGTTATTTCTAATCCTTAATTTCAATTTTTTCTCATAATAATATTTGAACTATGACTTTTATCCATGGAGAAGCCTTAATATACTCTTCCTTGATAATTTTATTTCTTATACAATAAAGTCTTACTTTAGGAATAAAACTTTGCATTCTTGTTAATAATGGGAAAATATGGCTATTTCACATAGAAGTAAAACACAATACATTTTCTGCTAAACATGGCTAGAACCAGTATAGGACTTCTAATCTGAGTATGATTCTGCATCTCAATAAGAGTCTTGAGATTAACTGGGGAAGAAAATGCTAATTCTGAAAAATAAAGTACATTTTTAGTAAAATAAGTATATAATGAGATTTTTTTCTTGATTTCTTTGGTCATGTTCTTGCAACTGATGATGTACTTGATGAAATAATGATGACTGTAGTAATTTAATACTGCAAATAAATGCCAGAACTTAAGAATGTGACTCTTGCTCCTTGGGGCAGTGAAATCCTAATTACATAACTGGGTGTATTACTCAAGGATTTTGCCTCAAACCATGCTAAGCAAGGGAAACATGCTATTATAAATAAATCTACATTACTTAATCTGTTTACATATTTTTTAAAAGCCATGGATCTAGATTACTGCAGCCATAGTAAGGGCACATACTGCCTTATGTCTGTGTTAGGAAGACAGCAGACACTAAAAGGATTGAGTTTAATGATTGATCTCAATTAACCCCTCCCAAAAGCACGACTTCCCAAGGCATGAACAACACCCAGCCTTTTCTTTTGTGCCTGTACATTTTTCCTGTCTGTGGAAATGGAGGTGTATTTTCCTTGAATCATCTTATGTGAAAATGTACACATGCAACATAGAGTAAACCTTAGCAAAGAACAAGGTACAAATTAACTTGTTTTGCTTTTCCACTTGACAGCATCTCATTTATTTATTACCTATTCTTTTGCGCTCTCTCACTAATTATAAAAGTGCTTGTAACAGGAACTTGAAATCCTTCATGTCAGGAAGCAGGCTCTAAACAAAATCTACTTTTAAAGCAGCAGCATAATTGATCTGCTCAAATGACAGTTGCTTGAAGATGTGAAAACAATTGCAAATCATCTTAAAAGCAAGTGATTCTCTGCTTGATAATCATTGTACATTCATATTTTTAAATGAGGTTTTGTTTCGCACTGAGATGTCTAAATTCATAATCTCTCCACCATAATATGCAGAGAGTGAGCAGAGATTTCTTCCAGCTGTCAGATAAAAGAAAAATTGATTTGACGGGGTGTTAAACATGGACTTTAGTAGAATATTCAATATTGCCCTTGTACTTTCTTAAGATAGTTCCAACTGCATAACACTGGTTAGAGCCAAAACCACAAAGCCAGAGGTTCCTTAGGTAGATTTTCTTTAGTAACTTGGTAATTCTGGCAAAGCTTTTTAGCCATCTTAATTTTAGTCTTCTTTCAGTAGCTGATGTTCAGAAATCCCAGGCATGATGATTTCCTGCTTCCAAAACTCCACACAAAAATTTCCTTTTATCAGATTCTTCACTTATCTCCTTACTCAGAGGTACTCAATAAAGGGAGATATGGGAAGGCATGAGGCTCTTTCCCATCTCACAGATATTAAAGGTGAACCAAACCATGAGAGCTATGCCTGCCTCTTCCTCCACTTGGAATCAGACCATTTCAATAGAAATGATGATTTAAAATACAGATGCCTTGGATGTATTTTTCCTGTGCTAATGGGCATAATGTTAAAAACAAACAAACAAACCATAAATTGGTATACTTAAGTTTTTTACAAATATAGAAGTGAAAATACATTTTTCTAGAAATATGTCTGTTACATCTTCTGTACACAAACTTGGATTAAACAGAGCATAGAATATTCCCCTCTGCTCACACACACAAACAAAAAAGAAATTAATCCACGAAAAAGGACTGATAATGAAGAGGAAGTCTGGAGTACTTGCTCCCATCAGACATATAAAATATGTATACTTACATCAGTTAAGATATTGTGACTGTATCAAGATTATATGCACTTTTATATTATTTTAGTTCTAAGAAATCCTCTAGCCCATATCAAGCAGTAAGAATTAGGAACAAAAAACGTGAGGGCTTCTTAGGTAAATAGTAGCAATGGCTATTCTGGTTTTAATATTCAAACTGAATTGGAATATATGATTTTATACTGAATCTACTGCTGGATGCCACAATCACTGTGTAGATATCTATCACATATCATTGTAGCATATCAAAAGTCAGATTAAGTTCTGTACATTTTTTGCAAAATTTTAGAGTAACAAAGCAAAGCCCATATTGAGTTAGGAAGGCAAATCTTTGAGTCTTAAGTGACTAAAGACATATTAGACATTTGTTTGGTATCTGATTTGTGATGAAAGACCCAGCATTTAGGAAGAGGTCACTGATGTAAAAGTATTAGCTTATTAAATCTTGCAACAGATGGTTCTTTGTGTTACGTTCATTGTCTTAACCTTTCATCTTCCTAAAGGCTTAGCTTCTTTCCTTTTTTTTCTTTTTTTTTGATGGTGATATCTATAAAATATTCTTGGTTTAATTAATGTTTCTACTTTGAGCCAGCCAAAGTTTCTCTCTGATTTCTATTGCATGATTCAGCTACCAATCTAGACTTAATAAAACTTGATTGCTTATTAAGGTGTGATCTGAAATCTTGAATTTAGAAGATAGAAAGTAAAAAATCCTAGAAGTAGCACAGTACCTTATCTACCATAACTAGTTTTCAGTTGTGGATTTGTAGGACAAAGCATTATTGGCAACAACATGGTTTTCATGGCGATAGCAGATTGGGTACAAGAGCCAGATTTGCTTGAAATTTAAATGTGCCGACTGAGAAATACTCTTTATACAACAGCGCAAAATTTAGTCAAGACACTTTTATTGCCAAGGAACTATGAAACATTAATAAGTCAGGATCTATGTATTTTACTTAATTTATCCTCCTTCAAATAAACATAAGACATAATTTTGTCTAACTTATACTACAGTGACACAAAATTATTCTCTATTCTAAGAGAATTTCTGCCAACATACTTTCTTATGGACTGATTAGACAGATGCTATCTTACCAAACAAAACGTTTCACATAGAGCTACTGTATTTTTAGATACAAATTTTCATGTAATATTATTCTTTAGACTCCCATGGAAAAATAGAATATTCTATATGTAGATAGAAGACTTGGAAAAAAATACTGATGCAGCAGTAGTGAATATGAAAAAAGAGCAGAGAGAGAAATTTTTAAAATATCATCTCATTTTACTAAAACAGAAGAAACAAAAAATGGCAAGCCTTGCTATTCATTGTTGCAGTAGCTGTTTCTTCTATTTTTGCCAAGCATACTTTACAACATTTGGAAAATGTAAGAGTTAAAAACAATCAAAATGTTACATTAGTGATTGTGGACTATTAACTTTTCCATTTGCTTCCATAAAAATCCCATGGTAAGTAACAATTACTTCCAATTTCTCTTCAATTTTATTTGAAATGTCTAGTGCCTGGTTTCAGAAATAAGTTCTAATTATCATGCTGCAAAACTATGTGAGCCTTCATTTCAAAGATGGGGAAAGACTGGAGTTTAGCTTTTGGTCTGACAAGACCAGCTATTAAGCTACCATACTGTTCTTTGTACTGCAGTCAAATACTTTGTCAAGGAGTACAGAAGATATATACGTGGGATCCACACATACAATAATCTATTTATGACAATTATTTGGGAAACTCTAACTTCTGAAAGTAGTAGTAAAATCAGAGGAATTACTGCAAATGATCTGTACTTATCTTCTGCCATTTTTATTTTAAAATCTCAGTTTTTTGTTTGGAATTCAGTCAATATTTGTGTGGTTTTGAGCTACAAGAACAACTGCGCTTCTCTGGGTACATGCCCAATATCAGTGTTCCCAGTGAAGCTTCTGGGATTATTAATAGAGGATTACCAACAGCCGTACTCTAAAAAACCTGGAGTAAGTTCAAACTAAGTGTTTACAGTATGCAGTGTAAGCTCTCACAGCACCAAGGTCAGGGAAGATAAACTGAAACCTTAAAAATAAAACCGAGGTCAAGGATGCCCAAGAGTAGGGTCTGTTGCAAATATCCATAATCTAATTCACTGCCTCAGACTCCAAATTTAAACTACTAAAGTTAAGTAAAGTATCTTTTCTTATATGCAATGGCAAAAGATGTCCTAAGGGTGTCGTTTTGATTGTGAACTTTTCCAGTTATTCTGTTTATCAGTGAATTGGTGATAATGTAAAAAAAAAAGTAAGATGCTCATGGTATGAAGCTACAAGAAAGAATCTGCTAATTAACATCAATTTTACTAAAAAAAAAAAAA
>VWYO01015912.1:12934-45748 GCA_013400275.1 Rhadina sibilatrix
GGAAAAAAAAAAAAAAAAAAAGGAGAGGAGAAAAAGGAATCCTAATGACAGAGTTTGTAATTTCCATGCTAGGCACAGTGTCAGAGAGACATCCAAAGCTCGCTTGGGTTGGGTGGAATAAATAATTTTTTAAAAACCCAAAGAAACAAAAACCACCACCATCAACAAAAAGAGTTGAAAATACAAATAACAGTTGAGAAAAATCCCAGTAAAGCTACTCTATTGTATATTCATTCAGCCTAAGAGAGGAGACTTGCAAGTCTCATGAAAGAGGTAGTCTTTAGGAAAGAAAATAGCGAAAGAGTAGGTAGCAACTTCTTACGAAGATTCTTCCATAATCTTTCATTTATGTAGCATTATCATTACAGCTAGACATGTAAAATCAGCTTCTCATTCATGAGACAGTGGATGGCAAGGGCAATCATATTAGGCTGTGTCTCTATTAAATGTACTGTTCCCTCAACTAAAATAGCACATTCAAGGTGAGAAAACAAAGTCATGTCTATTTTTAATTCTGATGTAAAATATAATCTATGGTTTCAGAAGGCACAGAAATAGGTTACCAGCTAAAATTTTCCTTCTTTGGTGACAAAGAATTGGTTTCTATGTATGCATGTATACATATATAAATATATATGTATTTTCAGACTCCGGATATTATTAAAGCAACAAACCGTCATATTTCCATGTCATATATAGTAAACATAAATTAAATATTGCTTTTAATGTTCTAAATGAATGGAAAGAGGAAAATGCAAAGTAACTGAATGGAGGAAGATGGATTGGTGTTGGTTTTGCTCTGGACTACAATCACAAATAATCAGGTAATTTCTCTTTTTAAAAAAAAAAAATGTAGAAGGTACAAGGAGAGTGTACATCATTTGCAGAGGGTTTTTGAGGTACAGAGAATTTTTTATAATCAGTAGCTATTTCAAAGATCTCCAGGACACAAGTTAAGGTTTCCTATACCATTGAATATTGTCTTGGTCTTTTATATACTAGTCAGTACCTCAAATATGCAAAGCTCGCAAATTGGACAAGGTACGGGCAAAGATAATAAGCGACATTTACAATTATTTCAGATAAGTTGCATTAGATTTTTATTTGACTTTTGGCCTTAGGAGCTTTAGAGCATATTTGAGTTACATTTGTCGTTTTTTTCTCCAAAGCTGTGAGAACTAGGAACTTCTAAAATGAAGCACAGATTTTCTCCTAATTACATGACTGGAGGAACTGAAGCTTAAAGTTCATACAACACGGGAATTGCAATAAAATTAGGAGTTGACAAGTATGTACTACATAGAAGAAATCTTAATTCAAAACCAAAATCTTGACATAAGAAAACTTGATAATTATTTGAAATTATTTGCCCATAGGCATGCAAGTAGTAAAGATGGAGTGGTAGCATCCCTGTGGAACCAGACCTAGAGGAAAATCCACAAAAACATCAAAATTATCTTTTTTTCCCACATATTTCTGTCTCATCTGAATATAAAAGTTTATTCTTGCCTTTTCGTGCTCCCTTTTGTTCAGTTTTCTGATATTTACACTTTATGGCAATTTTCATCTTTCTTTTCTACTGGAAGTATAAAGTACATTTTTCCTACTCCTAAGTTAAGGATTTTTATGTAGAGGCAGTTCTGCATTTATGTAATCATACTGCAGAATGTCATCACACTCAAGTACTGGAAGTGACTGTATTTGGTGATCAAGTGTCAGATGTTTAAAGGCATGAAGAGAATTGCAGATTGCATCAGCTGTTCTGATGCAGATGGAGAACTCCACATTTATAGAGCCTTCCACTCAAATGTCATGAGGATTGAGAAGTCTCATAACAAAAAGAAGTCTTTTTAGTAGGGATACATCTACCTGATCAACCCACACTGATCTAGTTAATGAGATCTGGAGGTAATAAGCATCCATATGGAGATGGCCACATGTTTCTAAATGAAGAGTGCCGTTGTCACCTATCTAGGCTGAAATAATATGAAGTAGTTCTGGGGTAAATTCTGTCAGACACTCAGGAGAGAAGATATTAATCTGAAATTCCAAGGTCAACTGGCTACCCCTCAGGCCTGCAGCAGTCTCAGTCTCACACACACAGGATCACAGAATCACACAGAATCACTAGGTTGGAAGAGACCTCCAAAATCATCGAGTCCAACCCATGCCCTAACACCTCAAATGAGTGCCACATCCAGTCTTTTTAAACACATCCAGGGATGGTGATTCCACCACCTCCCCAGGTCGACCATTCCAATACTTTATCACCCTTTCTGTAAAAAATTTTTTCTTAATATCCAACCTAAATTTGCCTTGGCACAGCTTAAGACTGTGTCCTCTCATTCTGTCAGTTGCTACCTGGAGAAAGAGACCAACCCCCACTCATCTTTTTTTTTTTTTTTTTTTAGCTCAAAACACAATGATAAATAGATGTGATCAGAGGAAAAAATCTTCCCATTTCCATTAGGTCATGGGAAACCTGACCTAGTGGATGGCTGCCCATGGTGGCTGGAGGGGGCTTTGAACTAGATATTCTTTAAGTTCCCTTCCAACCCAAACCATTGTATGGTTCTATAATAGTGTTCTTGCCAAAACAGTGGCAGGTACCATTATCTGTCACCTAATGGCAATTTTCCAAAGGCCTTTTGTGAGCCACTGTGTATTATGATACCCTCCATCACTGGTTGAGTTAAAGTAGTTGGAAAATGACACATGTCATGTCCAGAAAACATGGTTTACTGTACAGAAATAAAAGGTATGCCATGGTCTTGCATTAGCCTCAGATTCCTGAACTGCAGTTGTTTCAGATCTAGTCTCTGTTGCTAAGGACTTCCCTGGTACATATAAAGTAAACCGTGTCTTTAAAAAAACATGAAGAAATTTAGATTAAAACTTTTCCTTGATAAACCTCCTCTTTTGACACCTGAGCTGTTATTTCACTGTAAAGCTGCTTTACTCAGTTTCTACAAATAGGCTTTTTAACTTCTTTATGTGTTGAGAAAAATCTCTCAAGGCCACTATGATGAAAATTCACACTGCTTTGCTTATTGGAGGATTTTAGCACTGAATGTCTTTGTATCAGTAGCAAGTACATTCAGAGAAGTTTACAGCAGGTAATATTCCCTGTATTTATTTCAGGTTGATGCTGGTCTTGATTGTCAGTGGGATTAAAGCTGTGTCATCAGTTGTTGGTATCATATAATGTAAAACTGCAACAACTTGACATTGCAACCTGTTTCCTAAAATTATCTGTGAGGTTACTCTGAATTATCTAATGCTGTAGTTTCTTTTTTGACCATAATGTCAGGAGTCCTTTAGAAGTCTCGACACTAGGTCTTGATGTAAAATGTAAACCAAGATTTTTTGTAAAGAATTGACCCTTCTAAATGAATATACACCTGAAATGTATACTTAAAGTCTCCAGAAATCACTGGGTACCCTCCACCATTGTATGCACTCTAGTACCTTTAAGTCTAATTACCCTTGTGAAAATCTTAGTTCAAGATTATATAAATTACATCTAACCTCCTTAAATGGCATTGGGAAAAAGATGCAAAAGTAAAGTTGATGGTGTGACATTAATATATAGTGCTAGTTACAAAAATATACTAAAATTATTAGATGTAAATTTAACAGAGGAAACCTCTGTTTCAGCTAGGTTAATGTAAATTAGTCTCTAACCCTCTCCAAATATCCTTTTAGCTCCTGAGCTCAAATTTACTAGTCTTTCTCAACCAAAAATGGAAAGAGGCTATGATAAGGCACTACCACCACCAGTCTCAAATTCTTCATCAGATAGCATTTAATGCTAGCAAGGGAAGGAGAGATGGTTCTCTTCCTTGTTCTGAGCCAATTAAGGCTATTTTTTTCCCTCAATTTTGTTACCAGTCTACTTTTTTTTACACAATAGCCTCCTTAAACCCCAATTAAAACAAAATATGTAAGAATTTAAGAATTCTGAGTGTCTTAATTTTTCTTAATTACTCTGACTAGCCTCATCTGGGACAGATCTTCACCATATCCTTTCCCTGTAGTGCCATGGCATTTTTTAAGATTAGACTTGGACACCAATTTTTTTCTTCAGGTAAATTAAAGTGATCTGTTTTCAGTCTTGCCTTTAGCCCAAGCTTGGATATTCAGAAGAGGTATGAAAACTAACAGAAGTGAATTATTTAAACACTTCTGGTTTTGCCTTCATATGTATCTTCAACAATGTATCTTTAATCAATGATATATAAAATTTGACAGCATTAAACTTTACCAAGTTGTTGGTACACTACAAGTAATGATCAGTGTGAGGAAACGAATTTAATTAGAGAATGATGTAAAACTGAGCATCACTAATAAAATGTTTTTCTAAAATCAGAACTTACATGAAATAAAGATGCTGATAACACTCAATTTTTTAAAGCAGAGTATTCACTAGTTTATGCAAAATGAATTTCAATATAAAATGTTAATTTTCTATCCCAAATTTTCAATTCATCGTTATGCTGGTTTTGTCTGGGGAGGAGTTAATTTTGTTCACAATATCTAACATGGGGTTGTGTTTTGGATTTGTGTAGAAAACAAATTCTCTGTTGAGAATACAGAGATTACTTTATTACTGCTGAACAGTGCTTACACACATCAAGGCCTTTTCTGTTTTTCCTACTACCCTGAGAGTGAGGGATCTGGGAGTGTACAAGAAGTTGGGAGGGGACACAGTTGTGACACCTGGCCCCAGATGAGAAAAGGGATATTCCATATCACATGGCATCATGCTCAGGATATAAGATGGAGGACAGAACAAGAAAGTGGAAGAAGTTTTGAGTGATGGTATTTGCCATTCCAAGTCACTTTTGCATGTGATGGAGCCTTGCTTTCCTGGAGATGGCTGACCATCTGCTTGGTGATGGGAAGCAGTAAATTAATTCCTTGTTTTTCTTTGTATATGCAGCTTTTGCTTCACACATTAAACTGCCTTTATCTCAAACCATGAGTTTTCTTACTTTTACTCTTCAATTCTCTACTCCATCCCACTGAGGGGACTGAGCTGTGCTGTTCCTTAGCTGCTAGCTGGGGTAAAACCATGATAAGCATGAAACTGTTTTGTACAGTTGATAGTGGAGATTAACATTTTGAAACATCTTCCATTTCTAAAACTAAAAGGGAAAGTGGCTGGTCTCTCATAATATACTTTCAAATTCTTTAGTGATCCAGTAACATGGATGTTGTCTCTGAAGAGATCTGTAAATAATTTAAGCATTTCACTTTGCAGGAATTTTTTTTTTGTTGTTGAAACAATTTTTTTAGAAGAAATATGTAATATCATTTAGAAGTAAACGATATTACATATTGCTTTTCAAAATTCTGTTTCCTATCATACTTCAGAAGCACAGGTGAAAAAAAAATCTGAAGTGCAAGCAGACACTACACTCATGTTAAGGATGCTGACTGTCAAGTGTGTAAACCCCAGGGAGCTGTGCTTCTCCGTGCTCATGCAGAGTCTTTGATAAACTGCATAACTACTTCGTCTCAAGATTACAAAGAGTATCATGTGTGCATTAGTTTTGGAATGCATTTAAAATTATACTTAATGAGGAAGGGCAGCTAGACTCTTAATCTAACTGCTAGTGTGATGATTATGAATTGATATTCATCTTGAACTAGAATTTGATGTCATTCAAAAGGGACTGTTTAGGTTTTCCTAATATTTTGTTCTTGTCATACTTGCCAGTATGCAGGGCCAAGGCCTTCATTCCCCCACTTGTGAATTACCACCTGAAAAGTTTCACAATATGACAGTCTCTGGTACTTATAAAGCATACTGGATGCCCTGCTTTTTTAATTTTTCTGGACTTCAAAATGTTTAGGACAAGTGGTGATTAGGTGCCCAAAGCATATAAACTAAATGAATTCATAATAAATCTTCTTCAAATGTCCCATAGCAACTTGCTATGCAAACTACCTAAAAAGTCATCTTTATGCATCTATATAGCAATATCACTCTACTGGTGAGGGATGTGAGCAATTATAGGAGACCTGTTGTGGGTAAATACACCACTCAATGCAAAAGACTAATACAATTACTTAGAATCATAGAATATCCTGAGCTGGAAGGAACCCATTAGGATCACTGAATGCCAATTCATGGGCTCTGCACAGGGCAGCCCCAAGAATCACACCACTTGAACTCTCTCAGGCTTGGTGCCATGACCACTTCCCTGGAGGAGCCTGTTCCAGTGCTCCACCACCCTCTGGGTTAAAATTCTTTTGCTAATATCCAACCTAAACCTCTGCTGACACAAATTCAGGTCACTCCCTTGCGTCCTGTTGCTGTCACCACAAAGAACAGATCTGTGTCTGTCCCTCCTCTACATCTCATGAGGAAGTTGTAACTGCCATGAGGTGTCCCCTCAGTCTCCTCCAGGCTGAACAGACCAAGTGACCTCAGTTGCTCCTCATATAGCTTCCCATCAAGGCATTTCACCTTCTCTGCCCTTCTTTGGGTGCTGTCTATGAGCTCAATGTCTTTCTTATATAGTAACACCCAAACCTGCCCCCAGCACTTGAGCTGAGACTGCCCCGGCTCAGAGCAGAGCGGGACAATCCCCTCCCTTGCCCAGCTGGCCATGCTGGGCCTGATGCCCCCCAGGATAGGCTTGGCCCTCCCGGCTGCCAGGGCTCTGCCCACTCAGACTCAGTTTTCTGTTGACCAGGACTCCCAGGTCCCTTTCCATGGCATTACTTTCCAGCCTCTCATTCCCCAGTTTCTACACATCCAGGGTTGTCGCATCTCAGGTGCAGAGTCTGGCACTTATCTTTGTTAAGAGTTCCTATGGTTGGTGATTGCCCAGCCCTTCAGTTTGTCCAGGTCTCTCTGCAGGGCCTCCCTGCCTTGGAGGGAGTCAACAGCTCCTCCCAATTTTGTATCATCTGTGAACCTGCCCAATATTCCTTCAAGTCTTGCATCCAAAAAAATTATGAAGGTGTAAAAGAGGACAAGGCTGAGGGCAGAGCCCCACTGTCTGAACCTCACTAGTGACAAGTCACCAGTCTGACATAACCCCATTCACTATAAGCCTTTGTGCCTGACCCATGAGCCAGTAACTCTCCGATGTGAGAGTCATCCCATGATGTGTTTATCTAGCTGTGTGCTGGACATTGTCTCCAGAAGGAGCCTGTGAGAGATGGCATTGAAAGCTTTACTGAAATCCAAAGAGATTACCTCATTCAGCTTCCCTTGCTACTTGCATTACCCTATTACAGCCCTTTTGCTATGCAAGTCCACAGTTTTCTTTTTCTTAATACCTTGGTTCTCTTGGAGCACACAGATCAAGTTATGATGTCCATTATTTGCCCTGCTCTTCCAAGAACACATGCAAGTCCCTCAAAAACATCAAGATACTGCATAGTTAGACCCCATTACTATGTCATAGACATGCCAAACCTCCCACCCCTAAATCATTGCTGTGAGTTCTATTTTAACTGTAACTCATTGGCAATAACTAGAGATGATCTTGCTATCTTTCCACTGTAGCCTCAGCCTCTGGGCTCAAGTTTTCAAGCTTTCTTCTTTTCTGTTTTTTCCTAGTTATACTACAGTGTGCTTTTCAGCATTCCATCCAGGCAGGCTTTTTTAAAAATTAAAATTGTTTTTAATGTTTTTAAAAGGAGTTAAGGACTCATTGAAGCGCTGGTGTAGTAATTCTTATCTTGTGTATGTCCTGAGTGTCAGAAGTAGTGAAAGTGACATTTAGAATGAGAGTAAAACTATATTAGATAGCTGACAAATATTACAGCTAGAGAATCTACTCTTCACTCAGATAATACAAGTATCTATATGTCAGCAGGGCAGGAATGACAATTAGTAGTGGAAGACTGCCAAAGCTAAAATTTGGAGAGATTGTAGCAGCTTTGTTACAGATCAAAACAATACTAAAGAAAGTGTGTGCTTCTGTGCAAAGCAAAATAAAAACCTAGTTAAATTCATGCCAGAAAACCTTTAGGCCTTATCTCCAGATATCAGGAATGACCAGCCAATACAATGGGCAGGAATCAATCCTGCAATAAGCAGTTATGGAGCAACATTCACTAGAGAAGTTTTTCTTCTGAACGTTAATATTTTATTCATCTACCATCTTTACATTGTTCTGTATTTTACTATTTTCAATAGACATATCTTTTTTTTTCTTAAATACATCAGTGTATCTAAGTCATAGCATAACATGACAGAAGCAGGAGTGAAATATCTCTACGAAGAAGCAATTGTCAAACATCCCCCTTAATGTTAAAATGATTAATGCATTTCTCTTTACAAATAATATTTACTGATTTAGGACTTCTGCTCCCCCCAGAAGTGTTGAACAAATGAATATTGTTTTAATGATGGGTAAAGAACAGCATGCCCTGACTGCCTCTGGAGAGTTGCTACTGTGACTGTGTGTTTTGCTTGGCAGTGGGTGAGCACTGTAGCAAAAAGCATTAGAAAAGGAAGCATAGTTCACAAACATAGTTCACAAGAGATGACCAGAGATGGTTAGGTGATGGATGAAGTCAGTGTTGCGGAAGCATTACAACATTTTGCTAGCACCCAATTAATACAGATTTTTGTTTGATAACACAAGAAAATAAACAGAAAAAGTAATATCCAAGAATTATTTGAGGTGAAAACTTCAATCCAGACAGACTTATAAGGCAAGAAAAGACACTACAGAAATAAAAGCATTTATTTCCTTGATATCTCTTTCTTTCCTATAGGTATCAGAATGTAGGTTGCCTGTCTCACTGTGTGTGCTTTGCTGAAAATTTAATAGGTGGGATCCCATCTTCTTCAGAAAATGAGCATTTTGGCCTCTTATAAAAATACCTTTTTATTGGTTGTAAAAACCTTTCTCCTCCAGTTTACAAGCCAGGGGAACTCGGTTTTCTGTTGCGCAGAACAATACCGTGTTTTGAAAGACTTGAAAGGCTTAGTGGCTTTTCCCTGCCAGAACCTAGGTAGAAGATCCTGCTCTGGTTTAGAATCAAACAAGAGACTTGCCATTGTGCTTAGGTGGCTAAAGAATAATGCACCTTTATAAATGCCTTGGTGAAGACTCAAGGTGTTGATAATTTCTTTCAGGAACACACAAAAATAAGCTTGAGCTGTGTTTGTGCTTTACCCTAAAAAACTGAGAATTTAATATGTCATTATTAGGATTTTATTCCTTTAAAGTACTCAAACAGAAAATACTGAAAGCCAATTTAAATGTTAATGCAACACATACTGTGGTGACCAGTGCAGAAGCTCTGTGGGAATATAGATCCTTTACAGGTGTCAACCTAAAGTACAATAGAAATGTAGTTTCTTGAATGATAAATAATTTGGATACTAAATGTGTGACCATAATGTCAGTGTTTGTGAATTTGGGTGTCACAGCTGTGGACTGTTAACTACCCGAAAAAACTGTCAAAGAAAAGTTTGTCTATTCATTTTGGTATACACTGTTGGCAAATTCTGGTGAGCTCAGATTTTCTCTTACATTTTTGTTCCCAGAATCGTTTTTTCAGGTATGATATCTTGTAATCACATATATCTGTAATGATAATTACTGTACATACACTAATGTCACAATTCTACTCATATTGCTACAAATATTATGCAGTATATACTGTTCATTTAAAACATACTTATCTCTGTTAGGTATATACAATTACATAAGTAATGGATGTAACATTGAAAACACTGAAATTATAAAGAATTAGCTTGACATTTTACCTATTGAACACCAGGGAAGCCTAAAATGAAGCAGCTTAACTGTACAGATTTTTCAAAGAGTATGTTAATGGTGATAAAAGGCAGTCTGAGGTGATAGACTGATTTAAGGCTCTGAACTAATTAGTGAGATCCTGGTTAGAGCCACAGGCCTAATGATTTGATAAAGCTGTCTTGCAAAGCATTGATCTCTAACTTTTTCTTGAGACTCTACAAATAGTTCTCATTAAGTGCTAGTAATATGCCTGAAATTAAACATCTGGATCCCTGGACTGCAGTCAGACCACCCACTACAAAACCCCAAATTTTTGCTCATCACTGACGTTAATTACAACACAAGGAGGAACAATGATGCTCAATTACACCCCCACCCATCAAAACCATACAAAGCAATTTTGGAGAGAACAGAATTGTCTGGAACATTAGTTAAATGATAATTATGGATGGTTCACCACTGTTACTCTGCTATTGATTTATCATTGATCTTTTTTTGTGGTTTGAATTGAGGTTCCTATTTTTTGTTTGCTCTTTTTACCTGTTTCTGAGATGAATGTAGGATGTGTAGGTCAGAATTCTCTGGTGCTTTCTACTGTGCATTTAGTTTTCTCCAGTTACAGGAGCAATATATAAAGATAAACATCTTGCCAAAAGTGTAAACTCAGAATTATTTTGGGATGGAGTAAACACATGTGCATATATAAAAAAACCCACAACTTTATTAAAAGGCTCATTTATTTATTTTTATAGTATGTTCCAGCTTTCTGTCTATATATTTGTAAAACACTGAACTACCAAGAGAAGGAAAGAGTTGCTGTCAGTACTTCTCTTCCTATAGTATAGTCAAATGAGTGGAAAAAATAAGAACAGGAGCTAAAAATGTCTTTTATTATTGCTGAAGATATGAAATTGAATTTACTTCTCTCTCCAGGGAAGTTCCCTACCTTTCCTTTGAACCAATGAGACATCACTGGATTATTTATGGAGAGTGGCCTAACCAATAGGCTGAAAGAATTCTTATTCTGGCTCATAAAATAATGAAAGAAATGTACAAAGCAGAAAAGCCTTAAAGTTCCTGCTCTGCCATCTCCCCAGCTACTGAGTGACCCAGAACTGTGGATAACTGCGCCGGGCAATAAGCCCCACATGAAATACTTGAGGTGAGCAGGAATGATAATATAACCCTTCCTCTTTCAGAACTGGAATATGTTTACAGAATTGTATGTCCAGAGGTTGATGACTCTTTATTGTGGATTGTCTCTGACAGTTCAGTTTTCTTAAAAAAAAAAAAAATCATTCCTCCTGCTTTTACTATAAAAAAGTTTATTATGGTTCTTTTAGAAGGATTAAAATACTCTGCTCATATATATTTTTTAATTTTTTAGAGGTATGAAATCAGCTTGAAATTTTTGGGGATTTTGGTGGTGTTTTTTGATTGTTGGATTTTTTTTTTCCCTTTCCAGTCTGTAAACTTAAAAGTAAATAAAAAGATTAAAATTTTAATATAAAGGTATTAATATAACACGTTTATTTTAACTCATCCTCTGACAAAGGCAGGTTTGTACCTTAAGACATTTTAGATAAGTTTTGAAATGACAGATAAATCTATACTGTACAATCTCAAGTATTCTCTATGTGGAATAATATATACAGTGCAATCCTGAAAAAAAAATAGATATGTTCAATGTTATATTTATATATATATATATATATATATATATATCCCCCAAATCTCAGCCTTCTCACCAATGCCTGCCTTCTAGGAAGTTCTGTTACCCTAAAGATGCTTCCCTCCTATTTCGGTCTCTCTGTTTTGCTTCTCGTGGCATGTTGGTGTTTGCCAAGAAATAGGGATGGCTTAATTGGGAAGAGGATAGAAATGAGGCAGGAACTTTCCTGCTGGCATTGCCTGAGGCAATAAACAGCTCCTGTGTTACATGAAGGGCTTCTATTAAGCGGCTGCATTGCTTCCTCTTCACCCAACGCTGACTGCATGGCTGAGACATAACAGTGCTGCAAACACAACAACCTCTCTGAGAGCAGATGTGGCAGGCTGATCTGTCAGCTCTTGCAGTGGCACCTGTGGCAAGAGGTGTTTTCTATACTCAGAATGAATTGATGGCATTTCCAGCTGGCACCTTTGTTTTACACTGGGGCCATGGTGTGCTGTGGAACATACAATATACATACATTTGTTCTGTGATGCTGTTACAGCACAGTACAAACCAGGGCACCACTGGCAACATGTGCAAGAGTGTCTGAGCTGTCTGGAGAGATACTTCAGGTATCTGGAACTAAACCAATGCAACTCTGTGGCTTTATGCTGTGTAATGAAGAAAAGCTGAGATCTGGAAAGGAGTATAAAAACAAAGCATATAAAAGGGTATAAAAAAACCATTGTTCCATGCCTGGGATATTTCCATCTGGGATTTAGCCCCATAAAAAATGTTACATAGATGAAGCTTTATACTGAAATTAGAGCTAATTTGGATATTTTTTGATAAATTTATAAATTTGATTTATAAATCGTGCAATTCACATTGCTTAGGTAATGTGCATATATCATGAGATTGTTATGAGGTTATGATATCTAGAGTGTTTGTCCTTTCAGCCAAGAAAAATCCATGAAAAAATCTAAGCAATCTTGTTTAGAAACACAACATCCCACATCAAAGCAGCCGTAACTTCTTTGTCTGTTTTGATCACAGTTAATGATCTATTCATTTGCTTTAAGTATGTTCTTAAAACAAAATGCCTACAACTGCTAACTTTATTCACTGAATAGCATAGACTTTGAAGGAAAGCAAATATAATTCCGAGTTTTTGAATGCTTTGGTTTTGTTTTTTCAAGTGAAGTGTAAATTAAGTCTTTGGGAATAGTTTTAAGAAAGTGTCAACATGCAGTAGGAAATATAAGGATCTTGAAATACTTGTTTGAAGTGCTAGGTCTGGATGTGTAATTTGTCTTTAAATTTGTGCATGTAAATCAAAGCAAAGAAAAAATAAAAAGTATCAGAAAATCTAGGAAGATATATGCAAAATATATATTGAGGCAAACCCCAAACTGACTACGGAATCATTTCTTTTAAACATAAAACACAGTCATAAATCTTTTTCAAAAAGCTCAGAATGAAAAGAGCTAGCAAATAGTGTGTAAAGCTAATTGATGATGAAGGCATAAAAAGAGGACTTAAAAGTTGAAACCACAGCAGAGAAATTATGTGAGGAGGGTTTTTTATTTGGTTGGTTGGCCTGTGGGTGTTTTTGTTTTTGTTTTTGTTTGTTGTTTTTTGTTTGGTTTGGTGGTTTTGTTTGTTTGTTTGTTTGTTTGTTTTGCATTGCTGTTCATCATTGAAAATGTTTCCTGCATAAAAATCCTGGGTTTAGCCTGTTAAAGAATCTGTTAAATTATTTCACAGAAGAAGTATGGAACATGAACAAATGAGAAAATGAACAAATCTGTGATGATCAGATGATATTTGTCACAGAGTTCTAATTTAAGTTGAAACGTTTTAACACAATTAGTAGTTCAGCTATCCTCAACATTAAACTGCTATGCTTTTGCAGGCCAGCAAGTGGCAGAAGTGGCACCAGTGGAGTTCTTTCAAGGTTTCAAAGGTGATCTAGGTGGCTACAGACTAGTGGTTCTGCTTTCTGTTTTGACAGCTCTAACAGAGCTAATTATTGGAAACTCTTCCAAAAAGTAAAATTAGTAAACATAGATTAATAGAATATCCTATATGATTTTATAGAAAGAAACTTCTTGCCTCAGTGGCTCAAAAAATGATTAGGAAAACAAAGAACAGGTGCTTGTAGATATCCCTTTGTTCCTTGAAGTCTGAGCCACAAACCACTGGAATTTATAGAGTATCCTGGGGAATCATTAGGTGTGTGTTTTCTCATTGCTTCCTCTTCACTCTGTCTTGACATGGTAGGAGGGAAATGGTTGAACAATATTCAAACTTCACCAGAGGTGCTATGATCAAGTTCTTCATGGTGAAATCTGATGGTAGGAAATGGTGGTGTGTTGAGCTGAAGACTTTTAGTCAGAGCAGATTTCTGCTGCTGGTTAGTATCCTGGTTTCTTGTATCTGTGCTGTAGCTCATGCAAAAAACAAATATTCTCAAGAAGGACAATAAAGTTATAGATGTACAGATGGTATACACAGCAAATGTATGACATTTTGTCATTACAATAATCTGATTTTCATATCCCAAAGAAGTCTGATTTCTGAGATACTGGCAAGAATTTATCACTTCTCTGTAGGCCTTAAGGAACCTATTTGTCTGTGATTTAGACTCTGTATTTCAAAGCAAATTGACTGCATATTAATAACAAATAATGGCCTTTCATCAATAGAAGTGAGGATTTAGACAAACATTGGTATGGAAATGGATTGCAGAAACTGGAAAATAGTTTGATACTGACTGTTAGAAATAAGCTACTGAGCAAAGTATGCTGTATGGGGAATCTGATCAGCAGTGGCAGCTACACAGCTGCTGGTTTTACACAAACAGGTCTGCAAAGATATGTGGAGTGTACAGTCAATATTCACCACGACTTTCACAATGTATATTTTAGTTCCTGAAGTGCATTTGAATTAGTGTATTGTGAGTTATTTGGAAAGTTTCATTCAATATAGGAACATGTCTCTATCTTTCAAATTTTATCTGGTGAATTCTAAGCAAATTTTCCCAAAAGATTACTTGTTTGTCCTGGTCTCAGGGCATAGGAATATTATGATTAAAATGTTTGTATGCATTACAGCTCCAGCCAGTCTTGATTCCAGATGTCTTTACACTCTGTGTGTGTGTGTGTGTGTGTGTGTGTGTGTGTGTATAAAATCAGCATTTGAGACTGTCGGCATAAGAAATTGCCACAACCAGTTTGGACTTGAAGAAAAGTAATACAAAGATGGAACTCCTAAAATAGTATTGGTAAGATATTCTGGATTTGTATTTTAAGTCCTTTTTATTGTTTGGTTTCTTATACTTCATATTTCAAACTGATTTAAATGGCTAGATCATCCAGAGTGACATTGAACAGACACTGTGATTTTGTTACTAGTGATATTTGAGAAAAAGAGATTTTTACACCAATACAAATCTTTCATCAAGGCAGAACCCACAATCTTGTAGTTATGGACAGTTCCAAAATTTTATGCAATCCTGCTGGCAAGATACTCTCTTTGAGTATTAATCCTTGCTACAAGAAGCTTAAGGAAGTATTTATCATCTTTTAAAATCTATTTATTTGTCACCTTGCTTTTTTCTTTCTCCCAATTTTTTTTTTTTTTAATTAAAATATTATGCTACAATGAGTTGGTGACCAAGGTTTTAAATAAATACAGGAAATAGATCCTGTTGAACTTGCTAGGTATATCTTTATCAAAACCATTATTAAGAAGTTTTCCTCTCATTGATTATGTTTTAATCCTTTAATTCTTTAGTACTGGAATTAATTTTTTATTAATAATCTTGGATCAGCCATTTAATATTTCACCCAGGATCAATATCAGACTGACAAGCTGTTAGCACACAGATCCTCTCATTTACCTTTAAATATGTATGGAAAACATTATCTGTCTCCCACTTGAAACTTGGTTACTGTGCCAAGTTCTGTTGAACCTTGGTACTTCTGCTCCACCCTACCTCTGGAAGCAGACTGTATGGGAGCAAGGAATCTGGAAGCAATTTCCCAACATCTGAATTGCAGCTGTATCTCCATACTCTGATATAACATTCACTTCTCTTTCCATTTTACCAAAAAAAAAAATTTAACAACAAAAACCCACTGAAGATAAATCTACTATTTGTTTGAAATGCATATAGCACTTCTATATAGAAAGTCACTTTAAGTATGTTGATTAATTTTATTTCTGACTCTTTAAATAGACACAAGGCTCTATGGCCCCCATTTTATTTATTAGTAATTTATTTCTATAGTGTCCTTTGCTTTCTTTACTGATTTCAACTCTCCACCACCTGATTTTTAACTTCATTCATATCCACTGCACTCAGTCATTACATATGTATGCTGGATTTTATAAGCATTTTTCTTCCCCATGGGAAACATACTGATTTTCTTAAATTCATGGAACTTTATTCAGTCATAGGATTTCTAGAGCATCTATCCAAGTAATGCCAAATAACTTCCAATTATTACTCAGTTCCATTAATATTTTATCAAATTGCTTTTATCAAGTAGTGTAAATGAGTTTCAATTTGAAAATAAAGAATGTGGCATTTGCAAAACATAAATGTGTAGCTTTTAAAACAGTGAAAGGACCTAGCTACTAAAATACTAGTTTACTTTTTATTATTTCTCTTCCTTAAATAGAAACTGTAGTGATGGTAGATACTTCTCATAAATTCTCCACAATTTAGGCCTTCTGCGTTTAATCTCATGAAAAACCTCCATATTGTAGATAAAATTGCAGAGTCATTCAGAGAAGAAAATCTTTTGGTTGAAAGAAACTCCTATTTGGCTTCTAAATATTTGAGGAAGAATATATATAAAATTCTGACTCCCAGCTGCAAATGGTTAAGCATATAAATTTGCCTAGTAAACAAGATTGACACATATGCTACGACACTGGTCCCATACTCCTTACTGTGGATGCAGGGAAACAGATCCTGAGAAGTTTTGTAGGGCTGAATTTGGAATAAAATGGAAGCTGTTCACCTGGTATTTTGTTGGGGTGTGCTCCTCTGCTGCATGTATGTGTTGGCACTTGAGTGAATATTCCTGGGAAATATTTGTGTCTCCAGTATCATCACTTTAGCAGGCTGAGGAAAAGTAAAAGTTCTCAAGTTCAAGACAGGACTTGTCTCAGCTGGTATGCACAACAATTGCAGCAGAAAACTGCATGGCACAGCACTTTCTTCAGAATTAAAAATGTGCCTATATTCCAAAAGAACCTGCAAGGCAATATGTAACAGCATCATACACAATGTAATGAATTAGTCATGTGAAACTATTAATCATACTCCTTTCACCACTTGCTCCTCTATTAATCCATTCCTGTCAGAAATTTAACATTACAAATTCTTCAGATGTCTCATACACCTACCACTGTTTAAATTAATGTTCAGCTTCCTCAAGTCTCATTTCCCTTCAAAATACTTGTTTTTCCCAAGGAATGAGACGGTACAATTCCCATAGGAAGTTAGTTGTTATAAATACTGTGAGACTCAGTTCTGAAATTAAAAACCGAGAATTATTTCATGCTTAGCAATGCATGACTACAATAGTTAAACTTTGTAATTTTTTTTGCTAACTGCAAAATAAAAAATTAAAAAAGGAAAGAACTCAAAGTTTCTTTATTTTATGGACGAGTGAGTAAAGCACAAAACTGTGACATCCTCAGTACTTTGCAAGAATCTGAATATGAGTCAGCACTAGGACATAGATACCTGTGTAAAAATAATACCAGGTGATAACTAAAATAATTCGCTGGCCTTTGAAGAAATGGAATATAAACCTGGAGGAGGTTGCTGATCTGTCTGTTTTACTTTGTCTGTTTTGAGAATTGATGAGAAGCTATTTTAGGAAAACATTTACATCTCAAGAGGATGCTACTGAAACAGCAACACAGTAGAAATTGTTCTTCAGAGTCTGAAGCTTCTGGGAGGTGATTTGAGTTTTGGTGGTGTGATTGATGTTTTTGAGGTTATGGTTTTTTGGCAGTGCTTCGTATGGGAAAATGGAAGCACTTTTAGAAATTGAATATGGTAATAGAGAGGAATATCATAGGACAGGGTCATATAAGATCATTCAGGTTGAAAGGGACCTCAAGAGGTCTCTAATGCAACCTGCTGCTTAAAGCAGGGTCAGCTTGTAATAGGATGTTTTGCCTTGGAATGTGGTCAAACAACTCACAAAATGTCCTATTTTGCAAGGTATCAGTAGTGGGTTGTGAGGGGGTTCATGTGCTACTTTTGGTGTTGAATTATGCTAAAACCAGTCTGGCTTATCAGCCCCAAATCATTATTTTGATAGGGAAGCAAAGATTTGGCAGATAAACTGCTAGGGTGATGTGGAGACCTATGACTTGCAGTCAATCCTATTAAAGTCCAGTCGACTTCCATAAAGTAGGTTCCTCTAACATATTCCTCCTTGGACCTCTCATGAAGTGGGGATACCCCTTCAAGGATACTCCTTGAGGTTGAACCCTTGAGCATCGGTGTGGTGAGTTACATTAAACTTAGCTTAATAAATAGGGCTTTTTTTTCTAGATTTAAATAAATTGCTTTGATTTCACTACCCTCTGACATGTTTTTGCCCATTTGCTTTTTCATTGTTATAAGCTATAACATCTTAATTTGTTTCCAAGAATATTGTTAGGGACTGCTCATGTGAGAGTAGCTCAGTTGCTCAGAGCATGGTGCCAATAATACCAAGGTTTTGAATTCAATCCCCGTATGGGCTATTCACTTTGGAGTTGGGTTTACCGGTCCTTGTGAGTCCCTTCCAACTCAGAATATTCTGTGATTTCTGTGATCTGTAACTACAGACACTGCTCTCCTCCTGTCCACAAAAACGGTCATTTTATCACTTTTTATATCTAATGAATTACAGGGTAAAATTGAAAATGTATGTCTTCCTATTTGGGGGGAAATTTCCAGGAATAAATAGAAAAAATTATCAGAGTAATATTTGCAACACTTTGCAAATACTGTCAAAGAGAGCAAACAGAACTGATGCATGCAACACAAAGGAGGAATGTAAAAAAACCCAGAAAAACCACCATTGGTACTATGCCTCTGCACTCCTTGGAGAAATAAGAAAGGCAAAAAAGGAGCCTGTGAATTAGAAAAAGTAGTATACAGTGTGTTGATTGCAATGAATATTTTAAGTGAAGAGATTGGGATTAAATTTGTTGCAAAAGCAAGCAGGCAAACAAGTCTATGGTTCTCAAGATAAAAATTACTGTCAATGTATTTACCTCAACTAGAAGTACCTATAGCCAGTAATTTTTCTGACCTTCCTTTTTAGCTGATAAGCACAAGGCAGCATTAAAAATTCCTGTCCTGCTTTAAGCACCTGATTTATGATGAAATTATGACTCAGATACAATAGGTTATATTGATCTCTGATGTCTATAAAAAGAGATTAGCTTAAGAATACTTGTCTACATCGTGGTCAGATGAGGGGATTTTTTTGCTTTCAATCGTAACTCAGTTCTGCAGCTGATGTTAAGGTTGTCCATCAGAGGAAGATTTAAGTATATGTGACTGCTACAATTTTATCACAGTTGTTCAGATTTTGGGTTGACTCACAGTGCAACTTTAAAAAGCTTTTTATACATTCTGTTTTGCCACCAATCTGACTATCAGCAAAAGCTTTTAGTATCACATGCTCTGAGGGGAGAGCATGAGAGACAGCTACCACAAACTGACAGACAACATGACAGCAGTAAAAATAGATTGCTATGTCAGGCAAACTCAGCAGTGACAAAATACCACTAACATTGGAAAATATAGGCTTTTAATGTCCTCTCATTCAGCATTTGTCTGAGTTATGCCTTTAAAATATGGCTGTTTGGTACAGAAACATCCCATGATCTGCTTTATACTGGTAGGAGAAGGCAACTTCCACAGTCAGTGCTAGAAGCTGTAGTTTTACACAAACACTAACCATCAATAGTGTGACATCATGCTAACAAGACCTAATTATGTGTCCTTCCATCCCTTCCCATCAACAAAGATTTTTAAAAAGACTCATAACTTGTAATAGCATTGTCTTATCAGTTCAATGGGAAAATTCTAATGGTCTAAAAAGCCTTAAAGAAACAGTGTAGCTGACCATTGTTTGCTCAACTCCCTAAGTAAATGAAAAGTTGAATTGAGTTCATGGTGTGCAGTTGATTTACCTAAATAGCTAACTGAGCACTGGAAGAAGTATGATAAATTAATGGAATGTTCCACAGGAATTATGCTCATTCACCTCCAAAATTCTTTCTTCATTTTTACTGCTTATTCCCTAAATTCTTTATCTTTCTCTTAATAAATATCCACATATGTAAAGCATATATTAAAATTTTCCTTACCACCGCAAAATTATAATCTGTGCAGTGGCTAAATTGAAGGTAGGGGAACACTGTACATATTCATTACCATAAAAAAAAACAAAACAACTTATATATGGATAGCCCATTATTTTATTTCAAAATTCTTTGTTCTATGAAAATGTTTTTTATGAAAACAATAAAAAACAAAATGTTTTGGATAATAAGTAAGTTTGCAGACTCCCCAAGAAAATGGTCACAATACCAGCTCAAAAGAGTTCAAGGAGCATTTGGGCAATACTCTTGGGCCCATGGTGTGACTCTTGATATGTCCTTTGCAGAGCCAGGAATTGGACTTGGATGATCTTTGTGGGTGTCTTCCATCCCAAAATATTCTGTGATTCTTTGATTCTTTGTGCTTTACGGTTTATCTTCTTTTTAATTTTTATTCAAGTGTACAAGTAACTCTACAGTTACTTAATACTAAAAATAGACATTTTATATCTAAGAACAATTAATTTTAAAGTCAGAAGTTTCTGCTTCTGCAGTGAGCTAGTCCCAGTAATAACATTTCCACTATTTACAAGGGGTTTTTTGTTGCATATTCACGTGTATTTTCACAATAGCTAGAATAACTTGTTATCTTGTAGTCTTTAGACTGTACCAGAAAAACATTTTATGAACAATCCTCAGATATTGAAGTCACTCTGCCTTTAAAGCGGCAGGATATTTTATTTGCAAAAGCATCTAGTAATATGGCAAAATCCATTCCAGAAGCAACATGTATTTAAGTACACAACAGTTTCCTGTTTTGTTTTGGAATTAGATGTTTATAGTAACAGCATTTTATGATCTTTATGGTGAAACTTAAGAGCTGTGACCTTGTCTTAAGGTCCCCTGGTTACTTTATGGAGATTAGCATACACTTACATTGCTCTTCTAACATTATAACTAAAGTTTATATCTGTAAAATAGATATATTTTTAAGTGTTCTATAAAATAGAACATTTTAAAGACGATATAATTGGATAATTATAAACTGGAAAAAAAAAAAAAAAGGCTTGTTCTATACAGAATGTGACCTCATCTGCTGTATAACTGATTAACAAAAATAATTTGCAAAATGTTGAGTAGGTTATATCTGGATTTTGTCCTGGGTAAATCCAGGTAAATATAGGACATATCCAGGAGGAACATCTTGTTTAGCACAATTGTCACATTGTCAATGCAGTAAAAATTTGAAGCAACAGCTGATAATGTGTTACTGTTGTGGGTTTTTTGTCTTCATTAGCCAATCTGTCTGAAAGATCTTTACTGAAGTAATATCCACTTTTTTTTTTTTTTTTTNTTTTAGAAAAATATTTCTTTTTTTTTTTTTTTTTTTTTTTTTTTTTTTTTTTTTTCTTGCATAACACCTTCCTTTTGATTTAACTTTCACATATTTTTTCTTTGTACATGTTGTCTTATACCAGAAAATGTAAGGGAGATGCAACTTTTGTAACAACTAATATGGCTTTGAGTCACATATTTTAAAGTTAAATTTTTAAAATCTTTATGTCAATGATTGGGGCTTTTTATATTTTTCTTGGAGTTCCATTCTTTTCCAGTCTGTTGATGTAAGATTTTTTCAAAATGTGATATTGTGTTGCAGTTAAAAATTCATTTTCTTCACCTTTCAATCTTCAACTATAACTTTGTTTCAAAATGTGATATTGTGTTGCAGTTAAAAATTCATTTTCTTCACCTTTCAATCTTCAACTATAACTTTGTTTTCTTTGTAATCATCTTTGCTAAGACTTTTAATTGAATACACTAATTTTATACTCATTTTACTTAAATATAGTAGAGGTTACATTTTTTTCTTTGGAAAAAAAAGTAAAATAAAGGGTAAAACAAAAATGAGGTGATAAAAGAATGGATATCTGTTTGACTGGTGAAAGGGGAAAGGTAGAGCTAAGGGAAGATATGTAAAAAAAATAATAATGCGAAAAATTTAATAAAGTAAAAACAAGTTGTTGGTTTCACAATTCACTAATAAGAAAAAAAATCAACCAACCAACTAACCAACAACAAAAACCCAAAAAGGTCATATATTAAAATTTAATTTTCCAAATGAAAAAAATATTATATTAAAAAATACTCAAAGTAATCTAATGGTTGATAATCTGTTGATCCAAAACCAAGTGCCTTCTACAATAGAATAGCCGTTGTTTCATATATAAATTAACTTGTCAAAAGACTTTCAGTCCAAAAGGTCAGGTCATAATGTTCTAAAAAGTGTTCTCCCACCTGGATGATGCCATTTGAGCTGTCTCAAGTAGCACAGTGTGAATTTCTGCCAAAAGGGCTATGATACATTTTACAATTTTAAGCAGTGCTAGTATATTGGGATATCTAATGCAATCATGACACCAAAGATGTCTGAGTAATAGATTGGGAATGCATGGTACCATTTTACAGCAAAGACTCTCTATAGCACACACTTGGCTGACAGCCCAAGAGACCAAGTTGTTTTCTTTCCCATTTCTCCACCATCACCAGTGAGCAATTTCCTTCTTTCCTGTTCAAGGAGACCTCACCTTATACTTCTTCTAGTGATATGGCCTTTTTTAATGTAAAATGAGAAGAAAAAAACCAAAGAAGACCACAATTGAAAAGGTGCTCATCTCTAGGGTTTTAAAATCCAACTTGGTACAGAGTTAATACCAGTAAACCTTCATTTACGTGGAGCACAGTCACACTGACCAGAATTATCACTTTCTGTTTGCTTTGCTGTCAAAACATCCTATGTGTTACCTTGTATCAGCACAGTTTTTATGGGAAAGGATATGATTTTCAAAACTGTAAATACAGTAACTAAGAATGGTAATAGCATAACCTTGTTGAAATTGCTTGATTTACATTTAACATTTGAAGACTTGGATGAGGAAGAAAGGACTGCATGAGACATGAAATAAATTAACAATCACATTCAAGTAAGAAAAGATCGAAACGAATAGTGATGCAAATGACACTTGGCTTTAAGTTCAGATGCAAATTCAAGTTATATGAAAAAAATGTCCAGCAACACCCTATATTCTAAGCTACTCTTGATTTAAGATGCTCTTTACATTTTCTTTATTTCCCTGTGAAATTACTTCAAGCCTGTGTGTCTGAAGAATTACAGTACATAATTTTACATGTAGTTTTAGAGTTGAAGTCTGTAGCCTTTCTGGTTTACAAATTATTTTCCTATAGAAAACCTCTTTTTTAAGATTTGTTTCATAGGTCCAAGGTTATATGCAGGTTACAAAATACAGATGCTTACCAAGATCTGCAAATTAAAACTCCAAAGCCTATTTTAAAGCTTTCTGATCTTGTTTAATCAGCAGCATCAGAGTAGGCAATTCCCTTGAGTGCTCCAGTTAACTGAATGTTATTGCTTAGATAAACAGTACACCTATTCTGATTAGGTTCATGTTTATTCATTGAGTCCAAGAAATAAGGGATGGAAAGACCTCTGAGGTCATCTTTCCAACACCTTGTAGGTGTAGGATTGTTCCCAATGGGAGTAGAAGTTTCTTACACTCCAGCTTTAACCAATTCAAATAATGTGGTTTCTGTCTCTTCCAGTGAGAATTATTAAGCAACTTAACAGACTTAAACACTTCTAAGAGTCTTTCAAAAAAATTGATAATACTCAGTTTGCATTTGATTTTGAGTTTCTGGCTGTTACATAGATTATGGCTCAAGCAAAGATCCATCTTCTATACACAGTGTTTTTAAGTAATGCTAGACCTTTCTGAAAGTCTTATTTCTTAGCTGATGAAAAGAAGGCTTTATAAAGTATGTTCTAGTTTTCCTGATGCATTAGATTTTTGCTTTATTAAATCTTTCTTATAATTTTGAAATTTGTGTTTCAATGAAGTTGCATCTTCAGTTGTCTTCTTGAAAACTTTATTGGTAGCCTAGGGGATTTTGGGGGGGGGTTGAGCCAACTTTTGTTTTTTTTCATGGGGGTGGGTAGAGGTGGAGCTGTCTTGTTTACTTTGTGTCTAAAATATTTACATTATTATTCTTCTTGCTTCTTATTAAGCTTGTTATAAGAAGCATTTTTGAAACATCTCAATACTTGTCCCTGGTTGACTCTGCTTTTGTTTCATTGCTACAGAATGTATTTTTAAAAGGTGGGAAAATATTCTACAAATATGGCAAACAAGTTTATGTACATTTGAATAGGTTCCATTTGAAATATATGGTTGCAAAACATACTCAAATTAACTTTGATTTCATAGCTGAAAGTTTATATATCAGTATTTAGAGAGGGCTACTGGCTTTGTCAGGGAAAAGGAAAGTCCCTCAGGTAGAGAATGCTTAAATATCCATTGCATCAGCAGTTTTCTGAGGCCTTATTCTATAGCACTCCAGGTGCTATTCTTTTCTTAGAAACTGTGTGGCTTCCTCTAGGCACAGAGCTCTTTGCCCTAACAGTCTTCTACATCAATTATACATCAACCCCTCCATGACCTTTACTTGTGAAGCAATCAGGAATTCTACAGAAACCTAAAGCCTCATATAAACTCACAGGAGGGAGAGAAAAGTGAAATCAGCAAACAACATGCCATACTTTTCAGGTTCTTCATACCCACAGATCTGAATCCTGATTGCAAGCCTGGAATTCTCTTCTACTACCTCATGAGCCTAAATCCTATCCATCCCCAGCTAGTACTGGGAAGCCATCATTTAGTAAAAGAGACAATAGTTTGAGTTTCTGTCCTGTTAATACGTAGGGCTTTGGGACTAGAACAGTAGAGAATGCTTTAATACATAACACCTGTGCCACTGTATTGCAGCTGAATGCACAGTCGTGTTAGTATTTGAATGTCTTCTCAGAAATCAATCTGATAAAAATCCATCAAAACAAATTCCACCTTTTGTTACTTCTACATATACTATGAGTTTTTGAAACATCTCTCCTCCTCTAATTTACTGGGGTGGACATTTATGCAAAATTCCAACCTGTGTGAATTCAATAAATCCATTTATGAGGGGTGAGTTTTGGTATAAAACCTTATCAGATCCATGTCTTTTACTGAGGTGACGTAGCTTGAATGTATATTTAGCACTATAAATAAATTAAGTGCATAGATATAAATGGGAAATGAAAAAGAAAAATCAAACTGTTTGCCCTTAGAGGAACAGCATAATCCCTTGCTCCTAAAAATCAATTTTTATGGGGTTTTCATTTTGATACAATAAGGTCAGTTAGACATAACAATATTTAGCTTCCAACTCACTAGTATCTACTGCAGTGAAATAAAACCTGCAAACTCTCATTTTATGTAGAAGGTGAAGCTGAATTACCATAATGGTGCCTCAACGTCTAAATGTTCTGAACCAAGCACAGGGAATAGCATTGCTGGATCAATGGACAGGATTTCTTGGGAGTCCCTCTGTTTCACAGTGGTAATTTTTGTATTTTTGGATGGCGGTGCAGGAGCTGGCTGCTCTGTAGGGTATAGTCACATCCTCAGCAGTGTCCTCAACCAGAGCTTTTACAGCATAAATGGCATTTAAAAATGTTTGCCAGGGAATAGAGGGAGTACAGGTGAGAAGAGAAAGGCCCTGTCTGAACAGTCGTCAGTGTTACCAAGTGAATATTTGCCTAACTGAGGAGGTGGTGGTTATGTAGAAGCTATGAACTGCTCTTCAATAGGTCTCCATAGCCAGCCTTCCTATCCCTTACCTCCATCTCCTTGTTTTAGGGTAATCCAAATGTGGTCCCACATTGCATACCAAGGACAGACAGGGGGAAAATGCACTCATTCCTCCTGACGGTTCAGAGTACCTGTGCTTCCTGGTAGTCAGAGGGACAGAAAGACATTGTCACAGAAATGTTTCCAACAAAGCACTGTCCCTGGCTATGTAGTACTGGAACATGGTGATGCATAATGTTCTGGAACATCTTGACCTTCACTACCAATGCTGAGTACCACCTGGACGCAAATCTCAAGCAGTAAAACATGGTTGGATGTTTTAGAACCTGAAATAGAACCTGAGTTCTGATAGAATATAGGAAAGAAAGAAGCTGCAGTCCATTATTAAAATATAGTTAAAAATAACTGAGGATGAAGGCTAAAGGCTGAATCAGGCCTTCTGTTGCTGGAGTGGCATTAGCCCTTTTTAGTTCCTTAGTAGCAGGAATTTTGAAAGAATCTAGAAAATAAAATCCCTTTGTTTTTCTTTAAACACTTATTCTTAGTTTTCTTACATTGGTTACACCAGTTATGCTCTACCTACTTCAATAAGGTGTAATCAAATAGAATGGGATTGTGTGCATCCATATTGAATTTTGGAGAAAAGAATTTTTGCCTAATGCAGCCTACAAAGAAATCAAGTGGAATAAAATGCAATAAAATTTCAGAAGACAACAAGCTGGGGAAACAATGGCTAGTCTTGTTTAGACTCTAGTTTTTATTCATCTGATAAAATAGGTCTGTAGGTTGTCTAGTTTGTGGAGATTCTTCAATATGGATAAAGACTGCAAAACTAACATTAACACAAAGAAAGAAAAGTTATTTAGTTAAATGAAATCCAGAGATCTAGTTTTAGAAAGAAAAACTAAAAATGGAATGTATGAACAAAGGCAAATACGGTTGTGAACAGGAAACAGATTATATACAGTTATAAATAAGCAATGGACAGAGGAAATGGGACACTCAGCAGTATATTTTCTTAAAAGATAAGGCAAATTAAGTAGCAATAAATACCCCTCAACTGTACTCAGCTTTGTAAGAGAAAAAAATTTCCTTTTAATAGGGTTGAATGGTATCACACTAAAAAAATGGTGGTCCTATCTGCCACAAGATAATGGATTAAATACATCAGTGTGAATGCAGAAAAAAGGAACCTGCCTAACTAGAGTGGAACTTACTGTCTTCAGTTTCCAACGGAAAAACAAAACCCTCATGCTGTTTTTGCCAGCATTTGAGTATTTGGATAGAGTGCAAAAGCACTTCCAGTAACAGTTAATTGGCAATGCAAATGAGAAAAAAAAAATGATGCTGTACTATAAAAATTTCCTTTTGTTTTCAAAAATGTGAGGCATCACAAACTTATGTACATCAGCTGATAATGGACTGAAAAGTAGTAGATGAATTACAAGGAAAAAGATCAAAAAGCCTAGCCTTGGACTGACAGTGAAATAAGTGGTTGTTTTAGGGCAGCTGTATGAAATGCTATTAACACTTCTCCTCCACTAAGTTTTGCTGTATTCATATGTAAAGTAGAGCATGAACAGCAGACTAACATTATAACAAATTAATCAAATTATTGCTGGTGAAAGCAGATCCTGGCACATTAAATAATCTCCTTTTTTCTTATGATACTTGTCACTTCAGGGATTTTCTGATTAGTATAAGGAAACAACTTATAAAATCCTTTCCTATTCATGGTAGTTTTGGATGTAGTACTTCAAGAATGGGGCAGTAATCTTCTGTAGATTACATTTTTCACTGCAGAAATGAAAAATGACATTAACATAATGCAACTGACCTTCTCAAGGTTTGAATTACTGATCCTTTGCAGGGATCAGCATTAATACAACATCCATATATTCAATCCAAAACATTTTTTTCTTCTTTACTTTGGAAATACTTAGATTTAGTAAGGTACCTACAATTTTTCTTCTGCTCATATCCTAGTAATCCCTGGTGCTAAGATCAGAGACCATTGAACTGACTTCCTAGAGCCCCAGTCCTCTTAGTAGACAGCAATAATGGTCCTGCCCATCAGTAATAATGTTTTAAAATGCTTTGGTATATTGGGACTGCAACATTGTTATTGTCAAATTTACTGGTTAATAACTGAAACTCTGGTGGTATCCTGTAATTTTCTACACCTAACCAGAAGTGGTAATAGTTCCTAAAGATGAAATCACAGATCACTGTGCTGCAGTTGTGCAAAATTGGTATTTTTGTGATTATTTTTCCAAATTACATCGTTCTCTTGAACTGTGTAGAGACTCTAACCAGCAAATCTGTCCAACCATAAGAGGGGTCTGACTCATTTTACTGAATTTAAATCCAAATGCTGACCAACTTCTAAATTTGGCCTCTTATACCAATTTCAGAACTGGTATTTTATTTCAATTGCATTAACTTTTAAGTGGTGTAACACTGAAAATATCAAAGGAATTGCTCTTCCTTTACACCAGTAGGAGGGAAGAGAGCACTACCATCTACTCTTACTTTTTAGAATATACCATTTGCTTTTTTGAAATCATGTACTTAGTCTGTATTTCTAACTATAATGTTTTAGTCTTTACTAAGTAATTTGAAGTGTTAACATTGCAAATATGCTTTCAACATAAAAGTACATTTAACAAAGCTCAGTATGACTTTCCCCTGGCATGAACTAAGTTAATTTTTCATAATTTAGGTGTATATTTTCTGCCATTATAAAGGCAGATAATGCATTGATGTTTAAGGTTATTCTTGAAGAGCTAGAATAAAGCATTTTAATTTGTTTTATTGCACTGAAATTCCTGTGGTTTAGATGATTTCCAAGGAATTTCAAAGCCAACAAGTAAACAAACTCTGCTCCTAAATAACTTCATTTTAATCCAAGCTTCTTTTGAGAAATAGGTGTGGAGCAATACTAATCTTAATGGTTTACAGCAGATGACTGATAGAGGGATTATTTACCACAGAATATAGGAGGCCAAACCTGTGAGGTGGGATGGTGCAAGAATCCCAATCTGCATATGACGTTTTTCGTTTATATCAGCTCTAGGGTGCTCTTACATGTGCCTAGCTTGCTCTCTCCTTGGGTTGCTCCTCCAAACCCTTTTGGTTGTACTATGGATGGAGAAAGAGGTGCAAACCCTATTTAGGGAATTATCCTGTCCTCCTGGACAGTTCAGAGATGTGCTTACAGACCTAGGACCATCATGGGAGGTGCAGTCAGTGCCAGCAGTTCCTGCAGCCAGCACCTGCCTGGGGCCTGTGCGCTCTGCTTAGCCCAGCTGGGCACCATGGTGGAACCCAGGATGTGGATGCCAGGGGATTGGTGAGCAGGGGGAGATGGGAGAAGCCCTGGCAGGAGTCTACCCTATGCTCAGGAGCCACCACAGTATCCTGGACCATCCTGCCTTAAACTCTCAACCCACCTCAGTACCCATCTCCAGCACGATCCCCATTTCTTTACCAGGAAGGCAAGAAGGGAAGACACAACCCCACATGTCTGCAGGTATCTGTTGGCCCCACTGGATGTTTTGAAACATGTAGAACAGTCCTACAAGAACTTTAAAAGCTGCCTTGTATATAAGACTGGCTTACAGAACATATGGCTTTCTTCTATGCATAAAGTAGAAAATAATCAAGTATCTTCAGTAATGGAAAATTATGCTTTGACTAAAGTTACCACTGCTATTTTCTTAATAGCTTTTCATTTGTTTGTTGTTTGATCTGTGGAGCTGATTTAAATGCCTTTATCATTTAGTCCCTAATTTCTTCAGTTTAAATGGCATGTTATGCATCTCAATTTAAGTTGCAATGCAGTCATTCAGTTTGCCTCTTTTCTTAGTTAATTAATCGGCTCAGAGTGACCTTTCAAAGGTATCCTGGAATCCCAAAAATCCAACAATTCCCTGAGAGGCAAAAATAGCTTCTATATCCAAGTGATCTGATCTCCTTATGGCAGTTATACAGGCTACTGGGATTACTCACTTTCTTGTAATTAAGCTCATGCTTAAATACTTTGTTAGTGCATGGGCAGAATACATCTTTCACATTCATCTTGCTTATTTTTCTGTGGTAATTAATGATTCCTGATTTTTCTAATGAACTCTTTCTTCGACAGTTTTTCAGAAAAATAAATATTTTCTGGGGGGAATCCTTACATTTGGACTCAGATCTTTTTATTGAAGTAAGTAGCTTTTTCTAAGACATTTCTGTCAGGGTGTACCATAAGTACTTGTTTAGGAATACTCAACAATGAGAGATTAAACAAAATGTAAGGGGAGCAAATACAGGTTTGTGGCTCAGAATATGAAGTAATCCTGCTTTATGAAATAGAAAACAGATCTGGTAAAAATATGAAATCCTCAGGCATCATTTTATCCCCAGTTCTCTTAAAACAGCAACCAAGAAATTCAAAACTGCTGTGCTGTTTCTCAAGATTGCTTTCTATTTAAGTGCACAATAGCTTGCTGAGTAACTCTGTCACTGTCAGAAGATTGCAGATGAATGGAGTTGAGAGAAACAAAACCACTTAGCTGATACTCTTTTGAATAAAGATGTATTTAGCAACAGCTGAGAGATGTGCAGGAACCTGACAGGATCCTGCAGCCTGAGCTGGTGAGGCTGACATGAGTGCATTATCAGAGCAACCAGATTTAAATGGCTCCAGGGACCACAAACCACAGAGAATGCAGTAAACAGTCCTGGTGAACAGCAAGCTGTGCATGAGCCAGCAGTGTGTCATTATGGCCAAGAAGGCCAATGGGATCCTGGAGTGTCTTAGAAATAGCACTACCAGCAGGTTGAGGGAGGTGATCCTGCCCCTCTGCTCAGCCCTGGTGAGGACACACCTGGAGTGCTGCGTCCAGTTCTGGGCTCCTCAGTGCAAGACAGACAGGGAGCTCCTGGAGCGAGTCCAGCGAAGAGTGAAAGAGATGATTAAGGGACAGGAGCATCTTTTTCACAAAGAAAGGCTAAGGAAGCTGGGCTTGTCAATTCTTCAGAAGAGGCAACTGAAAGGGGATAAAAGTATCTGAAGGGAGAGTGTCAAAAGGATGGAGCCAGGCTCTTCTCAGTGGTGCCAAGCAACAGGACAAGAGTCAATGGGCAGAAACTGGTGTGCAAGAAGTTCCACCTGAATATGAGAACGAAGTTTTTTACTGTATGGGTGCCTGTGTACTGGAACAGATTGCCCAGAGAGGGGGTGGAGTCTTTCACTGGAGATACTGAAGAATTATATGGAAACAATCCTTTGCCACATGCTCCAAGATGAGCCTGCTTGAGACGGGAGGTTGGAGCAGAAGACCCACTGGGTGCCTTCCAACCTGACCCACTCTGTGATTCTGCACTGCATTTGTGTACTGTTCTCCAAATTCAAACCTAATAGTGAGGCATACCAATTTATCTTACTTTGTCTCTCAGTTCCACAATATGTTTGAATTTCCATTAGGCTTTGGCAACCTGTTCTTAAATGTAGCACAAACTTTGCTCAGTGATTATGATGATAAATTCTTTGTAGAGGGAATCTGCAGGATGAGACATAGTGTGAGACTGCTTATGAATCTCCTAGCAAACGGGCAGAACTCTTCCCTGTTTCTCACAGAGCTGTCAAAGAAACAATTAATGTGTTAGTGTGATCTTACACTGTAAAGCATCTTATGCTGCTGGCAATAATTATGTGCCCCAGCTGAGTAATATTTTTTTTCTAAAGAGAATGAGATACCAGATAAATTGAAGGCAGTTGAAATCAATAGCTTTTTATGCAAGGTCTGAAAGGCCATTTTCTTATGTTTTCCCTCTTTTGTGGAGAACAATCCAGAGTAGCTGAAATATGTCTGCAATAAATGCATTCATTTCTGCAGTTTTGATACGGGCAAGAGTCATGCTTTGCTAGGGAAACAGCAGGTCTGCTTTTTCTATTCCTGTTTTACCAGATTTCTTTTACCTTGCATTAGGAAGTATAACCTCGCAGGAAACGCTGCTGATATACGGAGATGCAAGAAACTTGGGAGCCACTATAACATATTCAAGGACAGAATAACCATAGTGATGCTCACTTTTCATGACACCATGTGTTCCTGTTCTGCATGCAAACAAGACAGCACTAGAAAATGTTTGAAGTCAACCCACACTTTTGCTTCATACCTAGATGGAGAAAGGAAGCATGATTTTCCTCTGAAATTTACTGATCAGATCATGTAATAAGTTTCCCTGTGCTGTTTAAACTGTGTAAGTAGCTAAAAATATTTCTCAATTTCTGAATTAAAATTAAAAATCAAATGCATGCAATATGGCATTTGTTGGTAGACTTAACTGTGCAGTGAGTAGTCTCAAAGACATGATGCCTGGTGTGAAATTTGGATGGGCATTTCTGCAGTCATTATCTCCAGTGAGCTCTGCCAGATGACTGAGGATGTGTTAGAATAACTTAAGGTTATGGTGCTTTTTCTCACAAATATGACAATGGTAGTAACGCAGTCACAAAGCCTGAGAAACAATGATGACTGGAGATAGCTTGGGGCTTATCTTGCAATTATTTAGCATTGCTAGATATAGAATTTACTGATGTGTTTGCTAATAACTAGGATTAATAATCTTTTTTATATTACTCTAACATCAGAATACTGACAAATTTATAGAAGAAACTGAATATCTAATAGATTGATGTTACAAAGCATGACAAGAAAGGCACCAGAGGTCTTTGGGTTATCCCCCTGGTGTTGCAAATTAATCATGGTCTATGTCTAAATCCTCTCTAAATTAATTTTTATATCTATATCGTTCTACTACTATTCAGAGTTCCTCAGTTTTTTGAACAGCAAGAGATTTTTAATTCCTTCTTTGAAATACAAGTCCATTCCCAGAAGACTGTATTTTAAAACCTACAAAAATGCAGTTCTAGCTCCCTTCTACTTGACTGTAATGAGACCTATGCAGTTTTATTAACTGCCTCTGTCAGTCATATTTGCCTATAGTAATTTTGGAACACACTGCTTAATTTTGGGCATGGTTTAAAAATGGTAAAGTTTTCAAAGTTTTATTTTCAAAGATTCCTACATATGTTCTGAGAACAGTTGAGTACAGCAGAGATGAAAACCAGTGACCTCTGCTGAGAAGAAAAGAAAACAGAAATTAGTTCCCAATATACCTGGAGAAGCTCATCAGTGTGCGGATGTATCTTTGGTGTACTCACTGTGTTCCTCTCTTTTTGCCTGATGGAGTTGTCTTAGAGAATTGACTTGATTAATTTGAGGTATATAGAGGGGAGACACAGTATTGACTATTGACAACTAAGGACAGAAATGCTTATGTCTTACTGTTCACAGTAAAAAAAAAAAAAAAAAAA
>VWYO01015912.1:45794-72274 GCA_013400275.1 Rhadina sibilatrix
AAAATCTTTAAAAACCTTCTTTCAGCCATTAGGTTTGCCTTTTCCATGAAACCTTACCTAAATGGTCAGATTAAAAGACAGTGCATCACTGGCAACATTCAGTTTTGTTGTTTTATTTTTTGTATTTTTTGTAATAAAGATGAGTTAGAATGAGCAGTCTTCTACTGTTCCTGAACCATGCTATGGGTAATTTGTCTTCTGAGACTTGTGACTAATGGCTTAAACATGACAACATTCACAAGTGTTTATTTCCATTTTGCAGATTTATAAGGGAACTAAATCTGTTCTATGTAAACAAAGCAAGATGAAATCCATGTTTATGATCTATGTATAAAAAATGTAAGAAGAAAAAAAAAGGAAAGAAAGCTAATAAAATTGTCTTAGGGCCATAGAACTTTCACTTTGAAAACAGGCATAAAGTCTGGAAGTTAAAAGCTTGCCTCAGGCATAGTGCAGAATATCATGAGGTAAATTCAGAAGCTGGAAGCCTCAGTCCTGGATCTTTTTTGTATGTGGAGTCAGTCTAATATGACAGCAGTGTCCTCTTTCCCAATAAAATAAGTTGTATTGAACACAGGTTAACTGAGACTGGCGTCTATTTTCATGCATCTTGAGCTTCCCCAAGATAGCAATGAAAGCCTAAATAGGGAAGGTCAGAGTAATAGCACTAGCAGAACATCTGCAGAATAAAAACTGAGGAAAACTAGTCACCACTCATCACTGTTTCAGCTGCTTTAGTCATGAAGTCTAAAAAAAGTATTAAATTATAAAAAAAGAAAATCCTTCTAGAACAATAATGGGGAGACAATTATTCCTGAATAATTTTGGAAGAAGGATGAATGTCTATTTTATACCGTAAGAAAGTCATCCCAGCTTTAAATATCACAGAAGTAACAGTGTTTATGGCTTAGGCTTAGCTTAATACAAACTAATTGCACAGTATAAAACATATTATATCAACACCTCCTTTTCAGTTTTCCACCACTCTTTGAAGCTCTCTTTGATGTCCTTTTCCTAAACTGTATCACAAATTAATAAAAGTACCTTTTAACTTGAATTTAAATTAATTTTGGTTATTTCCTAATTAAACAAGAGAAGAGCAAATATGCCTTATCTCTTCAAAATATAAGCCAGCTAGCTCTTTTGTCTAGAATGAGTGTCTCCCATTCTCTCCTTGAATACAAATTTTGCGCTGTATTCTATTAATGCATTGACAGTACAATTTGAAATAGATGTGTACTTTGGAAAGGAAGAGAATTTTTTACTCTGAATATTAGGAGAAAAAAGTGCTCTGTCCTTGAAACAGCAAGTGCTAGTCATTGGCACATGTGACATCTCAGATGGGGATACTATAGGGTCTGGTCTCTGAACAGTCACTACACTGAAATCAAATGCATTAATTGATCAATAAAGTAAATATTTGATCAATCTAAACTGACTGATCTGCTGAAGTATGAAATTAGTTCAAAACAGAATGCAGATGAAGTTTCTTTTTAAACTAACACACTGAGTAGTCATTTCTTATACAACCTGGGGACTTAGCAACATATTTGATTCATTTTCTTCGTATTGCATCACAAACTTCATTCCAATAGTTCTTCAGCAGAAAAATAAAAACAGTGGTTCAACCTTATATAAGTTGTGAAGCTGAATGAAAAGGTAATGTGTCTTCTGTCCACCACAGAGAAAACCTCTTCATGTTAACTAACAAAGTGAATTTACTCTTTGAGCATAATATAATTAATTTCACAATTGTTTTCTTCATCTTACTAATAACAGTGCAGATAATTGGTGTGTTTGTTCTTGTTTACAAAGTTCAAAAATTCATATACTATTATTATGAGAGAAAGGTAGTGTTAAATTGATTTAGAATGAGAGCTGTAACAGCATCAGAATATAGGTTGGTTTGGTTTTTTTCTTTTAAGGTAGTGGGAGGAAATAATGACTTTTGTTACTGTTCTTGGCTAAGGGCTTGGTGGTTAAACACATTTTTTGTTTGTTTGCTACAGAATTCATTATCAGAGCTTTGCAATCTTAAATTAATCTCCATAAGCCTGATGATAATTACTGTGGCAGGTTTGTGGGTGTAGAGAGAAGGAGGTAGAGCTCTTGATCCAGCTTCCATGGGCAAGACTCCCATTGTGCCTAGAATGTGATTCTGTGAAAGTAAAACCATGCATAATTGCATTTTAATGACAGTGCAAACAAGCAGTTCAGCTGAAGGACCAGAAGGGTTGTTGCTGTCTGTGCTGTTTCAGGCAGCCCCTCCCAACGGAGGTCAGCCAGCTCCAGCAATTATTGCTGCACAACCTCTAGAGCTCTTTGGTGGCTGTTCCTACTAATACTTAAAGAAATCCAAGCAAACAAAACAAAACAAAAACAAACAAAGAACCCCTCCCAAACAAACAAAAATACAAGACCCAAAATAAAAGCAGCAAAAAGAGCCCCTATACCTGTTCCCTGTTGACCACTGCTTGGGGAAGGAAAAAAAGAAAAAAAAAAAAAAAAAGCCCCTATACCTCTTTCTTGATGGAAACTGCTTGTTTGAAAGAAGATTTTGATGGATACACCAGTGTATCACAGCTACTCTCAACGGATATTGCAGCAGGAGTAGTTATTTGTAGTTACTGTCTTTGAGTGAATAAATATCAATTTGCATGCCCATTATGAGGTTTTGCAAGCATAATGTGTGCAAAAGCATTTATGTCAGGCACAGTGAGTTTGCCTATAAATCTTGAAAGCAAATGTTAAGAACAAAGACATGTTTGAAGTTCTGAGTACATAGGGAAACAGGTTGCTTAATGAGTAGCACAGGGCTTGAATGCTTGCAACACTATTTCCTTTAGGTTTTTGTTCTGCTGTTGTCTCAGTGTTTGAACTTGTCAGATGGTATCCTAAGTGAAATAGCTGCCATTTCTAACTGATCTGTTTTTCCTTTCTTTCATCTCCCTCTTGGAAGGAAGAAGTGGGATTAGCTGTGCATTTTAAATTTTATTTTATTTTTTTTTAATCTGTTACTGAACATGAGCAAGCCAGTTCCCCCATGATACAGAGTTTCTGGATATTCAATTAACCTTCCCTTCCAGGTGATCATTTTTTGCCCCTGTGCTGTACCCTCCATTCCCAAGGTGGAAGTGTTTGTGGTGCTGTAATATGATCTGAAGGAGAGAACAAGTGTGGGTTGAAAAGGAAAAATGTTGTTTAAATGTAGATTCATTCCCATATTGCATAATGGTTGACTTCTTCTCTGACCATACAGGTACATGAATATATCTGAAGAACAAGAAAGTATGTGACAAAGTACATGTTTCTATCAGAGGTGGTTTCACTCTTAAATGTTTGCTTCACTGTAGAATTGTCATCTTGTAGAAGGAGTCGCCAGGGTTCCGCATATCCATGCTCTATGACTACTATGAGTGTACACAAACAAGGGGATACCCAACTACCACTTTCTCAATAAATAGATTTCTGACAAAAAGCATGAATGCAGACAAAAATAATCTTGTATTTACCTCAAAGTTTAATAAGGATGTGCAGCAATTGAACCTATATGAAAAAAATGTATGAATGTAGCAACGTATAAACACTACACAGATTGTGTTAAAAAAAAAGTCTGGCAGTGGAATCTGTTGCTGTCATTTTTATCAAGCTGAATTTGGCAGGCCATCTGAGAGGAAATTATAGTGAACAATAAGTATTATAATGAAAGTATGGGTAAGGATTATTGTAATATTCTGATTAAAAATATGTGATATCATTGCAACATTACTAGAAAAAAAAAGCCTACTGTAAAATGGAAAACATGGCAAAATTCTTTGGACTAGAGTAGAGTTTTTGTGGTGTGGGTTCGTTTTTCTGTTGTTGTTGTTGTTGTTGTTTTTGGGGTTTTTTTGTGTTTTTGGTTTTTTTGTTTGTTTGTTTGTTTTTAAACGGACTACCCAGAGCATAATAGCTGATTTAATTAAATTAAATTACGTAGCAAATATAACCGTAATAATTTCAAGCTGAGAAACAAAACTTAAGCATCATAAATAATTTAATCAACTAAGTATGTTTGAAATGTGAAACTACAGTATACTCATAGAAAAACAGAAATCACATCATAATGGTTTTGGGTGACTAAATATGCTACTAATTGTTAAGGAGCTCTTGAGACTTAAATCAGAATTTTTAGCACTCTGAAAGAAATTAGAGTACTAAGCATGTCAATAGTCCTAAGCTAAGATCATGTAAGTGTGCAAGGATCCTAAATGCACTGTGATATGTCTCACAAACAAACAATGGTATTCAGAATTCTGTACATTAAAACTCTCATAAATATATGAATTGATGAAAAAGTAAAATATTCATAAGTTAATTTTCTTACATTGGCTAAGAATTTTCAGATTAAAACAGATCAAGATGTACAATAAGATACCAGAGTACCATGGCAGGTCCTGGAACTGTTTGGTTGGGCAACAGTGGAATCTTCTGGGAAATCTGGTGTAGTCATTGGGCTGTTCTTCCTTGTCAGGTGGGATACCAATGAGAAAACTGATAACTGACCATGTTAACTGTTTCAGCTTACATTCTTGCTAGATAACACATTTTGTTGAAGAAATCTCCATATATTTCTTCCTTTTTTATATATATTTTTAGTCTTCTAAGAAAATGACAGACTAAATTCAGCAGATTATCTCTCTTACAAGGCCAAAGAAGTTAGCATTTCCTATCAAATACTATTGTCTAAGCCACAAACATTTAAATTTTTGTCAGGCCCTAAATAACAGCTTTAAACTGATAGGTATTTTTTAGTTTTCACCTTAACATTTCTCATCCCTCAAGATGGGAAGAGCTCTTTTTTTAGTTCTTGTTTTGTAGCTGATAAACTGAAAAATACTGCAGAAAGCTATATGAAAGCACAACTGAGTAGATGACATTTGACCTGAAGTCCTGCAACTATTGTTAAAAAGTTGGTGCTGTGATGTGGCTGCTCTATTGTGTTTTCCACAGTTCATTTGGCCTCATGACATGCTCAAATTGAGCAAACCCTTCCTGAAGTGTCACTCTCACTCCCTTGAAATCTCTGGCAGCAGGGGTCATAGTAGTTAGTATCTCCCTTCACATTTGGGAAATAGATAGCAGGGGATACTCTTAGAGATAAGGAGCTTCTGGAAATAAGCTCCATATTATCCCATTGGGTCTCAGCTGGTCACGCAGCTCAAGGTATGGTATAGCAGGGAGTAGATATGCTTCCTTGATGATGTGAAACAGAATGAAGGCAGATGGGTTCTCTCTCCATATCTTTCAAAACTTTTCAAGGAACAGTAGATGTGACCCAATGCTTTCAGTGCCTTCCTCTACCCCTTGATATGATTAACCACTTTTCCAAAGTACCATGAATCTCATGAACTCCTTATTTTCAAGATCTGAAAGGTGTCTTTTGTTTTCTATTGGAGCTTATTTTAATACTTTCTAACAAAACAATATTTGGACTTTTGGTTTCAGTGTTCTGTTTCCTTCAAGTAAATGATAAATAGGCCAATCTCAGAGGTATCTGAGATGGAGCTGGGGAACTCTGTATCTTTCAGGAAAAATAGAGGAAACTTGAAGATCTGATGGTGGCAAAAGCATACGGAACTCATCCAACCCCCGTGGAATAAGCCACAGAAAACCTATCCCACAGCACTGATTACATTACAGAAGCTCTGTAGCTTCCCTCTAGGTTCAGTAAATTGCCTGGTATCTGGGAAGACAAAGTGTGAGGCCAGTCCCCATTGCTGAGCTAAGAAAACTATTCAAGATTCCTTCCATTCATTTTTTCCTTTCCATCTGATGAATGGAAGAAGGACTGTGGCATGAGAAAATCTATTTCTAATATCCAGGGTTGCATGTGAGCTATTACTGAATTCGTAATAGCTGTCTGTCACACTGCCCACGCAGTCCCAGTCATTATCAAGTCAACAGTTTTCAAAGCATCCTGTGACTCAAAACACAAACATAGAAATATAAAAAGCAATTTAACAAGATGCCTTAACATAATCTATCAGAAACAAGACACATGATTTTAGTTAGATTCATAAGTTTAAATATGTGAAAAATTGTGTTTGATGGGATTTTTGTTTGTTCACAGGAAGAACAGTATCATCTCATATGAAAGACAATGTTGGTTTTAAGCAAAGCTTACACCCTTCCTTAGCACTTGGAATTGTTAAAGATCTCCTGTTACTTAATGCTAAATTAAAAATACAGTTATAGATCTGGAATTTGCATAGATGTTACAGAGACTTCTAAAAGTCTGAATTGATCTGTAGCATTGCAGCACTCAGCTAAACAGTGCATATTCACAAAGAATTTTTTCACAAGAAAATCACATATGCTTGGGAAACTGTCACGTTAAAGGGCCTTAAGGAGTTTCAAGGAAAAATATGTGCTTTAAATGTGATCTCAAACAATGCAGGTTGTTATTTGACAAATGAAAGCAAACAAAAACATCCCTCCAAACACAATTTTGCACTTAATAGTTAAACTTATTAATGTAACAAAAATAATGTTTCTTATTTCTGATCCATAGTGTTAACATATATTGCTAAATGGCTTTTAAAATTTCTGTTTATGTTTTCAGCTTGATTATATATTGCAAAATAACTGTTTCTACATGATTATTTGTAGATTACTTTTATTAATATTTCTCTCATTTTAAGCATCAATATTTGAATTTCTAAGAGCATACATGGCTATAAAGGAAACTATACTGCTTAGGGTAATGAGAGGTTCCTGTTTTCCAAATTGCTTTTCCCCTGACAAAACCATTACTGTAGAATTTGTATTGCCACTTTCTGTACAGCAACAAATTGTACTCATGTCAGGAATATGTATAAGTGCCTTTTTTCTCTTTGTATACAAAATGAGTAGTTTTTTCATTTTCTATTTATAATCCCTAAAAGCAAAACCACTTTCATGTTAGTGCCTTGATGCAGCAAAATAACCAGTAATGAACCAAACATATTAGGATTTTCCAAGTACCCAACTGACTCAGGGCCTTTAGATATGCAAAACCTTCTCCAAGGAGAGCTGAATGTTACCCTGTGGTTTTACTGGTCTTACTGCTGAAGTTTAATATTTTTGTTCAGTCTTTACCCTAAGAAAAGGGAATGAAAATAAAGTATTAATATCACATTGAAATTCAACAAAAGATCCACATCTGACTTGTATTTATGCCTTTCAAAATTAGCAGTTCAGTATTACAAAGCACAGAGCTCCTGACTGAGACTTAACAGGAACTTAACCTAAACTCTGATTTGATGTCATATTCAAGTAATTCATGTTTTCAGTGACTGATGTGGAATTAAATGTTAATGTCGAGAAAGTTAAAATGTCTTGAATCATTGAGATCATACCTCTATAAGCCCTCTGAAAATAAAGTAAATAAATTTTCTAAGCATAGATCACAGAAATGGCTTAAACCATAGATGGCAGTTTTTGACTGATCTGAATTTTGAGAGGTAACATATCCTGTTTCTGCAAAACTCAAGTTTTTGACAGCTGCTTAGTATCGTCCCAGTGTAACAGTTTTGAAAATCTCAGTGGCAATCAGTTTGTAAAGATCAGTGATTCTTGGGGTGGCTCTTGGTGGATGTTTAGGGACTTTCTCTCTCCAGTTCCTCACAGACTCTAAGGAAATTCTATTTGTTAGGCTCTGAAACATGTCCACTCAGGGGTTCAGCATAGGCAAGAGGAGAGAATTCCCTGTCCTTTGCAGGATCTAAAAAGCAATACAAAGTAGGTCAGTATTAGGATGCAGAAATTACGATTGTGGTTACACACACTGATGAACCACACCACGAAGATGAACTAGAAAGGCAGGATTGTTGCCCTGGGTTTTCTCTGTTCTCTTCTGGTTTTTTTTGAAGTTTTTCTAAAGTTCTACTTCAGCCTTCTATATTTACCTTTTGTAATGGAGTTTCTCATGATTTTCACATAAACAAGCTATTGTTGTTGTAACTGTCTTTTCATGTTTACATTCTTCTCATAAAGAAGAGATTGTTGATGGACTGTTGGGTTGACCAATATAGTTGGAGAGGAAGATTTTCTTCCTCTAATCCATGGCCACTGTTAGAATTGTGTAAATATCGAGGTCTGTAAATAAACTTCCCCCTTTTTTTGCCTTGGACATCTCAGTGTGTGAGTGTTGTTCCTTTTGTGTCATACTGCGACACAGGATGAAGAGAATGTTGAGTTGAGGAAAGAGAGGACAAGAAGCTGAGACATGACATCATAAGAATTGTCTGAATGGGCAGTAATCAATGCCTTCATGACCTTATGATCAGTGACAAGAGGTTCTCTGCAGGGGTCCATTCTAGGACCAGTACTGATTAATATCAGCATCAGAGGCATAGACAGTATGGTTGAGTGCACCTTCAGCAGGTTTTCAGATGACCCCAAGCTGAGTGGTTATCCTGGGTTGTGGAGTCAAATATGTGTACTCTATTTTCATCTGTGGGAGAGAGGCCTGACACCTTCTGATAATGGGCCATTAACACCCCCCAGGCTATACCCCGCCCCCAGAGCGGTGCATCNCCAAAATCTTTGCCTAAAAGCCCTTGATTGTAAAATTTTGCTTTGGCGGGGGGGTTACATTCTCCATTCTCAGGGAAACTCCAGTTCCCCTGGTAGATACCTGTCTTTCCAAACCAAGACAATAGTACAGTTGACACACCGGAAGGATGGGATGCCATCCATAGGGACCTCGAAAGGCTCAAGAAGTGAGCACATGTGAACCTCATGAGGTTCAACAAGGCCAAGTACAAGGGGCTGCACTTGGGTCAAGGGAATCTCCAGTATCAACACAGGCTGGGGGTTGAAGAGGTTGAGAGCTGCCCTGCTAAGAAGGATTTGGGGGTGCTGGTGGGCCAGATCTGTCAGGGTGCACTCACAGTCCAGAAATCCTGGCCGCATCCAAAGCAGCGTGGCCAACAGAGTGAGGAGAATATTCTGCCTCTTTACATCGCTCTAGTGAGAGCCCACCCAGAGTGCTGCATCCAGCTCTGAAGTCCACATTAAAAGAAGGTCATAGAACTGTAGTCCAGATGAGGATGGAGCATTTCTTCTATGAGGACAGGCTGAGAGAATTGAGATTGTTCAACCTGGAGAAGAAAAGGCTCCAGGGAGACCTTCCAGTACCTAAAAGGGACATATAAGAAAGATGGGGAGAGACTTCAGCAGGGTCTGTTCTGATAGGGCAAGGGGTAATTGTTTTAAATTAAAAGAGTGTGCAATCAGACTACATAGAAATAAGACATTTTTTACAATAAGGGATGGTGAAACTCTGCCTAGAAAGGTGGTGGATTGTCCTTGAAAATATTTGAGGTCAGGTTGGATGGGGCTTTTAGTAACCTGATTTGTTTGAAAATGTCGCTACTCTCTGCAGGGGGGTTGGACTAGATGACCTTTAAGGGTTATTTTCAACCCAAACCAATCTATGACTGATCTTTGAAGGCCTGTGGGAGGGGGAAATCCACTGAACAGCTCTATTCCTTGCCTATGCTGAACACCAGCTCTGATCATGCCTTTACAACAAGGTGGTATTTTCAATATTACAGAATCTACGTCTGAAGCCAGAAACAAATTTTAAGTCTGAAATTCTGCTGTCATCAGACTGAGTGAAAAGTTATGCCAGTATGTTAATATTTTGAAAAATGAAGGTGAGGGTGATCAGTATATCCAGACTATAAGTAGAGTATATCTTCAACCATGCTCTCTACAAAATTTTGCTGTGATAAAAGGCAAATTTACTTTCTAGCAGCTTTGCATACCCTGTACCTTTTTTTTTTTTTTTCCTAAGAGAATATGGAGTTTACTGTTACTCTGAAAGGCTGATTACATAGGTGTAATGAATTGTCAGAAAGTTGGGAGGGAAATATATGACTGTTGGGCTTAATTGGAAAAATATATTTTTTTCAAAAAAGAAAATCTACTGTAAATAATGAGCCCTACAGCAACAATACTTCTGAAATACTGTGTTTTGGGAATGAAGAAAAAAGACAGTCTGTTTGCAGCTGAATGAAAACAACAATAGAAGAAGATTTTTTTTTCTTGTTATGGTGTTAATATCTACTTAATTTCATGAAAAAAACGTGATCTAATTGTGACTTCAAGGCCAAGTTCAGTAAGGCTTACCTTCCAAGGACTGGCCAAGCAGTCAGTTGTCTGAGACCACTGTACAGCAATGATCTTTGATCATCAAATATATATATTAAAAAAAAAAAAAAATCTAAGCCTGAAAACTTCTTTTTCACTTTCACATCCACAGATCCATAAACATCTGCAGAAAAGCTTTGCAGCTTAATAATGCCAACACGATGCAATTTTGTTGCTATTCCATAGGCAAACTTTCCCAATTTCTCTAAAACACACCTCTTCCTGCCTTGTAATATGAAATAATTGTCAATGCAGTGTTGAAATACCTGTCTACATGCACATACATATAAAATCCACATTCAATTACTATCTTGTGTTACTGAAAACGAAAAGAAAAAAAGCCTGTCCACCAAGCCCTGTTAAAAAAAAAAAAAAAATCTAATGTATTTGGGGTTTTAGCATTATCCATGTGAAGAATGGAATGTAAATGGAAAAAAAGGAACTTTGTATTTATACAAAACATGCAATGAATGTGAAACCTCTAGAAATTTAAGGAAATGGCTGGGTTTATTTTCCTGGTGAATTATATGTTTTTGCTTCAGGAATTACTTGCATCTCATTGGTAAACCTGGGAGCAGAGGAGTTTGACTTAGTCTACTGTCAGTTCAATGACTTTAGTAATACTTTAAAGGCTTTAATGTGACTGCACTGAACTGCACAGACTTTAATAGCAGCTTTCAAAAGCAGTGATGGGTTTGGTCTCTAGCTTGACTTGTCACTTAGGACTGGAGTTCTTGTAAACAAGTTTAGCAGATGTCTGTGCAATCACTTCATTCATATAATTCACTCTGCAGAAGCACTTGTTTCTCCTCAGGAAGGCTGAAAACAGATTATTTGTTTCTATGTGGGCATGCAGTCATGCAGCAATCACCCATGGAAGAGTGCTACATTTGACACAGCATTTGAAACACAAATTGTATTATATCGATGATAATACAGTTAGAGAAAGTTTAAGATATAACTTACATTTGTAAAATTTATTAGATGCTTCTTGTCTTCCATGTAGTTCAGTAGAGACCCCTAGCAATTGAAGTGTGAGTATGCATTCAATTACTTCTAAGTTCAGTAGCCATGTTTTGATCAGCAAAGATCAGAGGGCAATTAAAGTATAAGTATCTTCTGATTAGTTTTTTATTTATACCAAAAGTACTTTTAGGTGTGGCAAAGTCAGAAGTCTGGAAAGAAAAAGAAGAGAAATAAAGAAATTATACAAGAACAACTCAATGCTGCAGTGATTTTAAGATCTTAATGTCCTACTCATTTATCTTCCTTTGTACTACAAAATCCCTCCTAAGAAGTATTAAAGTAAGGTAGTAAAACAAGAAATTAGAGAGCCTAGCTCTTCTGCATGGCAGTGATGGACTTATTTTTTTTTTTATTTTTTAGCTCCTCTACACCTGGTTTTGAACTGCATGAAAATAGCTTGGGTCTTTGTAAACTTGTATTGGGGTCTTTGTGCCACCCTGTAGTGCTGTGAAGGACAGTTTAAGATATTTTCTCTATTTCCTAGGCACATTATTTGTCTTCAGCTCCTGCATGCACTGGCCTGTTCACCAGCACTTGGGCAGAAGTTTATGCAGCAGGAGACAGTCACTCCAAGGTGCACAGGAGAATGAGAAGAATTGTCCCTAGAGTTGTCTTAATTGTACAGGGAATAATGTGCCCTTGCAAGCAGTAGGCAGTTAATAACGACCTCAAAAAATGGTGCCTCTGCTTCCTCGACTGCAGGAGGTAGATATTTCACCTTTAGGAACATTCATATCTTGCTTGAGAGCCCTCATCAACAGGATGGTGCTACCACAGCCGGCCCTTCAGGAATCAAATTGTGTCTTTGCTGAAGAGGCAAGAGAAGAGCCAAAGCAGGATCAACATATTGTCTGTATGATGGCAGTATTCTGTAACCCAGATAGGTCACCTCCAAATGCAAATCATAATTTACCTGTTTCACTAGAGCAGAAAGAGGATAGCTGGTGAAGGTTTTTATCATGCCTCTAGTCCAGGTTATATATGATCTTAGCCACCCAATTATGGTTGTTGTGCTTTGGGCACTAATAGTCTGGAGTTGAGCCGAAAAGGCAGGAAGCATGGTGAGAGGTGACCTATTTTGAAAAGCTTTTTCCATCTGAAAGACTACTTTCAGAAGATCTGGAACAAAACACTTTTTGCAAAGAATATGCTGGATCTACAATTGGAAGAGGCTTGTACTGGTTGATCCTATCTCATCCTGAGGGACTTAACACTATTTACATCTCCTTTTGAAGATCTCCTTCCCCATTTCACAAAAGCTTTGCATTTAATAGTGGGTAAAGAGGAACTCAACAACAGATAATGGCTTGGAAAATCTAGAGGTGCAGGGTTGGGCTTTTTGAGGGAGAGTGGGAGGAATTATACGACAATAAAACCTGCTTGAAATGCCTGAAGTTTTTAGTGGATTTCAAAGGCTGTTTTGGCAGCCTGACAGCTGCATAACACAGACTCTGGGAGGCACTGCCAGCACATCTTGTGTGGAAAGGTGCAGTGCTGAAATAGCAGGCCCCTCGCGTTGCTAAGGCTGAGGTACCATGGTACCCACCACAGTCATCTCATGTCTCTTCTGACATAGACATCACCGGGTTTTAGAACACTGGGGGCAGGACAGCGTATGGCCACGGCACTCTGTGACCTCTCCTGTCACATACTGCCAGCAGCCTTAATCAAACTGAATATATGTGGAGAGGATTCAACAGAAGAGCTTTATGACAGAGGAGACTTTATCTGTTTCCTTCAGTGTTTTCTGAGGGTCATATCTTATTTGATTCTGAGTTAGCATAGCTGTCTTGCCAAAACCTACTTAAAATGGAAAACTTTTATTTGTGAGAACTTATTTTAAGAAGAAAATGGTAATTGGTTGGATAAATAATTCTCCTTCCCTCTTTGAATTTGGGTTGTATCCCATATCTTCCAAAACTTACAGGACTCAGAGGCTTCTGCATTATTTTCTCGTTTATCCATTTGAATCTGTCTAACCTGTGCTCCACATAAGTAGTGCATGGCAGTGCTCTGGGAAAGAGGGACTCCTTTGAAGTACAGAACAAGAAAAATAAACTTATCTTAAAATTTCAGGGATGAGGCTTTGTTATTACCTCAGCCTCTTCTGGAAGGTGGAAAATTGAATTTTTCTCTGAGGGTGACTGTATGGTGCAGGTAGGGTCAGAGTGTATATATATATATATGTAGACAACAAATTTGTATCTGTAACATTTGGAATAACCAGCCCTGGGATTTTCCTATGTTTATAGATATATTTTTCACTCTCATAGACTCTTGTCAGACATAATGAAACAAATTATCTTCACACACCAAAATCACTCAGAAAGTACTGTTAGTTTTGTAGCCTAGGTTGGTTTTGTCAGGAATAGCGTGGATTTTGTTAGTGATGGTTGTTGGTTTGCGGGTTTTTGGGGCAAGGGGGGATTTTTTGTTCAAGTAATCTCACCCCCAGAATAACAGATAACTAAAAGTGAAAGAAAAGCTTCTGCAAGAAAAGTAAGCGCTTGAAAATAGGTGGTGTTAGTGATTTTTCTGTTGTTGTTGCTGTTCTCAGAATGTGGTCCCACATCACCATTTTTTTAATCTGTATCCTAATGCATAAAAGAATAAAAAGGAGTTTGACTGTGCTCTTTTGGAGTTTAACTTCCCTCTTCTCTCACTTCCTGTCAGCTGTTCTGATGCTCAAGTTTTGGATCACTCTTTAAAGCAAGGGAAAAAAATCTCATTACAGAAAGTATAAAAGGGGTACAGTGATCTGGGTATGATGGTTTCAACAGTTTGCATTTCTCCTGCAGTATTTGCATTATTATTTTTAATTCAATTAAGATTAGTTCCTTGTGCCAAAATTTGGAAGACAGATTGCAAATGATGTGAGGATGGTGCTGAGGTTTTCCTTCTCTTAAGAAGGAAAGGATCTTCATGCATTCCCTGTGAAGAGCATAGCCTCCTCTTGAAAACTCCACTTTTTTACCTCTCAAGGACAGCATGACAATAGCAGAGAAGTCACTGCATCCACATTTCACTCTCTAACCAGCAGTGCACACTGCAGCTTGCAGAAGCCTGGGCATGTCCTAGTCTCTTCAGTCCTGCTGTCTGATGCAGCCATTTGTCACTGCTCCTGTTACAGCCCTTGGGACTATACCTTGTAAAAGGCTGTATACTTTTGCCTCTGAATTCACTCAGCAGTTCTTGAGAGGTATCCCCAGTTTGCTATTTCCTTTTCATCATCACCTTTTCCACGAACGGTCAAGATTACAGGTGATATCATATTTTACTCATTGAATCCAGCCCCCACACATATAGGCAATATAAAGGTGAAAGCTCTGTATCCTACAATCAGTAGTCTTGAGCCCTTGAGTCCCCTGAGTTTCTCTATGTTTAGATTATTATGGAAAGAATATCATAATTAAAATTGTGTGAATAAGCTATGATGAATAATTTATCATACAAATTCCCCTATTTTGTCTCCTAGGAATATCTCAGAGTAAATTGACTTCTGTTTGTTTTTTGAGTGGTTCATTGTCCAAGGAAGCATTTCTCTTTTGTGATTAATAGTTAACGCTACCTTTCATCTGGTTCCGACTGTTCCCTAGTCTTGATTGGCCAAACAAGTCACACTGGGATTTACCTTTATTCTAGAATACAGAAAAAATACTGCCATAAATATTTTATAATGTCATTGCAAAATCTCTGAGTAAAATAATTAATGCTTTTCACTTGTTCTAAGTGAGTGAGAGAGGTATCTTTTCACATAAAAGCCTCCAAGCTACTGAGCCGCTAAAGACGCACGTAGCTGGTGTCACAGCTGGGTTTACCAGGTTGCAGTATCTAGACACTGATCTCAGCTATCCAGGTTGTCTAAAATGTGTGACACATGCAAACACATGAGTCATCCATACAAAAATGGACATGAAAATTTTTAATTCATCCTTAATGCAAAAGAAACTTGTATAAATATAGACTGTGACACTAATTGGGAGGTTTTTGGTGCAGTTTTAAGTAAAATGTCATTTTATTTTATTTGTTACCTGGTTAGTCTGTTGTGCTGCCAGTGATTTTACCCTGCTTCTTACTTTGAAATTAGGCTCTTAGATTATAAAACAGGCATGCAACTACTATGTGCAATGGAAGTATCTGGCACACTGACAGAGGTTGCCAAATTTTATGCTCAACCTTCATAAATTAGAGAATTAGTAGTTTTGAGAGGATATATCCTGAAAAAATGTAGCAATATTGGAGAGATTCACCTTAAAAGATATCAACAAATCAGTTATATAAAGGAATATTATAATGCACCCAGTACTATGACAACTGCAGTATGACTACTGCACCTACTGTCTCTTGTCATGACTGGATCAGGTAGCTGCCTAAAGGTCCCTGTCCACCATTGTATATCAGGGTATAATTAGATCAACAACTTTAACAATAGTAGCATAAAATAGCACAGTTGAGTTGAAATCAAAGGATTTTCTGAGTTAAGGATTTTGCTTATAGCACTCTTTCTAACTGTAGGGATGCATTTTTTTCTTCTGTCATTCTCTGCTTTGGATTATACAGTGTTCTTGTATAAAGAAGGCCCAGTATCTACACAGAGGAAACCAATCATTTACCTTACAGAAAAAAAACCCAAAAAAACAACCAAAAAAACCCAAACTAAAATAAAACCCCAAAACTAAACAACTACTGCAGGATATCAATTAATTTCTTAAAAGAAATAATCCCAAAATGAGCTTATAAATGTCTTTCAAATATCTTTTAAGAAATATCACCTTCCCTCCATTAATCATAGCTAGAGTCAAATATGTTATTACTGGAATTTAATACCTTTTGTCACAGAAAAGTACTTTGAAACACAATGCTAACCTCTGAAGCTAGGCTTTTTGATTAGTTTTTTATTCCTGTTGTGATTTAAGTCTAACCTATATGTGAGTTCTCAGCAGTATTGTAAGAAATGTTTTTTATACTGAGTGGAAGGACTGAAATGGTTTTGAGTTGAGAGGAGAGATGATAGAAAAAAATGCTGTAGTGATAAACATTGCTGTCTGTAGCATGTTTTAATTTCTATGCATGGGCATGGAGATATATGTGTGTCTCTTCCTTCTTTCCACTGCCTTAAAAACTCAGACAGCCTCTGTTTTTATATTGTTTTGAGTAATATGTGATAAGATAGCAGGAAATTATGAAAACACAGGAGAATTATAAGTGCAGACTGAAACAGATGTTTCAAATATGGCAAATGTTATTTTAGAATCATTATATCTTCTTTTTGTGCGTTTTGAGATGGTAAGACGTGAAATGTCAAAAATCCAGGGGTTTTTTGGGTCTTTATGTAAGACATTTATTACTACAATTAAATTGATGGATTTGATACTGTCTTCCTTGTCTCTCTTATATTTGTACAAATACAAAGATGCTTAAAATCATACTACAGAAAATATTTTATGGCATATATTTTTTTATTTTTTTAAAAAGCATATTACTTGTGACTATTTGCTATCCCTCATACATGAATTAATTCCCCACATATAAATAATTTAACAAGGTTTTCTTGGCAGCCCTGTGCTACTATGTGGATAAGTGAGTCATTGAAAGCTTATGCTGCTAGGTCTAAAAACAGTGGTTAATGATATTTGTTTGGAGTACCTTGAAGCATAAAGGCCAAATTTTAACTGGTCCTGGAGGTTGCTCCAAAGGGCACCTTGAGGAATTTCTTATGGACAGGATAAATGGCATGGCCTGCCCAGATGCTCATGTAGAGAGTAACGTAATTTTGTGGTTTATAACTTCTCAGAGATGTTTTAGTATGTTGAAGAAGCCATACCTTGTATAGGTGTAAAACTTTGTAGTATTTATGGCTCTTAGCAGATAGACTTTAGTGAGTTTATCTTGCTATAATGCATAACTGTCTATATGCCTCAGATGGATGACATCAGTTTAGTTTATTGCTAGAAAAAGAATATTAACCTCACTAAGAGAAAGATGTGCCTGATCTTTCATCACTGGTCTCTCACTAAGAACAGATTCAAATTTCCAGTCAAGATGGAAGAGAAAACAGGCTGCTATGGGGCTAGTATATGGGCCCAGTTCTTGGACATCTAATCTCCTGCAGGGGCTTGAAGCCATTCTAGAGCAGGCAATGCATGCCATAATTTAGGCAATGTTTATTCAGCCAAGCATTTTGGCTTCAACCATACTGCAAAGTAGACAAATTCTTCTGTACAGCACCTGTGACTCAGTCTACTTTGAGCTGTGCTGATGTGTACTAACCACTTTAAACGAAAATCCAGACACCCTGGGCTGCTGCCTCAGGCTGCAAACCTGCAGTGTCTGAGGTGTAGGGTGTGAGCGGGACACAGATGCAAATACAGCCACCACTGTGGAACATGACCTGCACTTGTAAGGGGTTCTCCTTGTTTGTATCAGCTAAAATACAACCTGGTGTGTGCATACAAAATGGCTGAAGAATCGAGAAATATCTAAGGCCCTGACTCCTTGTGTGTTTTTTAAAGCATGGCCAGCTGCATTTTCTTTGGGTTTATGGGGGTAAATTAATTGCTGCTACTTTGCAATGAGGACCATGCAGCAAGGCTGTGCCTGCAGAAGGCAGTGCTGCCATTTCAGTACTGTTCGAGGTACAAAGAGCAACACATTTCAAAAATGCCTCATGCGCCTTCTAATAAGGACTTCTGCACAGTAAAATGATGCCATGATTTCTTGTTTAATACTGAGTCAACTGCCCCTGGAACCTATGATATAAATAAAACCAACTCATAGTAAAACCATGTCAGTGTGGGTGTCATTCCTTGAAGCATTAGACCTTCCCATATGCCAGAAGAAAGCTCATAATTTAGCTGCAGAATGTTTCAGCTAAGCTGGTTGGTTCTATCTCAGCATTGTGCTAGAATAGCTGCTTTGCTGCTTGTCAGCAGGAAGCACAGGCAGCACATATTCACTTCCAAATGGAGTTTACCATTTAAACAAGTGTTATACTGGTGTCTCAATTTTTATGCCAATGTGATTTGCATCACCTTAACTATGCACCGTCTGAACTACAGATTATATGTACTCATGTTGGATTGGATAATGCTGTAGGAGCGCTATCTTGTTAATTCATTGTATTATTAAGCTCTTTATCTGAAGTACAGTTTTTATTAATTGCAGACTCTCATGAGTTTGAAGAAACCTTAGATTCCCCACTTCTAACATAACAAGTTGTTATAGATTTTTTTAATTTTAATAGCTTTTCTTTTTTATAATTGTGGGATTTTTTTTTTTTTCTTTAGGCTATTATTGGAATGATTGTTGTTTTGGTGCAGGAAGGCAGATTTCTCCTTTAGTATTCATAGAATCCATATGGAGAAAGTGATGGACCCAACTAAATTTGTTTCATGTTGATCTTTCACATGTGCAATCAACTTGCGTGTGTTCCTGTATGATACAGGCTCAGTGTAAAGAGAAATTAACAACTCTAGCTATGCTGCACAGCTCCTTCACCCTTGTAAGTATTGTGCTATTTTATAAGCTGATATCTTCAATATGAAATAGCATTCTTACCCAGAAAGGTGAAGGGAGACTGGCGGATTTATTAAGAAATACAGACTCACCCACAAGTATCTAAGAGAGGTCTTGGCAACATTTACTCTACATCTGCACTAATATACTGAGTGGTCCATCACATTTATTCCTTTAAAACCTTCACTGATATTTTATTTTCAGAAATAAACAACTTTCAGAAGCAGACTGGTAGAAGAACTAAAACACTTGAGACATGAGAGATGTCTGAATACAGAAAAAAGACAATAAACTTCAGTTTTACTCTGGTCTATCAGTTATAGAAAAATGTAACTGAATCTTTCCAGCTTTCTGATGTTGAAGAACATCAGTAAAGCAAAAATGAGTTTTTTACTTTGCTTGACACAGGCCAGCAGCTAGTTTGCTTTCAATATTCTTGAAAGTAACCTGAAGACTTCTAAATTATATCTGACTTTCCCTTAAAGGCCTAGAGCTAAGGATTTTTGAAGAATTATGGCAGCATGGCTATTTTCTTTACTCCCAGCTGTCTGTTCTAAAAGGAATACAATATAGACTCAAAGGCTTTATATATTCTAGTATCCCCTGATGCTGGAGAAATAGCTAGGTACTTTGAAAAAGTTACTATCTTTTATATTTTTTTCATCACAGGAAACTCTCTGCATTTACTGAAATAGTTTCTGAGGCAGGTAAATAACAACAGTTAGTATGATATACACTCCTACTTTGAAATTGTTCTTACAGTATTCAGCCCTTTAACAGTTTCTTCTGTGTGTAGTGTATGCTGATGAAACTAAGAGAGGCGGCTAGAGATTAAAACTTTGCTGATCAAATTTTTAACCCTCCTCCTCCAGAAAATGTTTTAAATTTTTTGTTGTTGGTTTTGCTCTCTTTTTTACTTAGACATTATTGCAGAAATTGTGTACACAAACGTTTTCAGAATATATGAGTTTTGTATTGCTCCAGCAATTATGCTATATTGCAGAGTAGTTATGCTAATGCTGTACTACTTCTGCATGCAAATAGTTGAAATGAGAGCACTGAAATGCAGTTACTTATAACTAGATCTCCACAACTAGTTTTCCACTACAAAATGGGTCTTCACCTTTCTGTGTAAAGGATTCTGCTTCTCTTCTCTTCTCTTCTCNTTTATGAGTTCATAAGGACTTACAAAAGCAGAAGCAAGCAATATATGATATAAATGTAGTTTATTTACTTTTTAGGCACAAATTCCACATACTATCTGAAAAATCCATAATTTATGTATGAAATATAATGCAAAGAGGTCACCAGGTATGTGCTTCATACAGAAAAGTAACAAAATATGGAGTACCTTGAAGAAATATTTTGGCACAGTAAAAAAATTCCAAGAAGCTGACTTCCAAAACTAATTAGTCTTAGCAATTACTAAGTCCTAATATGCAAAACACTTGATGTAAATATTCTGTTGTAAATATTATATAATACCTTATCACAATGCTGTGCCTTATTTTAATAACTATATCATAGTATTATCTACATTATAGAATTAGTAATGCTACATGTATGACACTGGTGCTATAAAACCAAAAACTGCTTCCAGAGTCTCCATCTCCTCTTTGAATTTCAGGCTACCACTACTGATTTAGATTCATTTCCTCCAGTGAAGTAAAAGCATCTCTTTTATTTATATGTAAAGTTTAATTTACAACCGTGGACAAGGTTAAACACAGGCTTGAAGATAAAAATAGAATATTAAAAAAAAATACAGAACAAATATCTAGTATCTCGGTCTTTAGTAATCAGTTAGGCTTTATGTAAGGTAGTCTGAGCTGTGGGAGTCAAACAACCATCTTAACAATGTTTTACTTGAATAACTGATTTTCAGATGAGTGCCTGTGGCTGGGTATGAGGGTATCTAATTTAGGGAAACACTTCCTATTTTGAGTTTGATTAGTTTCAGGGGTCTTTAAGGAAAGGGAATGTATCATCACCTAAAACATCACATCAAAAACCTCAGGTTTTGATTCTTTCTGGTTTGGTTGTTTTTCTTTTTCTTTTTCAGTTCCAGGTGGTGGGCTTGCAAGCCCTTGTAATCAAAAACAAAAACAAAAACAAAAACAAAAACACAAAAAAACCCCCACAAAACCACAAAAACAACAAAACCAAAAATAACTCTGAATACAGCAGGGGCCAGGGCATATTAACCTCTAAGTCTCGAAAAGTCTCATGTATATTGAACACCTAATAATCCACAATCTGTTAATAAGAGGCAAAACCCCCAGGACTACAGGGTTCTCTTCTTGATCAGATTTTTTTCTACCTTTTTCATTATCTTCTCTCATTAATTAAGCATAATTACCTAACAATATAACCAAATATCTATCTGCATTGGAGTAGTCCTTTATTTAATCCAATTAGATTTGAGAAGAAGCTGTTAATGTCCCACCACCCCTTTTGTACCCTAGTCTGATTGCAGTATTTAGCAAAATAAACACATCCTTTACAGAGTGCTCTATTAATTATATAACCAATACTTTGCAATTTTCTGTTAAGGACTTGTAGTATCTTAGTCTAAAATGTAGGACTCCCCCTCCCAGGAAAGTGGTCTAGCTACCAAAAGCCATTGTCACCATTCTTCTATTGGTCCCATATTATACATAATTATCTTTAAAAAATAAATGAGCAGCAATGAGGTCATAATCCATTCCCCATTGGTGACCAAGATGTTACTGTAGGGCAGGCAAAACGGTATTTAAAATATTCTCTGGCAAAGGAAAGAAGTTAATTGATTTCAGGGTGACTACCCATGCTCTGTTAGATGAAATTGCGCCAGCATCTGCTCCTCCTCCTTTGGCTGTCCTTTGATAGGAAAAAATAATTCTTTAATGTTTTTTAAAAGGTACTGAAATCTGGGTGATTACTCAGAGCTGTGACTCCCAAGTGAAGGGCAAACAGCGTAAAGGATCTAATTGTTCCTGAAAGGCAGAAGGTTTAAAAGCCCTGTCATGGATGCTTTGTGTTACCTTGCGTAGTTCTCTCTCTATCCATCAGCTTTCGAAAATTTCATTACTCCTTCTCTGCATTTTATATAAGGAACTAGGAAAGAAGCTGCTACTTACATTGTGTCTGAAATCCTATCAATTGGGGGATATAGACTCAGATTACGTGTGAAATTAACTTCCTCTGCTCATGCATTTCCACTGCACTGCTGAAGCTGTATATAATTTTTTTGTTATGTATAGTTATATGGGCATCAAAGGGAGGAAAAAAATAATGATGAGAAATCTCTATTCCCACAGAGTAGGCACGATATTAGTCTAATGCTTTCCAAGCTATGGGCCATCTTCAAGATAATTCAATATTTGGGTTGTAGGCTCTCATCCTGCAATCTGTTCTTTCCTGTGCAGATGCCAGTGTGTTCAGTAATGGTTACAGCAACGTCCTTTGAAGAAGGGGGAAATCACAATTCCTTCCCTGGCCTTGGTCCTGAAATGCAGGGAGGGGAAGAGCAAGGGCTGCTGCTGTTTAATACCTAAAGTGAGTTCCTACTGCAGAAGATTCCCAATTGTTTGCCTTCAAGAGTAGTGATTGCAACAGACATGCCACCTCTGTGTCACTCAGGGATTAAACTAATGTGAAAAGGATTTCCAGTTGCCTTCCCTGTGCCTTTTCTACTGTTGGATTTTGCAAATGTTACTTATGTAGTCAGGAAACAAAATGCCAGATTTGCACGACAGGGAAATGATAGCAGTGTTTTAAAGAGTAGAAAATCTTGCCTACAAAAGAAATGGAAATTGTAGCAACTTCTGATGCATTGAAACCTAACTAGCTCACAGTGATCTCAGGTCTCTTGGTCTTGTTTGCATTTCTGTGTATGTATCATAAGTAATGAATTCACATTTCAAAATACACCCACAATACTAATGTGGGGGAGTTTATCATATCAGCATGTGAATTTCCATTTGTTTCTTTTACTTTTCATGAGTTAAGATTAAAATGTGTTGTAATCGGGCAACAGTAGCAATAAATTTAAACCGTTTAAAATGCTATACAGAGATGTGATCAAAGTACAGAATAAGGTACTGGAAACTCCAAACTTTTATTCCTCACCTCTCTTTTTAGATAAGCAACTTCTCTGTGTTTCTCCCATGTTACCACCTGGGGAGGATAACTCTTACAAGCCTCACCAGGTTGTTGTCAGCATTAATTATAATGTTTGCAAAGGGCTTTGAAGATAAAAAGTGCTAGGTAAGTGCTAAGTAGTATTTTTATTCTGCTGGAGTCAGAGTAATGTCAAAGAGAATGTCAGCTTCAAAGACATTGCTGTCAGATCTAGAGTGCTCACAGGATAGATGAAGGTTATTTAATTTTACCTACACCTACTGAAATAATAATGGTCAATATGATCCTTCCTTTAATCCAAGTAATACTGAGATGCTTGTATTTTATAAAGCTATTTAATATAATAATAATTTTTTGTTACATGGCTATTACAAAATGATTGGATTTCCAAGACACAAGACATATGCTGTAGAGAAAGCAAATGCTGCATAAGTTTTAAGAATGTTGTTAAGGAATCTTCTTTGACCATTCATGGGACTCTGGCAGTCAGACTCCCAAGGCCAGAGACTTCCAGTGCTTGGACAGAAGCCCCATTATGGGGGGCAGCTCCAGTGATCCAGCTGGTGCCCTACTTGATTTCCTGCACACCCCACTCCCACATAGTCAGACCACGTTTCCCAACTGGTTTGACCCCAGGTTTCCCATAGCAGAGTCTCAGATATCTGGTTCCATAAAACCATTTATTCATGGTGCAGTAACAGAGGAAGAGCCAAAGCTGGTGCCTCTGAGGACCACACCCAACAAAGGAAAACCCTGGGCTTTTATCCTCTCACAAGCCCTGTAAGTCTTGACCTTCCTCCAGAGTCTTTGGGTCTTGCCCCCTATCTGTGTCCATCCACATTTTTGGTCACAGGTCTTCATCTCTTTTGTTATCCAAAAGATCCACAATTCCCAACTCTTGCTATGTCTCAGTGTTTGCTCACCTGGCAGATGTCTTCAATCTCATTGTCATCCCAAAGGCTGGCAGTTCACAGCCCCTTGTCTGGGGCTCACACCCAGAGCTCAGCCTGTGTTTCAATCTGCATCTCAATCAGCACCTTGCAGCCAAGTATTGGACCAGATGTATTCCTCCACAACATAAAGTTTTCTTTTGTTGCAGGGGTGGGAAGAAGATCCCAAAGGAGAAGCTCTTCCAACTATGTTTTAAGGAAAAGCTAAGAAAAAAGAACAAAGACATCAAAGCCAGCAGAGAAAAATTTAAATGGAGTTTAAACTTGCTCAAGGTCCTTGCTTTGTACAATCTCTAAAGCAAGAAGTAAGACTGTTAGTGGTTATGCTTTAAAGCAGAGTACGATCTAATATGGTTCCCCTACAAATTTTAAAAATATGATTTTCAATTTGACTTGATTCAGTTTTGGGTTTCGTTTTAGTTTCATTAGAGATTTTTGTTTTAATTTGATTTCTTTTTAAAATTCATACAGTTTTTTTTTTTTAAATAAGACTTCTCTTAGTCACCTTGAAAGTTAGAGCTGTGTCCTAGGGTGACGTTACAATGAATCCCCAATCGTCTATTGGGTTTATGTTGGATATTACACTTTGTACCTTTAATTTGGATCTGAGAGTAAAACGGGGAGAAAAGTGCAGTTTGTTTTCAGAAACCTCTCAGACTGGCCTTAAAGAGTGGGAGTCACTGGCACCCACACAGCGAGGCTTTTTTTTTTTCAGCACTCACTTTGCTTTGCTTTGTAGCTAGTTAGCTTAGCTTAGCTAAGCTTGAGAAGCTTCGCATTTCTATTTGTTCTTTTTTTCCTTTTCTTCTTTTTTCCCTTTTTTCCGCCTGTTTTTTGGNCTTCTTTTTACCCTTTTTTCCGCCGTTTTTTTGGAACCGTTCAAACCCCCCCCAGACTGAGGACCCAGGGGGCGTCGGGGCAGCTTGCACCTGGATCCACCCTGCACAGCAACTTCCACCAGCGCTGGAAAGAACCGAGAGCAGAGACCATCTACAGTAGAGACTTTGTTTCCTTAATTCGTCATCTGATATTGTTCAATTTATTGTGCTGGGGGAGTGTTTTGCTAGTTTAATAAACAGGTTTCTTTCCACTTTCTCTCTGAGGAGTTTTCTCCCGAACTGGTTGGGGGAGGGGAGGGAGGGTTTCCCTAGGAGTTGTCCTCCCAAAGTGGCCTTAAACCATCACAAGCTGGGAAGATGAAATTGTGGCTGCTGGACTTTACGTTTTGAATTTTTTACAAGCTTGAGCTTGCACATCTTGCTTCATGATCCTTGGCAACCTTGGCAGGTTGAGAAGCATTTCTAAAACCTTAGAGCCCAAAATCATGACCCTTCAGCTTTCAAAATCATCTCAACCTTTAAAGGAACATGAGTTTGGATTTGAGTCAAGTAGTTATGTATTTTAAGAATCGAAAAGACACTTATTTTTCAAATAAATGACCTCATTCGGAAATACATCTTCACTGCTACTATATAACCCTATTCCTTATATTTCTATTTTCTTTTTTTCTCTTTCTTTTTAATTTTCATTTTTTCTTTCATATGACTCTTATTCAGAATGTAAGCAGTAAAAAGATTGGATTTAACATTTAAGCCTGAGTGGTACAGGACCCTTGTTTTCTTCACTGAATTGCCTTGAGAGTGTGAGGTCTCATCATTTCATGGGATACAAGAATAAATATATGAGGATATGATGTAATTATTAGCAGCTGGGACAGGGCTGACTTTGCTTGGAGATCCAAATGCACAACCATCCTCAGCCACTAGTGAAGAACTGAGACCTGTTATTCAAAGGGAGAAAATCCTCAGTTTCAGAGTTCTACCTGTACCTCATGTTCAGTGATGTGTGGCAGAAAAAAACCACCTTGTGTGGGTTCTCCAGTATGAAGATCTTGCTGCATGTCTCATTTACTTGGCTGGGGAAGAATTCTCAAGAATTATCTCTCAGAAGTCAGGTTCAGAGAAGCACCAGCTCCTCACCTCATCTTTTGTTATCCTCTCAGGAAGAAATCCTTACTGTTACCTACCTTACACCAGCAGCAGCTAATTCAGAGGTAGCTGTGTTCCACACCTTCCCACAAATGCTCGTGCCTCCCTCTATTGCACATTGTCTCCTTTGGTTAGAACTGATTTTAAACTGCAGCAATTCATCTTTGAGGGTTACAAGCTGTTTGCACTTGGTAATCAGGTAACATATTGCCTGAACAAGTGGCTGTCTTTTCCTGTACTTTGGCTTGAGCATGCTGCATTCAGTATAGCCTGCTTTTGATATTTGATCTACATAAAGAGCTGATTTATTTACATTTTACATCCTTATATGTAATATTATTTTAATTTTCAAGAAGCTTTTTTTTAAAATTGTTTTCTCCTGCCCCTCTGTCTTGGATTGTGGAGCCAGAGGTGTGTATTCTATTTTAATTTGTTAAAAGTAGTTGGGGAGATGTTTTTTTTCTTTATCTCTTGTAACTCAGGATGGGGGGAGGGGGTGGGGAGGAGTCGGGGGAGAGGGCCGGATGCCTTCTGATAATGGGCCATTAACACCTCCACAGGCTATATCCTCCCCAAAGCAGAAAAGAAACAACATTCCATCATCCTATTGTGAGATGCACCACATCCCCCCTGGCAGTGGGGGGGAGCCAACCATTTCCTACCTGGATAAAACTGAGACACAGGGACACGAAAGCTGCTA